>JACGAQ010000007.1:600000-1065871 GCA_014119065.1 Orius insidiosus
ACCTTGTGAAAAACCCCCTTTTAAAAGCTTTACTTCTGACCCACTCTTCCACGTTCGGATTCACCTTTCTTTGGCTTCTCTCCAAATGGGTTTTATTGAAAATTGAATCATGTAGATTCTTTATATCTAAAAAATACTTTTAAAAGTAACGAATTGTCTTAGAGGAGATCCATATGTTTTCACATTTCCACCTGCTTCCCATCCCCTATCTTTAGAGGCTGTCATTCTCTATTAGGATTGTTTTAATTGGAAACCTTTTTTCGTTTCCTGTTGTTTTTTTAAAAGGCCGACAGGGGAAATCCGCCGCTGTTGTGCATCATTCATTGAGAAATTTCCAAATCAAGATGACAAATCGGACGTCTATTCTAATTCATTGGAAGACTGCCAATTGCTATCGTCAAAGATAACCTTATGGAAGGTTTTCTAATTGGTCTAATTGCATCCTAAAACCCCCCCCCTCCCTCCCTCCCAAGTCCGCCTGCCTTTTGACGGGGTTCGTTTTCTATTGCACAATGGCGAAGAAACACCAATTTTTTGGATATTTTCCCCAATTTTGATGTGCCCTAAGTCTACGGACGTTTAAATGGGTTCGTTTTCTATCGCACAATGGCGAAAAAACACCAGATTTTTGGATATTTTCCCCAATTTTGATGTGCCTTAAGTCTACGGACGTTTCATGGGTCTGCGGGACTGCGTCAAATTTTCTTTAGATGCGGACCCCTCTCGAAAATTGAATCAGTACGGTCAAGGGGTCTCCTTTGACGCGTTAATGAATCCCACCCACGCTCTCCCCCTATGCGAAATGGAGAGCTAACTCCAGAAACCGCTTGATTCCATTAAGTCTTTTCTTGTGACACAAACTTCGAGGGAATCTCCGCCCTCTTCACAACCCGACCTCTCAGCGAATATACGTGAGCAGAGGTCTATATGGGAAAGGAAGCTTCGCTTATTAGATTACACACCTTCCGTGTCAAATTTCTTCCAGAAGTACTGCAGAATTATCATATTGTAGCTTTCTCTTTTAAATCGATAACTTTTTTTTTGGGACTTAAAACGTAGGGACATAAAAAAAGTTTAAATCCTAGATATTTAATCCGTGTAACACAAAGCTGGCAATGATTGTAGTTTATGGCCCTACTTCGGGATTCAATTCTTTTATCGAGGGACGACCCCGAAGATCCCTAATCCTACAAAAGAATGTCCTTTCACCCTCGGAAATAGTTTTTTTTCCTCTCTAGTATTTCGAATCTCTCACCTAACCGCACTACACGGAGTTTAATTTCAGACAGAGGAGATCCCCTAACGGAAATTTAACTCCTTCATAATGGGCCATAACGTGGTTAGAGCCGGCCTGCGGTCTAATCAGAGTGGTCTGTCCGGTTGATTAAGGCGCATGAGGGAAACTTGGGACGTTCTAATCATTCGACAATAATGCCGGGGTCCTTCCACCTGATACCCACACGCCCTCAATTTTTAGGTCAGGTTGATACTGAGGTCTTCACCATAGAACTTGATAGCTGCACTAAAAAAAATCAGCCCCACATTTTAACTTCCTTAAAGAAGTTATTGTGATACCCTCCACGTCGGGTTTTTGGGGAAGGGTCTTCAAGCCCAGTAGAGTCAATTCGAATTTGGATCTACACCGATCTCAACTTTGTCTGTGGTGCCGGCCGTCCGTAGCATTTTTGTCCGGAACACTTTACGGCCACAGTTTTCATCCGATTTTCACCAAATTTTCACACAAATTTCTTTAGCCGGTGAAGAAGAATGTGACGGGGGCGGTTTTTGAATTTTTGAATTTCGAAAAAATGGCGGAGATATGTCTGCTTGAAATTTTAAAAATTACGCTGCGGCCGAACTGTTAATCCGATTTTCACCGAATTTTCACCTATTACTCCTTATATTTTTGACGAATTTTTGGTGTAAAAAAATTGCCACTTTTTAATAATAATTTTTTTTAAGTAGGGAGAAATTTCATACTTCTACCCCATTACGAGAGGCACATTCCTAGGCCAAAGAGCCCATTATTTCTACCTCGACACTTAAAAAAATTTTCGAAAAAAAGAACTAAAAAAATAATAAAAAAGCGAAAAAAAAGGAAAACCCGAAAAATTCTTGTAAAAAAAACTTGGAAAACTTAAAAAAGAAAACAACCGAAAAATTTTTCACAAAAAAAAACCCGGAAAATTTTTCAACAAAAAAACTTTGAAAATTTTTTAACAAAAAGAACTTCGAAAATTTTTCGAACAAAAAAAATTCTCGGAAAATTTAAAAAAAAGGAAAATTTTTCAAAAAACAATAAAAATTCCCCCTTCCTTATACTTCCCCTCCTTTAACACTTTCCCTCCCTTCGTTATACTTTCGTTCCCTTATACTTCCCCCTCCCATATACTTCCCCTCCCATATACTTCCCCCTCCGTTATACTTCCCCGTCCTATATACTTCCCCTTCCCTTATACTTCCCCCTCCTACATTGTTACTTCTCTTTAAGGAAGTTTTCGTTGGAAGCTCTTCAAACCAGTACTTATTCTGGCTTTATTTTGAATTTTGTTTATTCAAGGGAAAGATCTTTATCTAAAATCTGCTCTTTTTTTTCTCCCTCCCTTTTTCTATTATACAATGATATTTATGTTTTTATGCACACTGAATCATGGCACCCCGCTTGGCCAACACACGGTTGCCACACTCACGACTTTTCCAGCGAACATGTTTAGAAAGGGAATATCGCGACGAAAAAAAAAAAAAATCTTCTTTTCGAAAATTAAAAAAGGTTGTATCTTGTTTTACCCATTTAACTCGGCAATAAACGGTAAAGGCTTCTAACCTCGTTTTAGGTAGGCGTTACATGACTATACTCTTTGAAAAGGGATCTTTCGATACATTTTATTAAGGCTCTTTACGCCTTCATTTCATTTCTAATCTCATTTAACAACCTGTTGAAAGAACCTTAAACGATCCGTTAAATTCAATAACTTGTTTTTCAAGGAAAATAACGACTCTTTGCCATTTTATGAACAAACTGGGGTTCTACAGTGTTGCATCGAGAAAAATCGATAGTTCTAAAATTCCGGGAGGGTCTCCAAAATTCGCCAAAAACGATGACGCCTCGAAATCCCGTAAAAAGAGGGTTTATTGAGGAGAAATATAACTCGATGGCCTCCAGTTATAAAGAATTTCGTCATGATTGGACAAAAATATGAACATGTTGAAACTTGTTCAGTTGATCATTCAGTGTCCCAAACTTTAAGCTTCCATTTTTCATACGGTTTTCTGTTATTAATTTGTTACCGAAAAAGTTTCTTATAATTTATATGGCTTACTTTGGTCGTAGTTTTCAAGTCCGAAAAGGGAAAACTTTTCGTCGATTCCTCCGCGATCCCTTCTCGTCTACGACCGGACAAAAAGGGCTTCCATTGTCCTTCCTCTTTGTCGAACGAGAGGGTAATGATGGCTTTTAGATTGCTCCTAAGCCGTTTGTCTTCTGCCGACCTCACTTTCTATCTCTTGTTTATCTTTTACAGCACTTTACTTGATAATACATCAAGTTTTTTTCCCGTGTGTGTGAAAAGTTATCAAGTTATAGCCGACAAAAAGATATAGTGTCTTTGCTCTACTAGCTTCCATCGGAAAGATTTGAGTGTTTAATTTGTCTCCCTCGTTATGGTTTAAGTCTCACTTTTGTGTTTGAAAAGAAAGCGCGGCGGGAGCAATCGAAATAAAAGGGTCTCTGGGAA
Organism: Orius insidiosus; assembly: GCA_014119065.1. Taxonomy (NCBI): domain Eukaryota; kingdom Metazoa; phylum Arthropoda; class Insecta; order Hemiptera; family Anthocoridae; genus Orius; species Orius insidiosus. The sequence continues at coordinate 603,735 of JACGAQ010000007.1, forward strand.
CAAAAGGAGAGACAAATAAAGATTGAGAAGGCGTTGATTATTCATGAGGTTCTCTGCCGTTTTCTCTTTCTACTCTGGTGACAGCTCAGTGACAAACTCGCGATGAATGAAGTCTGTTTTAATTACGGAGTTAAATGGACGATGATCTTATGAAGTTAATTTCCCCCGAGTCGCTTTGAATAGCAATTGGAGTTTAAAAGCGTCTGTGGTGCTTAACCCTTTCGAGACCGCGTCTGTCGCCGGCAAGCACAGAAAGCGACGAGTGATGCGATCATCACGTAGTTCATTTCTTCCCTACAGATGTCGCTAGCGCCACGGGAAGCGAAGGTATTAAATATCTTAGAGAGGCTTCCGGCAGTTCCCACTAGGCAACTAAAGTCGCCTGCGGTCTCCAAGCGACATGCACGCATGGTCTGACGCCGGATTCTCTGCGCTACTGGCGCAGCACTTTTCCCCTCTATTTGCCTCTCACTTCTCCCCGACCGCTCCCAGCGCCCAGCAAAGCACAGAAAGCGACGAGTGATGCGATCATCACGTAGTTCATTTCTTCCCCAACAGATTGCCAGTTTTTGCATGTCGCTAGCGCCACGGGAAGCGAAGGTATTTAATTTTTTAGAGAGGTCTAAACTAACGTCGCCTGCGGTCTCCAAACGAAAAGCGCGAATGGCAACTGTAGCCGCCTGCTGTCTCGAAAGAAGATAAGAGTGACGCTACAAATACGGCGAAGATGGAAAACCTGTAGAGGATTAACTTTATTGATGCATCGCCGTCATACATCAAGAGGCCAAGTGGACACGATAAGGGGAGAAGTCGATTTACATATCAAGTGATTAGAGGTCTGGAAACCCTTAGGGGCCTTGTTTGTCGACGTAAGGAAAAGAAGGGACTCAAAACTCTGAAGGGCCTCAACTCGACTCCCACTTGACTTTCGTTTGTTATACACTAATGGGGGCGCCCCAAGACGAATTAAGGGGAAATAACCTGGGCTTGACATAAAATAGGCATTTTAAGGCGTTTTAAGGCGACTGTAGAATAAATAACCTTGTCATCAAATGTAATTAGCCAGTTTAAAACAAGATAAATCACTCGTTTTAAATGAAGAGTCCTTTAACGACCACCAATCAATATTAGCATTGATTAATTCCTGATTGCCTGAACCAGTTTTTCAAGGGAGAAGCAGCTACCGTCGGTCAGTGATTCAGGACTCCGATGATCACCTCAAAATGGCGCCAATCATCGTTTAATTTTTAACCAAATAAGGGCCGGACTTAAGGTACAATGAACGGAGGGTTAAGTGACCAACGTGAAAAACGGCCCAAAAAGATGTTTAAACACCCGAAAAACAGATCAAAAGGGTGTTTATACACCAGATAATCAAAGAAAACGACCCAAAACTAGGTAAAAAAGATGTTTAACGCCCGGTCACCTATTTAAACGGGTATTTCTACAACAAAAAATCAAATAAATTGACCCGAAACCCGGTAAAAGAGATTTTAACGCCCGGTCATCTGATTAACCGGCTGTTTCTACACCAGGAAATCAAAAGAACGACCCAAAACCCGGTAAAAGAGATGTTAAACGCCCGGTCACCTGACTAAACGAGTGTTTCTGCTCCAGAAAATCTAAGAAAACGGGTGTTTCCACACCAGAAAATCAAAGAGAACGACCCAAAAACTGGTAAAAGAGATGCCTAACGCCCGCTCCCCTGATAAAAGGGTGTTTCCTCACCAAAAAATCAATGAAAACGACCCAAAACCCGGTAAATGATATGTTTAACGCCCGGTCACCAGATTAAATGGGTGTTTCTACACCAGATAATCAAAGAAAACGACCCGAAACTCGGTAAAAAAGATGTTTAACGCCCGGTCACCTATTTAAATGGGTGTTTCTACACCAAAAAATCAAATAAATCGACCCGAAACTCGGTAAAAAAGATGTTTAACGCCCGGCCATCTGATTAACAGGGTGTTTCTACACCAGGAAATAAAAGGAACGACCCATAACCCGGTAACAGAGATGTTTTTGCCCGGACAACTGGTTAAGCAATCAATTTCCTATAACTGAAAACCGAGGAAAAGCAAGAAAAGTCCGCCAATACGAAACTATTTGTTCAAAAAATGTTTATAATTAAAATTTAACTAATTAATTTGAAAATTGAAATCAGTTAAACCTAATCCCTGTGATTATGGCGATTTTTTCTCTCTCCCCCATGTCCGTTTTTAAGCCTGTTTAATGCGGATTTTGCAATGGGAATATTTTCCGACATTAATTTATCACGTAGAGGCCTCCACGGTTGATTAATTAGCGATCGTGTGAATAAATAGATTAAATAAACTTTATAATTGTTTAAATAGGGATGTTCTGACGGATGGGTGATGCAGAAGCTGCAGAATGCGAAGAAGGCAGATCAGCAGTTTGGGTCCTGTTGACTCTGTTCGCCAAGAAACTCCAGGAGATGGAAAAACTCCGGAGGTAAGCTTTACAGCAGATGGTTGTACATAGCCTGCAGGCACACCAACTTCTTTTGCTTTCAGGGAGTGAAAATGGTGGAACATTTCAAGACAAGAATTTCATCAGAGGAATGCTAGGAAGGACCGCTGTGTAGGTGTTTCAGGAGCTAACCGAGCGGAGGGAATATCTCCCAGCCTTTGAACGGTTTACAGCAGCATTCATGCATTATTGCTGATTGGGCCTCCGGCCACACCTGCTTTCTGAAAGAGGACTGCACCTACGCTTCTAAGGAGGCAATAGCAGATGGTTGTACATAGCCTGCAGCAACACCAACTTCTTTTCCAGAATTTCATCAAAGGAAACTGCTAGGGAGGACCGCTGTGTAGGTGTTTCAGAAGCTACTAGAGAGGAGGGAATATCTCCCAACCTTTGAACGGATTACAGCAGCATTCGTGCATTATTGCTGATAGGGCCCCGGCCACTTCTGCTTTCTAAAGTAGGCTGCACCTACGCTTCTAAGGAGGCAATAGACCCAAAAGTACTCTTACCATTTAACGTAATGGCAGCCAAAAAGTTTGGATTTTTCGATCCCCCTTTGAATACGAAGAAGGGGAATAAAGTTAACATAAAGCGTCACGCGTGAAATTCCATTCGGACCATGAAGAAGTTCGATAATTGCTCTGAGACAAAAGAGGCACCCTCTAATGACGAACCTCCGTTTCTAAACAAGAAGGAAAAGGGGCGGAGAGGAGTTTTCCCTATGAGAAAGCATTCATATCAATGTTTGCTTAAAGCTTTCGTATGAAAAGATGCTTTCTCAAAAGAGGGAACCCCTTTTCGCTCTATTTCAAGTTTTCATAAGCATTAAAGGTGGCCTTTATTATAAGCTTATTGTACCTTTTAAATGAAAACCTGCCCTTTTCAAACGATTTTAACATGGGACTCTTCAATTTTTCGAACCTTTCGCCAATCAGACAAGCCGGTGTATTGTTCACGAATAGCATCCGGCGAAGGCAAACCGAATACAAATCGTGATAAAAGGGGAAACCGGCACGAAACTGAATAAAAATGAATAGTGCGAGGTGAATAACTGAATTTTTCGTGAACTCTATAATGAGGAAAAAAGTTTACCTTCAAAAATCGATTTTCTTCCTCTGCATCCTGAAACAGAAATACGACTTTGGTTAGATTTCAACGACCACTGACCTACGGAGGCGGAATGTTCCTTTATAATTTTAATTAAAGCGCTTTTGTAGGAGGTTAATTGAAAGTTAAAAAATTGAAAGAAATACGACCTCTTTTGGTAATTTCAATCAATTAACTTTCAGAATAGCAATAAACGTAATTTCTTTGATATGACTTTTTCATTACATAATTATTTAATAATTCTTCATTACTTCTGAGGACTTTTTAATAAAAAATTCCTTAAAAAAATTTTTGTAATTAATTAAAAAACTTAATTAGATGTTGAATTTTAAATAAAAATAACGCTGGGGGAAAAAACGGGCGTCTTGGTATGTCAATTATAAGTGAGACGCCTTCGAATGGGCCGGGTATGCAAATAGAATGACAGCCGAGGGCGTCACGGTTGCCTATACGGAAGGGACGGGGGAAGAACGGCCGCCCCCAGATGTCCCGAACGACTTCTTTTCTTCCTCCCTCCCCCACGAACAAATACGGCTTAATCCCCTTTACGGATTAAGATATTAAAGATTCAGTGCGTTTTTTATTGGGATTCTACTTTTTTATTGTTTTTGCAAATCTGGTACGGTAATATCAATAACTGATATTGTACTATAAACGAGCTACTCCATGCAGAATAGACGGTGAAAAAGAAATTATCGCAGCTGTCAATGTTTGTCAAAGATCAAGGATCCTTAGTCTTCTCTGCACCAAAGACAGCTCCGATGCTTGAAATCCAACGGGATTTGGCCAATGGATCCTTCGCTTACTTTGCAGCAAAGACAGCTCTGATGCTAGAAAACCCAACGGGATTTGGCCAAAGGATCCTTCTCCTACTTGCAGCAAAGACAGCTCTGATGCTTGAAACCCAACGGGATTTAGCCAAAGGATCCTTCGCCTACTCTGTAGTAAAGACAGCTCTGATGCTTAAAACCCAACGGGATTTGGCCAAAGGATCTTTCGCCTACTTTTTAGCAAAGACAGCTCTGATGCTTGAAACCCAACGGCATTTGGCCAAAGGATCCATCGCCTACTTTGCAGCAAAGACAGCTCTGATGCTCGAAACCGACGGCATTCTGCCAAAGGATCCTTCGCCTACTTTGCAGCAAATACAGCTCTGATGCTTGAAACCCAACGGCAATTGGCCAAAGGATCCTTCGCCTACTTTGCTGCAAAGACAGCTCTGATGCTTGAAACCCAACGGCATTTGGCCAAAGGATCCTTCGCCTACTCTGCAGCAAAGACAGCTCTGAAGCTTAAAACCCAACGGCATTTGGCCAAAGGATCCTTCGCCTACTCTGCAGCAAAGACAGCTCTGATGCTTAAAACCCAACGGCATTTGGCCAAAAGATCCTACGCCTACTCTAAGCAAAGACAGCTCTGATGCTTGAAGCAAAACGGGATTTGGAGAGAAAGGATTACTGCCAAAGCTGGGCAGAATATTTGATAAAGCGCGGGGAATGTCTCCCGCAGCAACCAAATGAAAACATCAAAGTCACCACCATTTTTGGATTAATCATCGCTTACTCACCACTAGAAGTGCCCTTTAAAGACGAGTTTGTTTTTATACCTACGGTTTATCTACGAACGTTTTTACGTACAGTGGGAATCAAAGGATGTTATAACAAAGGGGAGAGAATCGGAATAAAGTAGGAACCTTATACGTTTTGAAAGTGGACATTAGTCTGTAGATGTGTAGCCATTAGTTTAAGTATTCTCAAGGGTTCCACTACTTTTCTCAAGCGTACAACTTCCATTCAAACTACACAATACCCTTTTCCGTGTAATTCCCTTCTATTCAATAACAAGGAGGGGATTCTTAGTTTATTTTTATAGCGGAGTCCATTATGCGGTGTGAGAATCGGAGCATGTGCGCGGACTTACAGCATTTTACGATGATCCCTTGATGCCCTGCAATTTTAACATCGTAATGGCTTTTTGGAATATTCTGAGATTGATGAAGGGTTGTCAGAAGCAGGTGAAAAAGCCCTTATTAGAAAAACCCTTTGTCGGTCGAAGAATTGGGAGGGAGGTTTTCAAACTCAAAGAAAACAAATAAAAAGGGTCGATGAACCAAACTCAAGGGATCTTCATAAGAAAAAAGGGCGGGGCACCCAAAAAAAGTATTTTAATTAAAAATTTACACCGTGAAGATAAAGACTGCGGTCTTGAAAAGTCTTTTTGCCACTAAAATATTTATTCTTCAACAAAATTTAAGAAAGGGGAGAAAAAAAAAATCATTTTCGCACAACCAGAGCTTGTGGTCGTAAAAGTTTTCAGCCTCCCGATTGACAGACATAAATCTTCCTTTTCTTCACTTTTCACGCCTTTAAGAATTTAATTTTTTTTGCTCTCCGGCGACACTTTTAAAAAACGAAAACCATAAAAAAAATTCAATTAAATTTTTTTACAGTTTTTATAATTAAATTAATCTTCAAATGAAAATCAGAAAAGAGAAGTCGAAGAAAAACCGAGAAAAGGGGCTTTTAAGGAATAAAACGCGAGAAAAAGAGATAAATCGCGATAAAAAGCGATCAAGAGAAGAGATTAACAGGGATAAAACGCTATAAAATGGGATAAAACGAGATAAAAAGGGATAAAACGCTATTAAAAGGGATAAAACGCTATAAAAAGGGATAAAACGAGATAATAAGCGATCAAGAGAAGGGAAAAAGAGATAAAACGCGATAAAATGGGATAAAACAAGATAAAACGACCGATTGACAGACATAAATCTTCGTTTTCTTCACTTTTCACGCCTTTAAGAATTTAATTTTTTTATGCTCTTCGGCGACACTTTTGAAAAACGGAAACCTTAAAAAAATTCAATTAAATCTTTTTACAGTTTTTCCAATTATTTAAATTAATATCCTTTCTTTAAAATGAAAATCACAAAAGAAAAGTCGAAGAAAAATCGAGAAAAGGGGCTTTTTAAGGGATAAAACGCGTTAAAAAGGGATAAAACGCGAGAAAAAGGGATAAAACGCGAGAAAAAGGGATAAAACGCGAGAAAAAGGGATAAACGCGAGAAAAAGCGATTAAGAGAAGGGATAAAACGAGACAAAACGCCATAAAAAGGGATAAAACGAGATAAAACGCCATAAAAAGTGATAAAACGAGACAAAACGCGATAAAAAGGGATAAAACGAGACAAAACGCGATAAAAAGGGATAAAACGAGATAAAACGCCATAAAAAGGGATAAAACGAGACAAAACGACCGATTGACAGACATGAATCTTCCTTTTCTTCACTTTTCACGCCTTTAAGAATTTTAATTTTTTTATGCTCTCCGGCACCACTTTTGAAAAACGGAAACCTTAAAAAATTCAATTAAATCTTTTTACAGTTTTTCCAATTATTTAAATAAATAAATATCCTTTAAAATGAAAATCACAAAAGAAAGTCAAAGAAAAATCGAGAAAAGGGGCTTTTTAGAGTATAAAAGTTAACGAACTTGTCACAATCCAAAGGATTTTCCGAGAAAAAGGGAGGAGAAGGACTTATTTAGTAAATGAACAACTCTAATTGAGATTCGTACATTTATTCATTTTAATCATGTTAAAATCACAACCGACCCCCCCGTCAACAACTTCTCTTGCATGTCATTACGCGAAACTTGACAATATTCGAAGTTTTTAATCTGTTTAAGTAGCGGGAAGTTTGGGACAAGGAGACAAAAAAATGGACGATTTAATTTCTCTGAAAACAATTAATCAAATTAACGCCTTCAGTCAATTTTAGGGCTTCTATTTAAAAAAGTTATAAATTTTTGATGTTATTTTAGTCGAAAATCGAATTTCAGGGTGGCCATTATATAAATAAATTAAATATTAAAACTTGTGCCAAGGGTTGGGTTTTAATAAGTAGCAAGATCGTGAAAAGGAAATAATAATTTGCATCCTGTCCCGTATTTTCCACTTTTGATGAGTTTTCAGGCCTCTTGGATTAATAATAAAGTCGAAAACCCCTTCCCCTTTTTCGCCCTTATTTATAAAATATCAGGTGGCCCCGCGCGCGCTATAAATTCGAAATGGCGGAAAAGGGTAAACGTCGGGGGTTTCTCGAGACAAAAGGCTCCCTAATAACGTCGTTGAAGGGTTAATAAGTCCTACATCTGGAGTCGAAGGTTAATTCTCTAATTTCCGGACGTTTAAGCTCATTTTTCCCGGGGTAGTTTTTCTCCCTTAGGGGGGGACCGCTTTAAGGTCTCCCTCCCGTTTATATTAGCCCTTATTATAAAAGGTGTGACGGACTAATACCCACCCCGGCATCTGTCCCTATTGTCCGCCTTTCCGACAATGGAAATCCGAAAAGGGCTCCATTAACATACGAATGTCATATATTGTGTCCCTTTAATTATTTGTCTCCTAAAAGGCACGAGGCTCAATATAGTAATGTCAAACAGATGTTTTTTCATCGAAATTGGCGAAAACGACTTGACTTTTCGACGCGTTAATTGGATTAGACGATTTTAGGGTGACTTCAATCGTCCGGACACTTTTTATCCATTGTCCAAATCCGTCCCCCAGCCTTTGTGGGTCAGAGGTCACAGTATTCGACTCTGGACCATTTACATCTCCCCTCTGGGTTTATTTATTTACGAAAAGTATGTGAGTAAATAAATAAAATAAGTGAAATACTAAATAAAAAGGGATAAAAAGCAATAAAACGCGATAACAAGGGATAAGACAAGATGAAAAGCGATCAAGAGAAGAGATAAAAAGGGATAAAACGCGATAAAAAGGGATAAAACGAGATAAAAAGCGATCAAGAGAAGGGATAAAACGGGATAAAACGAGTTAAACGCGATAAAAAGGGATAAAACGAGATAAAAAGCGATCAAGAGAAGGGATAAAAAGGGATAGAACGCGATAAAACGCGATTAAAAGGGATAAAACAAGATGAAAAGCGATCAAGAGAAGGGATAAAACGCGATAAAAAGGGATAAAACGAGATAAAAAGCGATCAAGAGAAGGGATAAAAAGGGATGAAACGCGATAAAAAGGGATAAAACGCTATAAAAGGGATAAAACGATATAAAAGCGATCAAGAGAAGGGATAAAAAGGAATAGAACGCGATAAAACGGGATAAAAAGGGATAAAAAGGGATAAAACGAGATAAAAAGCGATCAATAGAAGGGATAAAACGCGATTATGAGGTATAAAACGAGTTAAGAAGCGATCATGAGAAGGGATAAAAAGGGATAAAACGCGATAAAAAGATATAAAAATCGATCAAGAGATGGGATGAAAAAAAAGGGATAAATCGCGATAACAAGAGAAAAAACGCGATAAAAGAGGTAAAACAAGATAAAAAGAAGGGAGAAAACGGGATAATAAGAGATAAAAAGCGATCAAGAGAAGGGATAAAAGGAATAAAACGCGATAAAAAGAGATAAAAAGCGATCAAGAGATGGATAAAAAAAAGGGATAAATCGCGATAACAAGAGATAAAACGCGATAAAAAGAGGTAAAACAAATAAAAAGGAGGGAGAAAACGGGATAATAAGAGATAAAACTTAATATATAGGGATGAATAGAATTAAAAAAGAGATAATTTATTATTATTAAGGGATATTAGGAATCTAAATAAATGAAGTGAAAATTGTAAAAAATCATGATAAAATAATGACCCTGCGGTAGCAGGGACTAAAAGGTAGATTTCTTTTCATGATTAAAATTAATATGTATAAACACAAAATATATAATTATGTTATAAAAATGATGATATAAGAAAAATTGCGCCACTGAGCCCCTAGAAAAACATCTGATAATTTTATTAATAAAATATTTAATAATTTCCCGGTATAAATTCAAATTTTTTTCAAAGTTTAGCTAGTTCAATATTTTGCGCCTGGCTCGTCCAAACCTGCTTTAATTAATTTTTTACACGCCCTCGCAGAGGTCTTAAAGTTTTTTTTTTGCAAAAGGACTAGGATTTCAATAGAAAATGCCAATTTTGTCTTTTAAGCCCTAAGTAAAGTAGGTGAATCGCTGGTCCGATTTCAGCCATTAACGAACTCGTCCGAGCTATTGAGATAAAAGCTCTAAATACCGGATATCGTCACCCTCACATTAAAATTGCTCCAGTTATCGTGCTAATATATATATATATATATATATATATATAAACTTTTCAACTGAGGATGGTTTTGGGGTCCAGGAGGTATGAAACGAAAAACGTATAGAAAATTTTTTGAATCTGCGACTACTTGGTACATTACAATAGGTAGATTTTTGAAGAAAAGAAATCTACCTAAAAATGCTTTATCGGTGAAAGTCTTAATCGGACTAAAGTTTAAAGTCGAACAAATTTTTATAATGAATGGAAATAAGATTACATCCATTTTCTGGTTAACCTCATATTAAAGGAGGGGTGAGGAGGGTAGGAAAATGTCTTGTAGGAGGTTGAGGTGGGTGGGATCTTTAATCCGGTAGAAAGTTGAAGCTTATAAGTCTTCTGCGGTAAAGGTAGATGCAAAAGTTAGTGGTCGATCATGACGAAGGGCCCTTCTTCTTCCCCCCCTTAACTTATAATGAAAAGTCAGAGAGGCAAAGTTTAATAATTACAAAGCCTTGAGGGAACGTCGTCGGTGCGGAGGAGAACGGGGGTTTTCGGGGTTAAGGTTTCGGGGAAATTCTATCTTCCCTTCTTGCTACTTGTGCCTCGGGGTTTACCGCAATGTGCAACCCTCAGACATGTGTTAAAGGGGCGGGGTTATGAGGGACGAAGGGAAGAAAAAAAATTAATGGAATGACCTGAAAAAGTTTTGTATTCGAACTGTTAACAGCTCACAGTAGGCGGTGCTCTTTTTTTTCCGCCCTAAACGTCCAAAATGAGTAATTGCATTTTATTTAAACGATTTAAAATATGGAAATTTCAAGGTCCATAAAAACAAGAATGTACAAGTAGCCAAATTTCTAGGTCAAAAATGCACGTTTTACGCTTTCTTAATTTCAAAAATGAGCCTTAAAGATTTCTAAAAACGTCCTAGAAATTTTTAGTTAAGAACAGATTCCAAAAGAAAATTTTGAAAAGAAATGATTTATGAAAATTGTTTTTACATGTGACTAAAGGAAGCGGTAAAATCGCATTTTTTGAACAACCTAAAATGTTATTTAAAATATTTTAAAGATTTTTATTTTCAAAACGCGATAAAAAGCGATCAAGAGAAGGGATAAAACGCGATAAAAAGGGATAAAACGCGTTAAAAAGGGATAAAAAGTGATAAAACGAGATAAAACGCGATGAAAAGGGATAAAACGCGATATAAAGCGATCAAAAGATGGGAAAAAAAGGGATAGAACGCGATAAAAAGGGATAAACGCGTTAAAAAGGGATAAAAGTGATAAAACGAGATAAAACGCGATGAAAAGGGATAAAACGCGATATAAAGCGATCAAAAGAAGGGAAAAAAGGATAAAACGCGATAAAAAGGGATAAAACAAGATAAAAAGGAGAAAAACAAGATAAAACGCGAGAAAACAAGACAAAACGCGATACAAGAGATAAAACGCTATTAAAAGGGATAAAAAGCGATCAAGAGAAGGGATAAAACGCGATAAAAAGGGATGAAACGAGTAAAACGCGATGAAAAGGGAAAAAACGCGATAAAAAGCGATGAAGAGAAGGGATAAAAAGGGAAAAACGCGATAAAAAGGGATAAAACCCTATAAAAAGGGATCAAGAAAGGGATAAAAATGGATAAAACGCGATAAAAAGGGATAAAACGCGATTTGAAAAAAAAGTAAACTCCTTAAACGTCGCATTTTTTAGAAAAGTGCGGATTCCAAAAGGAAATTTTGTCCAGATTCATACAAATCGATTTTACATCAAACCAACAGAAAGCAGTCAAATCCCACTTTTTGAACAACCGTAATTATACTATAGTTATTTGAATTATTTTTAAGGCAGATTTTCATCTTTTTTACTTCACGGAGTCTAGAAAAACCAAAAACGAGGCTATCACAATAACTTAAGAAAAACTAAAAACTGACTTTTAAGCTTGAAAAAATTGATTTTCGATTTCTTCATTTTCGAATGCGATTTTTCTATTGGGATTGAAGGATTTATTCAAAATTTGAGAGATATGAACTTAAAAGTACTTAGGAAAGCAAAGCAATTTTAATAATTTGTACTAATTGTACCCATAAAGTACGAAAAGTAATTTTCAAGATGTAAAATTCGTGGAACTCTCATTTTCAGTAACAACTCTCTTTTTTTTCCCTACGTTTTAGAACACGAACTGCTCGTAACCTGGACTTAAAAACTAGTTAGGAAATTGTTCAACATACTCGCAGTCCACAGTATGTTAATCCATATCCGTTTTGGAGTAGGTCATAAATTAAAAGCACGTCACAAAAAGGCACACGCGATACACGATTTACCAAGAGGCGAAACGAGGAGGGTTCGAACGTCGGGTGAAGACTGAACGCCGGTACAGGCCAGAGGGTACCCCAGAGTCCCCCATTCTCCCCACTCCTTTTTACGAAGATGATTTAACCGTTTAAAACCGCGTTGATTCATTTCCTGATAGAAGATTTTTTTTTTTTTTTTTTTAGGTCGGCTTAAATCAGGTTTCGTTCGGAAAGCCTTCCATTCCAGACTTATTTCCTGGACATTGATCCAAAAGGGCCCCGGTAATTGTGGAAGACCCTTTCTTCGCATACATCACATAGAAAAGGAAATCAAAATCCTCAAAAACAAATACGAAAAAAATCGTTTTTCTTATAATACCTTGGTTCCAACAGCACAAACTGGCTACGACGTAGGCGCAGAAATGCCGTCATATTTGACGGCAAAATCGTTCGGAACGAGCTTACGATTACGCGACAGTTCAGCTTATGATCTAACGACCGTACAAGCTAACGATTGTTTAGCTGACGATAAAACGATAGTTTAGGTGACGATCAAACGACCGTTTTGTTTACAAATAACGATTGTTTAGCTGACAATTAGGCGGTTGTTCAGATTAAGATCTAACGACCGTTATGTTGACAAACTAACGATTGATTAGCTGACAAACTAACGATTGATTAGCTGACAAAATACGATTGTTTAGCTGACAAACTAACGATTGTTTAGCTGACAAACTAACGATTGTTTTGCTTACGATTAGGCGACTGTTTAGCTGACGATTAGGCGACAGTTCAGCTTAAAATCTAACGACCGGTTTGTTAACAAACTAACGATTGCTTAGCTGACGATTAGGTGACTGTTTAGCTGACGATTAGGCGACAGTATAGATTACGATTAGGCGATTGTTTAGCTGACAAACTAAAGATTGATTAGCTGATAAACTAACGATTGATTAGCTAATCAATCGCCTAATCATAATCTATACTGTCGCCTAATCGTAATCTATACTGTCGCCTAATCGTCAGCTAAACAATCGTTAGTTTGTCAGCTAAACAATCGCCTAATCGTAATCTATACTGTCACCTAATCGTACTAAAGATTGATTAGCTGATAAACTAACGATTGATTAGCTAATCAATCGCCTAATCATAATCTATACTGTCGCCTAATCGTAATCTATACTGTCGCCTAATCGTCAGCTAAACAATCGTTAGTTTGTCAGCTAAACAATCGCCTAATCGTAATCTATACTGTCACCTAATCGTAATCCATACTGTCGCCTAATCGTCAGCTAAACAGTCACCTAATCGTCAGCTAAACAATCGTTAATTTGTTAACAAAACGGTGGTTAGATCGTCATCAAAACTTAATTCGCCATTTTCCAGGCAGAACTCCCCTTTTGGATAAAACTTATTAATATACTTTTATTAATCAGTATTTCATGTATCATAAAAATATTTTTTCTCTCCTTTTATTTCCCTTCTCTTTCAATAAAACCTTTCACTCGTCCTAGACGACTTTTCTTCATTAATCTAAAAGCTCATTAAAAATTACATTTCGAATTCGTCCTCCCCGTTTTACGATCTCGTTAAAAATTATAAACTCATGTTTTCAAATCTCCTTTTTTTTTCTTCTTCTTCTTATTGACTCATCTCTGTCGCAAATTTCATAACGAGGTTACAAATCAAAGGAGTTTTTCAAGAAATAATAGAAAATAAAAAAAAAGGCCTTTATTGTCAAACGTTATACGACACCAACTTAATAAAAGAAGAGAATTTCATATACTTTTTTCTTAATAAAAAGAGTTATTAAAAGCTGGAGAAATCGGGCTATTCGAGGCTTGAAAGAGACAAATTTAAACTCGTGAAACAAAAGAACTAAAGAAGATAAAAAAAAATGGAAAGGGGGGAAAAAAACTTAATTAAAACAAATAAGTTTCCTTTTTTTTTTATAATGAAAACATCTGTTTTAGGGACGTTTGTTGGCAACCGTGATCCTCAAAGTTTTAACTGATTTATGAAAAAACTTTTAGCACGTATTCGATTTCGAAGTGATTTCAAGCTTACGAATGGACGACAAGTATGATCTAATCTTAAGCTAAACTGTTGCCTAATCGTCAGCTGAACAATTGTTAGTTTGTCAACAAAACAGTCTTTAGATCGTCACCAAAACTGTCGCTTAATCGTCAGTTAAACAATAGCCTATTTGTCAGCTAAACAATTGTTAGATTGTAACAAAACGGTCGTTAGATTTTAAGCTGAAATGTCGCCTAATCGTCAGCTAAACAGTCACCGAATCGTTAGTTTTTAAACAAATGGTCGTTAGATCGTAGATAGCTAACGCTAAGGTGACTGTTTATGTCACGATCTAACGAACGTTATGTTGGCCAACTAACGATTGTTTAGCTGACGAATAAGCGACTGTTTAGCTGACGATTAGGCGATTGCTTAGCTGACGAACTAACGAATGATTAGATGACAAAGTAACGATTGATTAGCTGACACACTAACGATTGTTTAGCTTAAGATTAGGCGACAGTTCAGCTTACGATCTAACGACCGTATATTGACAAACTAACAATTTTTTACCTTACGATTAAGCGACAGTTAAGGTCACGATCTTACGACCGATATGCTGACAAACTAACGATTGATGCTGACAAACTAACGATCGTTTAGCTAACAATTTGGCGACTGTTTAGCTGACGATGTAATGACCGTTTTGTTGACAAACTGACAATTGTTTAGCTGACGATTAGGAGACTGTTTAGCTTACGATTAGGCGGCAGTTCAGCTTAATATCTAACGACCGTTTTGTTGACAAACTAACGATTGATGCTGACAAACTAACGATTGTTTAGCTGACAATTAGGCGACTGTTTAACTGACGATTAAGCGACAGTTTAGGCGATGATCTAACGACCGTTTTGTTGAGAAACTAACAATCGTTTAGCTGACGATTAGGTGACTGTTTACCAGACGATTAGGCGACAGTTTAGCTAACGATTAGGCGACAGTTCAGCTTACGATATAACGACCGTTTTGTTGACAAACTAACGATTGTTTAGCTTAAGATTAGGCGACTGATTAACTGACGATATAACGCCCGTTTAGGTGACTAATTAATGATTATTTAGCTGGCGGTTAAATGACCGTTTAGCTAAAAATCTGACAATCTAATAGTACTTTTCCAAAATAGTTAGAAATCTATGAATGAGAGTGCCGCAAATTAACTTTCAATAAAGTTTTTCATTTACCTAAAATCCTCAACGTCCTTAGCCAATAAAATGACTTTTACCTGGAACAAAAGAAATAAAAATTAATTCTATGAAGAAAAAAAATAAAATATTTTGTCCTTAATAATCTAAATTTATATTATTGTTTTTAATTTTGACGTAGTTATCGCTTTCAGGACTTGCAAAAAAAATGTCCACACATAAAATTTCTTTACGATTATATTATAAATTATTGAACAATAAAAGTTTATTTTCTAGATTTTAATTACGCCCACGTAATAATTTTCACGGGTAATTATAAAGAGGGGCATTTATAGCCGGGACCGGTCTAGGAGCCGTTAATAGAGTATGAACAAATTACAATTTTTTTTTCTTTATTGATGGTTCACGATTTTTTTTTTCTCTCTCTTCTTTAGAGTCGCGTTGGTTGTCTTGTAATCATTTTCAGATCCCTTTTATGTATTCATATCATGGAGAAGTCGGGGTGATTGAGATTAAAGGCTTAGGCGGTTAATAAGGTTGTGTGAAAGGAAAACGATTGGATTGTGTAAAGACTCTAAAGTTGCCTTCTTATCCCCCGGGATTATCCATAATCACTTTTTTTATTTTTTAATCATTTTATAAACATTTTCTTTTTATAAGTACTAGTTAGAAGCAAAACTTACTATAAGGGAAGGAACAATATATGAGGAGGTAGATTTAAGGAGTAGTAACTATAATTTCTAGTGTTTTTTAACTAAGAATTTCCTTTTATTATCCTAAGTTTTCAATTTTTGTGCCTGCCGGCCGTTGGATTTTTTCACCAAATTTTTGGTTAAACTACCACAAAAGCGTCAAAATGGGAGTTCTACATGGAAAACGGCTAATTAAGTTTTTATGACGATCTAACGACCGTTTTGTTAACAAACTAACGATAGTTTAGCTGACGATTAGGTGACTGATTAGCTGACGAGGTCAGCTTACGATGCAACGACCGTTTTTGACAAACTAACAATTGTGTGACTATTTGGCTACTGTTTAGCTGACGATTAACCGACAGTTTAGGTCACGATTTAAGGACCTTTATGTAGAAAAACTAACGATCGTTTAGCTGACGATTTAGCGACAGTTTAGCTTACGATTTGGCGAAAGTTCAGTTTAAAATCTACCGACCGATTTGTTGACAAATTAACAATTGTTTAGCTGATGATTAGGCGACAGTTTAGGTCACGATCTAACGACTATGTTGAAAAACTAACGATTGTTTAGCAGACAAACTAAAGATTGTTTAGCTGATAAACTAACGATTGTATAGCTGACAAACTAACGATTGTTTAGCTGACTAACTAACGATTGCTTAGCTGACAAACTAACGATTGTTTAGCTAACGATTAGGCGACTATTTAGCTGACAATTTAGCGACAGTTTAGCTTACGATTAGGCGAAAGTTCAGCTGAAAATCTACCGACCGTTTTGTTGACAAATTAACAATTGTTTAGCTGACGATTAGGCGACTGTTCAGCTGACGATTAAGCGACAGTTTAGGTCACGATCTAACGACTATGTTGAAAAACTAACGATTGTTTTGCTGATAAACTAACGATTGTACAGCTGACAAGCTAACGATTGTACAGCTGACAAGCTAACGATTGTACAGCTGACAAGCTAACGATTGTTTAGCAGACGATTAGGCGACTGTTTAGCTGACGATTTAGCGACAGTTTAGCTTACAATTAGGCGAAAGTTCAGCTTAAAATCTACCGGCCGTTTTGTTCACAAACTAACAATTGTTTAGCTGACGATTAGGCGACTATTTAGCTGACGATTAGGCGACAGTTTAGGTCACGATCTAACGACCGTTATGTTGACTAACTAACGATTGTTTAGCTTACAAACTAACCATTGTTTAGCTGACGATTAGGCGACAATTTAGCTTACGATTAAGCGAAAGTTCAGCTTAAAATCTACCGACCGTTTCGTTGACAAATTAACAATTGTTTAGCTGACGATTAGGCGACTGTTTAGCTGACGATCGTTTAGGTCACGATCTAACGAATATGTTGAAAAACTAACGATTGTTTAGCTGACGATTAGGGGACAGTTTAGGTCACAATCTAACGACAGTTATGTTGAAAAACTAACGATTGTTTAGCTGTTCGATTTTTGAGCCAGCCGGCCGTAGCATTTTTTTCCGAAACACTTCACGGCATTTTCACCAAATCGTCGCGTTAGTTCCAACACCGGCTATCTCATTTTTCCTAGGTTTTCAGGAGGGTAAAAATACTGATTCGAATCAAAGCAGTTGGCTAAATCGTGAACTACGCGTTTTCTGTTGGTAATAGGGTTAAACTACCAACGGAATTCGATTCACCCCAAAATTTACCGTCAGAAACAATGCCAAAATTCAAAATTGATAAGATAAAAAATGAGATGGCCGGTGTTAGAACTAACGCGACGAAATACTCCTTGTATTGTGTTTTACAAATTAAAAAAAAAAATTTTTTTTTAGTAGGGAGAAATGTGATACTTTTACCGCTTGCGAGAGAGGAATCCCTTGGGCAGAAAGCCCAACCTTGACACTTAAAAAATTGAAAAAAAAAAACTTAAAAAATTTTTTCGAAAAAAAAACCTTCATTCAAAAAATTAAAAAACTAAAAAAAAAATTAAAAAACTAAAAAAAAAAAACTAAAAAAAAAAAAAAAACTTCTCCCTCCGTTATACTTTCCCTCGCTTATACTTCCCCTCCCCTATATTTCCCCTCCTTTATACCTCCTCTCCCTTATACTTTCCCTCCTTTCCACTTCCCCTCTTTAATACTTCCCCCTCCTATATTTTTACTTCTCTTTACGGAAGCTTTCGTTGGAAGCTCTTCAAACTAGTACAATTTTCATTAATTCTATAATTTTTAAAGTTTTTTTGTCAAAATATTTTTTTTTAAGTTAAAAAGGCTTATTTTTGTTGGGAGGGTCGTTTGTCAGTATTAGCGTGGACAAATTGCCGTTCTTGTTTATTAAGAATACAAGAAAAAGCGTTAGTTTTCTATTCGAGGAGAATCTTGGGGACTGGTTTTTAGGGGCTGTCGTAACTTTTAAATTAAAACGACGAGTTCTACAAACTTACGTTTCCCACCTACGTTCGTTTAAAACGAAACGCTTCCGAATAAAACGTGAAAGGCAAACGACTTGTAAACCAGTTGCGACAAATTGACGTCTTTCTTACGAGATTTATGCTCTATCGGTTTGTTTAAATTTTCTACGCTTGTTAATTAACGGTAAAGTTTATTTAAAGTTCCTTATATTAAAAAAAAAGTGGAAAAAAAAGCTTTAAATTATTCATAACGTTTTTCTCTGTTTTCTCTTCTTTATTTACTTTTAATTTAACCTTTTTTCTCTAAGAAAACTTTTCTTTTGATTTAAAAAATAAATGTTCATATAAAAAATTTATAAAAATAAATCGAATAAAATGAAAAAATAATTATTTAAAAAAAGAGATAAAAAATAGTTGAGAAATTAAACTTTTTTAGCCTCTCATCTCTTGGAGAGCGGCATGATAAGTCTTATAAACCTTTTGTTCGTGAGATTATTTCGAATATAGACGGACATTCTGATTGTTGTTAAATCGTTAGCTAAACAGTGGTTAGATTTTCTGATTGGAAGCTTAAAAGATGCTTAATCGTCAGTTAAACAGTCGTTAGTTTGTCTAAACGGTAGTTAGAGCGTCTGCTAAAGTGTCACCTGTCAAGATAATAGTATAATTCAAGTAAACCGTACGCTAGATCGTTAGATTCGCGTTTGTCTGCTAAGTCGTTAGTTTGTCACCTAAACGTTCGTTAGATCGTCAGCTAAACGTTAGATCGTTAGCTAAACCGCTGCCTAATCCTAAGATTAACAGTCGCCTAATCGTCAGCTAATCAGTCGCCTTATTGCTAGAAATACGTTAACGGGAAGTTTCTCAATGTAGCGCGCTAGCTAAACAGTGGTTAAACCTTCTGATTGTGAGCTAAACAGATGCTTAATCGTCAGTTAAACAGTTTTTCACCTAAAGGGCAGTTAGAGCGTCAGTTAAACAGACGCCAAATTGTCAAGTTAACAGTCGTATAACTTCAGTAAACCATTCGCTAGATCGTTAGATTGGCGTTTGATTGTTTGCTAAACCGCCGTTAGTTCGTCAAAAAAAAAAAAAAAAAATAATAAATAAATAAAAACTGAAAATTTTTTGACAAAAAAAACGAAATTAAAAAAAAGATCGGAAAATTTTTCTAAAAAAAAAAGAAAACTTGGAAAATTTTTCAAAAAAAACTTCCCCTCCGTTATACTTCCCCTCCCATATATTTCCCCCTCCGTTATACTTCCCCCTCCTATATTGTTACTTCTCTTTAAGGAAGTTTTCGTTGTAAGCTCTTCAAACCAGTACTTTATGATTAAAATAGAAAACTTCTATAAAACGAGTTTGTATTTAAATTTATGAGTGCTTAGGTAAAAGTTAAGAAAGTTTTTCTCTATCTGCTGTAAATTTTTGTTAATTGGGAGCAAAGAAAAAAAAAAAAATAAAATAAAATAAAAAAAAAAAAAAAAAAAAAAAAAAAAAAAAAAAAAAACTTGATAAAACTAAGGCTTTTGCCAGAAAACCCGGAAAAATTTTTTGGCCAAAAAACTCGGGCCCTCAAACCTATTTTTACGAACAAAAAACCTATGAAAAACGCCCAAAAAGTAGGAAAAATAGTAGTTTTTTGGCTGAAAAAGAGTGAAAATTTTCCAAAAATTGTTCATCACCTAGTGAAAATTGATGAAAAAATATTTTCCACAAAAATAAAAACCGTCCTAAAAGGCTCTTGCCACTGCCTTCTTGTTTGAAATCTGTGGAATTTCGGGTTTTTGAATGGGGAAATAAGATTGAGCGTGTAACACTCTTTCCAGGACATATTTACGAGCCTCTCATTATCGTAGACTGATTGTCAAGCCCCCCCGTCCTTAAGCCCTTCTGGCCCTCCCAGACATTTTCCCAAACTGTCAAACCTAATTTATTCCTTAGCTACCGTTATTGTACACGTCCATACATCATCAATCAATGATTAATAATAAATAGAAATTTTTTTAAAAAAGTCTTCATAGTTACGCTCTATTATTGCTGTGAAACCATCCGTTAAAAAGGGAGAGGATTTCGGGGATTATCCTGGACTATGAAAGCAGGTCAAAAAAGGAGGCACTTGAGAAAAGCATAGGGAAGGGAAAAATCGTATGGAAAATTATGTGCTTGAGAATCACAAGGGCGAACAACCGTCCTAAGAAATAACGGTCAGAATTTTTTTTCCCCAAAAAAAGAGATTTTTACTCAGCATAAGGCATTTTCTAAGGTCAAATAGTTATAAAAAAGAGGCTTATATGAATAAATTAATGGGGGCTTTGCAATATTCAGGAGCGCATTAAAGGGATGGGAGATGAATGAGGAAAAGCCTGATCGGGGAGGGTCAGATGAATTTTAATTACACCTTTTCTCGAACTTCCCCGATATCGGAAAGGACGAAAAGTGGAATTGTCAGGCCTACCACTTTTTTCCCATTTAAACTTTATCCCTCGTCTTTTATTCACGTTTTTTTTAAACATTGGCCGAAAAAGTTTCGTTGTAATTGAAACCGGACTTTATTTACGATAAATAAGGGCGAAAATGTGGGCTGGAAGGAGGGTAAAAAAAACCGAGCATATCTTGGCACTTTTTGGGTAAATTGACAAACTTTTTAATTGGATTCCGACGCGCGGTCATAATTGGATGAGGCTCTATTCGATTTTGTATTGAAGGGGGTGAAAAAAAATAAAGCCCCTAATTTTTCTGATGGCAAAAAAAGAATAAAACAAAACCAGGAAAAAGAGATACAGGAAGTGAAAATAAGGGTTTGAGGAAACAATTTTCTTCCAATTTTAATGAGTTTTACCCCGGTTTTCGTCCGTCATCTACCCTTTTCTCCAAATTATGCCTGAAAAACACCCATTTTACTTAATTTTTGAGCCATTTTATCGTTTTATTGACCCCAAAACCTTCAATTTTTAATATTTTCATATGTTCTTCCGTACTTTTGTCATATAAACCAACATTTCCCCAGTTTCTTTGCGTTTTCTCCCAATTTTTCGGCCAAGAGAAACCCTTTTCTCACGATTTTATGTAGCTTTGTCCATTTTTTTGTGCGAAAAACGCGATTTTCGTCGTTTTCCTTTGTTTTCTTACCTAAGGAACATTTTACCTGATTTTTCAGCCCTTTTCACGGCTTATTGGCCACAAAACCACAATTTTTAGCCGATTTTCGTACGTTTTTTCTGAATTTTTTGTCCTAGAAACCTTTTCTTCTAATCTCGCATTGATCCTGTATCTCATGCCCAAGGAAAAACCCTTTTCTTCCGATATTAATTATTAGTTTTCTCCAGATTTTTGGCCAAAAAACTCAGTTTTTACCTTATTTTCGTAGTTCTCCGTGGCTTTTTGCCAAAAAAAAAAGGACATTTTACAGGATTTTGAGCCTTTTTCTCGCATTTTTAGTCACAAAACCACCAATTTTTACTAAATTTTCCCATGTCTTTGTCCTAGTAACTACTTTTTCTTCTATTTCCTATCATTTTCCTCTATTTTTAGCCAAGAGAAACCCTTTTTTTGTCCGGTTTTTTCGCTAAGAAACGCCTTTTCTCTGGTTTTCGAAGAACTGGGTAAAACAACTCAATTTTGAGGTCTAAATGAGAATGAGTAACAGATTTAAGGTGGGATCGATATGGGAATTGCCATCGGTGTATTAAACCGGATTGAGGGTCGACTATTAATTGGTGCCGCGGGGGGTGATGATGGATGAAAGAGGTTGAGTGGTAGGCGATTAGCGACATCTGCTCTCGAGAAATCTATACGTTCCTTATATTTTTTTATATTTTTAAAGCATTTTGTTTCCTCCCCCTTTTTAAGGTTTTCTCTCACGTAGGGAAGAAGTAGAGCTTAGGAGATCCCATAAAAGAGTCGAGCACTTTCGCCGGGCAAAAAGGTGTCGGTGAAATTCTATTTCGACTCTCCTCCTTGTTTCACGCAATCGGAGATTTATAACGTTAATGGGCCCTTAAGGGGCGGCTCCCTAATGCAATAGTGAAGTTTTTCCCTTTCGGAATTTATAGGAAAACCTTTTGTCCGGCTTAAAATCCGCATGTCACCCACTTTTGTCTCCAAAAATGAAATCCGTTTTGAGCAGAGAGAAAAAAAGAGGGGAATTTTTGTGATTTTTATATTCAGCAGGCGTTTACTTCACTTGTGCAATGTAGTCACTGTCTGCAACGGACGTGGAATTAATAGCTTGATCGACTTAGGCACGCACAGTTATCGATCTAGCCGACCCTCTTTCCCATCCTAACTTTCAGATTTTAAAAACTAAAAAAAAACCCCAGGGTGTTGAAACCTCGCATAATTTTCTAATTCCTCGCCTGTCAGCGGCCCTTAAAAAGGGACTTTTCGGCTCCCTAGGCAGACAATAGAAAACCTTTTTTGTACAAAAAGGGGATGATTTAGGAGGAAATTTTTAACGCCCTCCTCTAAATTACCAAGATCTTCGACAAGGATCTGTCCTGATCATTAGTCGTACAGGTGTTACACCTGTTTGTTTCCCGACGATATCTAGAAAACGAATCGTACCCTATATATCTCTTCGAAATGGTTTTTGTCGTGACTGCAAGGAGCTTGTTAACTCAAGAAAACAAAAAAAAACCGTTATTTACTGTTAAAAGAATATAAAATTGATTAGAAGCAACCCTGTAAACGTTGTTTTCTTCGAAGGAAAAATCTAAAGGGGCGATCTTGTTAGTCGTAGTCAGCGTTTCAGACGATACATCATCGTTATAAAAGAATATAAAAGAAAAGGGAAAAGATTTTTTTTTTCGCTATATTAATTACTGAAAGAGGGGGATTATCGATTATGAAAAGTGAGTCAACCCAGACCTATCCGACACATGTTGCCCGAGATCATGGAAGAACAGTTTGATAATCTTTTGAACCCATTTTATACGGAATTTTATACTTTGAAAAAAGGTTCAGCAAATACTCGTTATATTAAGTTGAATTAGGGGAAAATATTCTCTGAAAATACAGTAGGAAGAAATTTGGGGTGATCTCGCCCGTTCCCGGTGACCTGACTGGGCGAAGGCTTCCAATTATTTTACCTTGATACTTCATTTTCGATAGTAGGGATGAAAATTCATTAAATTGCGCTACTTTGAGAAAATTCACGTTAACGGATTTCTAGCGATTAAGCTGATGGAGACTGCTTAGCTGACGATTAGGCGACAGTTTAGCTAACGATCGTTTAGCTGATGATCTAAAGAACGTTTAGGTGACGAACTAACGACGGTTTAGCAGACAATCAAACGCCAATCGAACGATCAAGCGAATGGTTTACTGAAGTTATACGACTGTTAACCTGACAATTTGGCTAACTGTTTAGCTAACTAACTGACGATTAAGCATCTGTTTAGCTCCAAATCAGAAGGTCTAACCACTGTTTAGCTAACGCGTTACATGAAACTTCCAGTTAACGGATTCCTAGCAATAAGGCGACTGTTTAGCTGACGATAGACAACTGTTTATCTTAAGATTAGGCAAAAGTTTAGCTAACGATCTAACGACCGTTTACTAACGATCTAACGACCGTTTAGCTAACGAACTAACGACCGTTTAGCTCAAAAGCAAACGCCAATCTTACGATGTAGCGTAAGGTTTACTGAAATTATACTATTAACCTGACAATTTAGTGACTCTTAAGCTTGCACTCTAACTACCGCTTAGGATTAGGCAAAGTTTTGCTAACGATCTAACGACCGTTTAGCTAACGATCTAACGGCCGTTTAGCTAACGATCTAACGACCGTTTAGCTATCGATCTAACGACCGTTTAGCTAACGATCTAACGACCGTTTAGCTCAAAAGCAAACGCCAATCTTACGATGTAGCGTAAGGTTTACTGAAATTATACTATTAACCTGACAATTTAGTGACTCTTAAGCTTACACTCTAACTACCGTTTAGGTGACAAACTAACGACTGTTTAACTGACGATTAAGCATCTGTTTAGCTCTAAATCAGAAGGTCTAACCACTGTTTAACTAACGCGCTACATTGAGAAACTTCCAGTTAACGGATTTCTAGCAATAAGGCGACTGTTTAGCTGACGATTAGGCGATTATCTTAGGATAAGGCAACAGTTTTGCTAACGATCTAACGACTGTTTAGCTAACGATCTAACGACCGTTTGGCTGACGATCTAACGAACGTTTAGGTGACGAACTAACGAACATTTAGGTGACGAACTAACGACGGTTTAGCAGGCAATCAAATGCCAATCTATCGATGGTTAGATGAAAAACTGTCAAACTGACGAATAAGCATCTGTTTTGCTCCCATTTAGAGGGAGGTCTAACCACTGTTTAGCTAACGCATATCTCCGCCATTTTTTGGAAATTCAAAAATCTCGTTAGTTTCTTGTTCGTCGACTAAAGAAAATTTGGTAAAAATCGATTAAAAACTGTGGCCGTAAAGTGTTCCGGATAAAAATGCTACGGACAGACGGCCGGCACCAGAGACAAAGTTGAGGTAAAGATATTCGATTTGACCCCTCCGGGGTCTGGAAGACCCTTCCCCAAAAACCCGACGTGGAGAGTATCACAATTACTTCATTAAGGAAGTTTTTTTGGCAGAAAATCTCAGAAATAAAAAGAAAAGCTTGGATAGGAGTAAAGAAATATTTTTATGGTGTAAATAATGAACGGAAATCTGATAGTGTAAGAACTTTTAAGGGATTTTCTGAGGAATCAAACGTAAAAACCTTTATGGAAAAGGATTTCAGATGATTTATTCCTGAGCAGGCGTTTCTCGGATCAAATGAAGTAGAGGTAATCCAGAGGGTAGTCTTTTTCAAAGCTCGGGAGCTATTAAGGAAACAAAAGCTTCTTCTTTTTTCTTCTTTTTCTCAGACACCCTTTTTGACCCAACTTTTTTTTTAATTAGAACCCCTCCCCCGATTGAATATTTATAGCGCAAATAAGAAAGCTTTTCCCGTAAAGGGGTTGCCTTGCCTACCGTCTGATTCCCGAGGACATCTTGAATAATAATATGCTTTTCGGTGAAACTGTGAAAGTGAGATTCGAAGCACGTAGTTACTAATACTAGCGAAAGGGGGGGACTTCAAACCCAGAAAACAAAGCCGTACAAAAACAAAGTGCCAAAAACAATGTTTGCACAACTTCGGGAAGAAAAAAAAAATTAAAAAATTAATTAAAGTTCAGTACATGTTCGAATTTTAACTTAAAGAAGTTATTGTGATACCCTCCACGTCGGGTTTTTGGGGGAAGGGTCTTCCAGAGGGTCAATTCGAAGATCTTTACCGATCTCAACATTGTCTGTGGTGCCGGCCGGCCGTAATATTTTTCAGAAACACTTCAGGGCCACAGTTTTCTCCGATTTTCACCAAAATTTCTTTAGACAGTGAACAAGAAACTAACGAGGGCGATGTTTGAACTTCGAAAAATGGCGGAGATATGGGTGAATGAAATTTTAAAAAATTCGCTGCAGCCGAATTTTCACCAAATTTTTTGTCTCTGGTGCCGGCCGGCCGTAACATTTTTCCGGAACACTTCACGGCCACAGTTTGCAACCGATTTTCACCAAATTTTCTTTAGACAGTGAACAAAAAATAACGAGGGCGATTTTTGAATTTCGAAAAAATGGCGGTGATATGCGTGAATGAAATTTTAAAAAATTCGCTGCAGCCGAATTTTCACCAAATTTCTTGTCTCTGGTGCCGGCCGGCCGTAACATTTTTCCGGAACACTTCACGGCCACAGTTTGCAACCGATTTTCACCAGATTTTCACCAAATTTTCTTTAGACAGTGAAAAAACTAACGAGGGCGATTTTTGAATTTCGAAAAAATTGCGGTGATATGCGAGTATGAAATTTTAAAAAATTCGCTGCAGCCGAACCGTGTGTTTATAAGCTTTTACTGCGTTTTCGGGGTTTTGTCGAAGAAAAAAAAGAGTATCCACCGGCGTAAAATCGTTGTTTTTCTGGTCTATAATTCAAACTCGTTAGATGAGGGCAGGGTTTTTAGGGAAAAGCGGAGGGGTCGGCTTGCGGTATAATGTAGAGGCCCTTTATGCCAACCGTGCTCTTGAATTATAGTTCCCAGAGCACCCCTGGAAAAAGCGGCGGGATCGGGGGGGGGTCGGAGAACAAAAGCAAAACTTTTCCTTACGAAAAACCATAAGGGCTGTGTAATCACAGGAAATAAAGATAAACGACTCGAGCGGGAAAATGAAATTTTATGGCTCTTTAGGGAGACGGGAAAAACGCGGATCTTCCCAGATGGTTCCTTCTTACAATCGTAATTACTCTTAAAGACGATATTATAACTGAGGGAAAACACTTAATTTAAGTCTTTTTTATTGAATTAAAACGTTTCTTAATAAAAAAATGTTTACGCAAAGGGGGGAAAAAAACTTTTGGACGGTTTCCAATGAATCTCGTGGTTGCATAAAAAAAATTCTCCCATCTTCGTGTCGATTACTTCCCCCGAAAAGCACGACGCGTGAGGCTGGGGTTAATCAACCATACGCTGGAACGACCGCGAAATTCAATTAAGGGACTCCTACTTGTGTTACGCGAAAGAATTTTTTTAAACAATTTTTTAACTTCCTTAAAGAAGTTCTTGTGATACCCTCCGTTGGGGTTTTGGGGAAGGGTCTTCCAGACCCCGGAGGGTCAAATCGAATATCTTTACCGATCTGAACTTTGTATGCGGGGCCGGCCGGCCGTAGCCTTTTTTTCCGGATACTATACGGCCACAATTTTCAACCGATTTGCACAAAAATTTCTTTAGCCGGTGAAGAAGAATGTAACGGGGGCGATTTTTGAATTTCGAAAAAATGGCGGAGATATGTCTGTTTGAAATTTTAAAAAATTCTTTCCGGCCGAACCGTTTATCCGATTTTCACCAAATTTTCACCAATTACTCCTTACATTTTTTAAGAATTTTTGGTGTAAAAAAATTGCCACTTTTTAATAATTTTTTTTTTTTTTAGTAGGGAGAAATTTCATACGTCTACCCATTACAAGAAGCACATCCCTAGTCCAAAGAGCCCATTATTTCTACCTTGACACTTAAAAAAATTTTTGAAAAAAAAAGAACTTAGAAAACTTTTAAGAAAAAAAAGCGCAAATTTAAAAAAAAAACCGGAAAATTTAAAAAAAAACTCGGAAAATTTTTCAAAAAAACTTAAAAAATTTTTCGAAAAAAAAAAAAACTTTCCCCTTCGTTATACTTCCCTCTCTGTAATACTTCCCCCTCCGTTGTACGTCCCCTCCGTTATACTTCCCCCTCCTATATTTTTACTTCCCTCTAAGGAAGTTTTCGTTGGAAGCTCATCAAACCAGTACTTTAAGAAAGGGTTTTCTATTAGGATGAGCTGATTTTCAGTCATTTCCGCAGTTCGGCTTTATCATTAATTATAAAGGCTTAATCCGGATCGGGTTACCATAAACCGCATCCCATTTCCTGCTTTTCTAAGCCCACATAAGTGGGAAAAAATACCCTCCCCAAAAGACCTAATCTATCCCTGTTTTTCTCCTGTTTGTCCAACGATTCCGTTGAAAAGGGACGAAAAGTCTGCATTGTTCTAAGGCAATTAGCAAGTCGGCCGAACTCCGGGATAAAAGGGAGTTCCGGAGAGCAACCCTAATTACCTCTCAAGCCCGGAACTGACAATTTAAATACATAATGGAGTTCTTTGTGGCCTGAGGGCAGACTTCCCTTTCTATCTCTAATATTCATCTACATACACACTCCCCACCCTATTTTTTAATATCTCAAAAGAAAAAAAACGGAGACACTTATAGACCTCAAAGGTTCTTCTCCCCTTTTTTTCAATTTTTAAGGCCTCCTTTTCACACGAATTCGTCAAGGATTTAAATAAGCAATATTTTTTTTTTTTTTTTTTTTAAAAAAAGACCTTTTATACCATCTGCTCTTTTCTCACGGTTCACAATAGTCTTTTCGTTCTGAAAGGCTAAAAACGTTCGCGTGTCCGGGAATCCCTTCTGGTTCTCAGCGAGAATTGAGCGAATAAAAAAAACGTGCAACCTCAATTTTTTTATATCCGTGAAACTCTTGCTAAACTTAATCCCGCTCTTAGATGCTCGGTCATTTCTACACTAGTGCTAGATAGAAGAGATTCCAACGAAAACTTCTTACTGAAAAGAGAAGTAAAATATAGGAGGGGGAAGTGTAAAGGGGGGGAGTATAAAGGAGGGGGAGTATAACGGAGGGGGAAGTATAAAGGAGGGATAATTACAAAGGAGAGGGAGTATAACGGAGGGGAAATATAGCGGGGGAAGTATAAAGGAGGGGAAGTATTACGGAGGGGGGATTTTTTTTTTAATTTTCTAGGTTTTTTTTTGTTCCAAAAAATTTTTAAAGTTTTCTTTTTTCAATTTTTTTCTTTTTTCAAAAATTTCTGCCATATGATGACGATTTTTTTATGACGAATTTATGACAATTTGATTTTATGACGAAGTATTTTTGATTCGTCATGAGGGTTTGTTAGCTCTATTATGACGAAATGTTTAAAATCTTTCTCTTTTCTTTTCCATTCTATGACGAGATTATGACGAAAGTTTGGAATTTTATAGATATAATCTCGTCATAAAATGGAGGAAACAGTGTAGAATTTTATTCAATTCAGAGGACCTGAGGGGGACATGAACTTCATTTGTGCCATATGATGACAATTTTTTTTATGACGAATTTATGACAATTAGCTTTTATGGCAGTATTTTTATTTCGTCAAGAGGGTTCGTTAGCTATTATGACGAATTGTTAAAAATCTTTCTCTTTTCTCATTTTATGACGAAACGTTTTTATGACGAATATGAAATTTTACTGATATAAATTAAGTTTCAAGAGGGACCCTCGAATCCCTATAAAATATAATTTTTATTTAAAACATTATCATCGATCGGACCTAATGATCTCTCGAAACTTTCGGGGAGATCCACCCTTCTTCCGTAATGACTTGGCAGTGATAGCCCCTGGAGTTTTGAATAACAAGAACTTCAAGTAGATTAGGAAAAAGAGGGATTTTTTTTCGGGTACAAATCCTGAAAGCCATTAGGGCTCAAGTGGTCACATTCGGTTTTATACGTAAAAAAAATATTCAGAAACGTCATTTTTTATAAATAGAATAAGGCGGACGCATATATCGTCGCCTCTGGACCTTCGAATATTTTTTCTTTTTAAGTTGACAGGAAGTCCTTTGATTCAACTTGAGATTCCTATAATGCCCGATAAGTGGTAAAAGGGTTTTTTAAAAAGAAAAAAATGAACTAATTAAGGCTTTGAAATGGAAAATTGATTTAAATCCCTGAGGGCGTTTTAGTTAATGTCTTAAAGCTTGTTTAGTGAGGTAATTAAAACACACTAATCATGACGGTCACGATTCTCTTCAGTCGGAATAGATTATAGGGTAAACAGGGAGAATTATATGCTCCATGAGGGCCTTTTTGTAAAGTGAAGTGATAAGTTACCTTTTTAAAGCTTAAAAAGAGTGAAGAAAATACCAGTCTGGAGATGGCTCCGACGGGAAGTTCCTTAAAGAGAAGTAACAATATAGGAGGGGAAAGTATAACGGTGGGGGGAAGTATAAGGGAGGGGAAGTATAACGGAGGGGGATTTGTTTTTTTTTTTTTGGAAATTTTTCCAGTTTTTTTTTTTTTTTTCAAAAAATTTTCAAAGTTTTTTATTGAAATATTATATTTCTTTTTTTGAAAAATTTTTAAGTTTTTTTTTTTTTTTGAAAATTTTTCTTGGTATCAAGGTAGAAATAATGAGATTTTTGCCCAAGAGAGGTCCCTATCGTAAGGCGTGGAAGTATGAAATTTCTCCCTACTGAATTGATAATTAATGTAAAAAAATTTATTTTACACCAAAAATTCTTAAAAAAATAGAAGGAATATTAGTTCTAACACCGGATAAGTCATTTTTAAGACGAGAATATATCTATAAAATTTCATATTTTCGTCATAAAAACGTTTCGTCATAATCTCGTCATAAAATCGAGGAGAAAAGAGAAGGATTTTTAAAATTTCGCCATAATATAACTAACGGATAACTCGTCAAAATCAATTATGAAGAATTAAAAATACTTCGCCATAAAAGCAAATTGTCATAAATTCGTCATAGGACAAATCGTCATCATATGGCAGAAATGGTTTGGTCCCGATTCAGCGCCTCCCAGTTCGGCGCCTGATGAGAATATTACCTGTTCAGACCTTTTTGAGTCCCAGATTAGCGCCCGTAGGATTAATGACATTAAATAAAAACAAATTTTTTCCCACTTCGGCGCCTCCTACTAGGAAGGATGTTTTCATTTTTATCAATAGTGTACGAAATAAAAGATTTAAAATGGAATATTCAGTAACGTCAAAAATTGACTGCGAAATGGCAGTCATAAAGTCGATTGAGGGAGTTTATCTTACTTTCATGACGAAGAATTTTCTTCTTTTAACGACTACTTTAACGAAAAACGAATGTGGAACTGTTAGAACGGGCGGCGACGAATTGACTCCCAAACCCTAATCCTCTGTACAAAATGACTCCCGTATAGTTTTGCAAAATGACTCCCAAATGTCAAAATGACTCCCGTGTATTTTTTCCAATTGTCAAATTGACTCCCTTATCAACTTAATTATCAAGGTCAAATTTACTACATATAAATCAAATCAAATCAAAAAATCTTTATTCAGTGTCATATACACGTCATATAGCGAGAGAGAGAAAATAAATAAATGAAACAAGGCATATACATAATAAAATAAAGATAAATATAAATCCATAAAAAAAAAAAAAAACTCTCTGTTCCCTGAGCAATTTAAACATATTAATTTTTGTTAATTATAGCAAGCTTGTTAGACACTAATTTAATGTAAGAATAGATCGATATTTCTTTATTTTCAAATTTGGAAATTATTTTTGTTAACCAAATTTCTTTTTTTTAACATCAGAACGTCTTAAATCTTTTTTGGTACTACTCGATGCAATTTTCGCACGAATGTCGATTTGCAATTTCTTTAATTCTTCGAAAAATAAAAAAATGTTTGGTTTTACCCCGTTGAAATTTGTTCTAAAATGTGCGTGAAACGACTCACAAGAGTTAGTCGTTCTGTTGTGGGTGGAACGGCTCGCCCAAAAAGACGGGACAAATTTAGAATCATTGCCGATATAAACGTCAGACAAGTAGTCTGCATATTGATTGACTCGGTCGTCTGTTGGCATATTAGAGATGAGTTCTACGAAGCCGTCCCCGACTTCACTGGGCTGGAGATATGGCAACCCAAAAGACCAGCGAAGCCACTGTCCAATTTCACTGTCGTCATCTTTGTAGTCGTTCACTAATCCGAGGCTCTGAATCTTACGGAACCACGACTGGGCCAAGTGAAACTTGCAACCTATCAACGTCGCATGCGGCCAAATCACTCGTGCTGCCTCAATGATCGCCACCTCAAAATCAGTTGTGCATGTATTGGGAGCCCATGCCTTACCGCTGACTTCCGCGCAATGTTTTGTAATTAAATGAAAGCATGTTTTATATGTAGCCAGCTCTTTGTTGGGCAGAAGACAGAATACAAGTGGCAAATATTGGCCATTTTTGTGTCCATGTACCGTAAATAGTTGATAAAAGAAAGGGGGACAAGTGTCGAACGTCCCGTCCACCAGTACATCTTCGCAAGAAACGAGACAATCTATATTTTCTTTGGAAGAAAATATAATCATTTTTGACTCTTCGTCCAATTCCAAAACGAATTCATGATTGCTAGAGTCAGTGGTGCTCATTTTTCGAAGGCATTCGAAATTGTCTGCCATCGATTTAGGGAGTGGCGGGAATTGTTTTTTTTTTGATAACATACGGCCCTTCGTAATTTTAGCACATTTTCAAAATTTAAATTTTCAGTAGATGTCTCACCAATCGCATTACGTACAACCTGCAAAATGGTTTAAATAGAAAAATTAATTGGCCAAAAGTTAGGACAAAAAATTGCCGCACGATTTTTATTGGTTCCTAACGTTATTTTTTCCATTTCTAATATCAAACTGACGAAACTTGCAACTTTTCGCCTGATAAAACTGTGATAGTGAAAAATAACCCTTCTATTTTGTATACCTGCTTAGGATTAGTGAAGGATTTTAGACGGGAGTCAATTGGACAATTGATAAGAAATACACGGGAGTCAATTTGTACTTTTAGCAGGTACGAAAAAAAAATACCCGGATTAGCGGGAGTCAATTTGTGTACGCCCGTTAGAACATCCAACTGCTTGGAAGGTTGGCATTCGTGGATGAGGAAGAAGCTTCCAAATGTCACGCCAAACTTGGGAGACCTCATAGGTCTCCTTAAAAAAGAAGCAGCCGTCGTTGAATTTAATATTATTAGAAATGAGCACCATATCGACATTAAAAGAAAGAGGACAAAGGATCAAATCGTCGACGAAAAAATTAATAAAATAGTAGACAATTTTGAAAAAAATATAATTTGTATTGACAAAGCATTAAGTTCATTAGCTATACTCAGCAAACTGAATTAATGACATATATGAAAGTGTAAAAATATAATAAAATGTTCCTATTCTGTTTTTTTTTCTTCCATTTTTATGTCACGCGCTGAAGTGGGACTGCTAGAATAATAGGGCGCTGAACTGGGACTTTTAACCCTTGGGCGCCGAACTGGGAGGCGCTGAATCGGGACCACACCGGCAGAAATGAAGTTCATGTCCCCTTCAGTTTCCCTGAATTGAACAAAATCCTGCACTGTTTCCTCCATTTTATGACGAGAATATATCTATAAAATTACGTATTTTCGTCATAAAAACGTTTCGTCATAATCTCGTCATAAAAATGGAGGAGAAAAGAGAAGGATTTTTAACAATTCGTCATAATAGAACTAACGGACAACTCGTAAAATTCAATTATAAAGAATTAAAAATACTTCAAGCAACTTGTCATAGGAAAAATCGTCACCATATGGCAGAAATGAAGTCCCCCTCAGTTTCTCTGAATTGAACAGAATCCTGCACTGTTTCCTCCATTTTATGACGAGATGTGATATTATGACGAGAAGTCTTTATGACGAAAGTTCGACGGCGACAAAACTTGAAAAGAGGGGATAAATTCTCCTGCTTATTCAAGTGAAAAACCAACATCGGTTTCACACGCTTCTCAAAAACACGAAATCATCATCTCCTAACGGAATATCCGATGATCCTCTCTCTTATAAAGTCTTTATAATTTCGAAATAACGAAGATTCTTTCGAAAATGTCAGAAGTCTTATAAATCAAAGGGCGTAAATTACACATACACGCTTTTAAAACGGTTGATGACTTCTCGCGAAGGATACATTCGTCATCCGCTTTAAATCTTCATTTTTTTTCACGCCTTTTCTACCTTTTCATTTTTTCTTATAACTGGACAAGTCAAAAATAGAACTTAGGGTTTTTGTTTTCAAACAGATGCTGCCAATTATTCATTTCTATTAATAAGGGTTATGAATGTAAAGCGATAAAGATGAACGAAATATTTTTGAATGAAAAATCGCCCTGAAACCTGAAGCTTTTTTTTTTTAGTTTAAAAGATGTGGGTATCTAAATTGGTCTACGTAATTGTGAATGTCCGGCTTCATAAATATCGATTGTCCTACCCTCGTCTTTTTTTCAAGAAAATGTGGATCAGGGTGAGAAACTGACCGGTTTACGACATGAATTTTCAAAATGGCGTCTGAAAAAACGTGTTCCGTCGGCGTCTATTGTATCGCCATATCGAGATATTGCGGAAAAGTACGGTTAAAGAATTCCAATTACGTTTTCGATTGGAGACATTTGTCCAATTTAAAAAAAAAAGGACTTTTTACTTCGATTTAAAAAAACGTGTCTCTATTTCGGATCCCGTGTCCAAGTTTTTCACCCGTTAAAACACTTCCTCCTCTTCCCACGCGACTTTAGGACTTATCAATCATGCCCTTGTTTTCTGTCCTACCCGTTACAAGATTTATAGTGTTTAACATTTGTATACTATTTTAAAAACGGCGTTGAAAACGAATTTTTTATCTTATCTTTGTATTTTTCGAACCATTCTTCACTCCTGTTACATAAACAAAGTTTTGCGACTTTTTGGCCCCCTGCGTATTTTTCTTGACTTGCTAGAAGGATTTATTTCCAAAAAAGTTCGAATAAAACAAGTTTAAAACGCGATGAAATAAGAAAAACGCGTTAAACAGGGATAAAAATAGGTTAAACGGGGATTAAAACAGGTGAAAAGGGATAAAACGCGATAAAATAAGAAAAATGCGTTAAACAGGGATAAAGCGAGTGTTAAAAAAGGATTAGAATAGTTAAACGGGGATAAAAACAGATGAAAAGGGATAAAACGGAATAAAAAGAGAAAAAAGCGTTAAAAAGGGATAAAACGAGAGTTAAAAGGGGATAAAAATAGGTTAAACGGGGATAAAAACAGGTGAAAAGGGATAAAACGGAATAAAACGAGAAAGAAAAAGCGTTAAAAAGGGATAAAACGTGATAAAATGGGGAACATGCGTGAAAAGGAATAATACGAGGGTTAAAAAGGGATAAAAATAGGTTAAACGGGGATAAAAACAGGTGAAAAGGGATAAAACGGAATAAAAAAGCGTTAAAAAGGGATAAAAACGCGATAAAATGGGAAGGTGAGTTAAAATAAATAAAACGAGAGTTAAAAAGGGATAAAAATAGGTTAAACGGGGATAAAAACAGGTGAAAAGGGATAAAACGGAATAAAAAGGGAGAAGAAAAGGGATAAAACGCGGTAAAATTCGTTAAACAGGAACAAAACGAGAGTTAAAAAGGGATAAAAATAGGTTAAACGGGGATAAAAAAAGGAGAAAAGGGATAAAACGGAAAAAAAGGGTTAAAAAGGGATAAAACGCGATAAAATGGAAGGTGCGTTAAAATAAATAAAACGAGAGTTAAAAAGGGATAAAAATAGGTTAAACGGGGATAAAAACAGGTGAAAAGGGATAAAACGGTGTAAAAAGAGAGAAAAACGGGGATAAAACGCGATAAAATGCGTTAAACAGGAATAAAACGAAAGTTAAAAAGGGATAAAAATAGGTTAAACGGGGATAAAAACAGGTGAAAAGGGATAAAGCGTATAAAAAGAGAGAAAAACAGGGATAAAACGCGATAAAATGCTTTAAACTGGAATAAAACGAGAGTTAAAAAGGGATAAAATAGGTTAAACGGGGATAAAAACAGGTGAAAAGGGATAAAACAGTATAAAAAGAGAGAAAAACAGGGATAAAACGCGATAAAATGCGTTAATAGGAATAAAACGAGAGTTAAAAAGGATAAGAATAGGTTAAACGGGGATAAAAATAGGTTAAAAGGGATAAAACCAAGTAAAAATAGGGAAAAAAGGGATAAAACGCGATAAAATGGGAAGATGCTTTAAAAGGAATAAAACGAAAGTTAAAAAGGGATAAAAATAGGTTAAACGGGATAAAAACAGGTGAAAAGGGAAAAAACTAAGTAAAAAGAGAGAAAAAAGCGTTAAAAAGGGATAAAACGCGATAAGAAGCGTGAAAACGAATAAAACTAGAGTTAAAAAGGGATAAAAATAGGTTAAACGAGGAGAAAAACAAGAGAAAATGGATAAAACTGAATAAAAAGAGAGAAAAAATGCGTTAAAAAGGGATAAAACGGAATAAAAAGG
The DNA here is from genome assembly GCA_014119065.1 of Orius insidiosus. Taxonomy (NCBI): domain Eukaryota; kingdom Metazoa; phylum Arthropoda; class Insecta; order Hemiptera; family Anthocoridae; genus Orius; species Orius insidiosus. The sequence goes on from JACGAQ010000007.1 coordinate 639,739, forward strand.
TTTAAAAAGGGATAAAACGCGATAAAATGATAAGATATAAGGAATAAACGAAAGTTAAAAATGGATAAATTAGTTGAAAAGGTAAATTTAAAAAAAGGGCTTCTCGCAAAGGGAAGTCCTACAGAGAGGCCGAGACAGTCAAATCATCAAATAAAACCTTCGGTACCACTAGTAGTCGTTCTCTTCGTATAACAAAGGATTTCAAGCTACCTGAACATTCCCAAAATGCTTATTTAGACCCACTAGAAGTTATAAAAAAAATATTTTCGCCGTAGAAAGGTAGCATTATGAGTTTTAAGCTTCGTTAATTCAAGAGCTTTAAAAAAATATAAACTTTTTTCAACAACAAAGAGGATAGCGTTGAGGGCAGTAGGACTAGAAGACCTTTTGAAAGAGGGTTGAAAAAAAAAAGGGTTCATGGGGGGAAAAAAAGTGGAGCTAAAAAATTCAGTAGAAGGCAGAACCATTGTGCACAAGGGATCTCTTTTTTCTCTCTCTACTACCTACACATCTAACACTTCCTCATTTAAGATAGGAGATCTGTTTTAAAGGATAAGGATCTAAAGTTGTTATTTTTTTTGTGGAAAATTTTTCTTTTTCTGAAAAGGGCCCTCATCGAATTATAAAAACCGCCCCTATGCCCTTTTCAAAAAAAAAGATGCCACTTCATTGTGCGATAGTCAGTGGTCAATTTTTCTGGAGTTTTCAATGATTTGTCAGAATTAGGGCATCAGGGTACATTATGAAGACTAGAAATATTGTTTCAAATATTCTCAATTGCCAGTTTTTTCGACATGCCTTTTTCTCATGTTATTGAAGTTGCAATATACCTTTGTGCTCACCTAAAAGCTTTAGCAGTCCGGTTTTCTCCCCTTCTGTATTTCTTGTATCTAATCTAGCGTACTCCCTCCCTTCTTTTATGCTCAAGGCGCACCTTGGATTTCCAATTCAGATCTTCAGGTAGACTTTTATTTTATCCAATTCCGCATAAGGGGATTGAACGTGTCTAGTTCACGCTGGGGACGAAAAGAATAAAGAATAAAAAAAATTTTTTTAGTGCCGAATAGGGTAAATTTTTTTTTTTTTTAAATGATGATACTTTGGTAGACAACGAAGATGGCGCCTGACCACAGACCCACGAAATCAGGAGGCAAGGTCCTTGACCACTGACCCACGAGGGCCGGTTTCCCACAATTCACAGCTTTTTCCCCCCAAGATTTTGAGCTTTTGATATCCTAAAACGATGCGTTCAAAAGGAATAAAACGCAGTAAAAAAAAGAGAAAAAAAAAAGAGTTAAAAAGGGATAAAACGTAATAAATAAGTTAAAAGGGGATAAAACGTAATAAATAAGTTAAAAAGGGATAAAACGTAGGTAATAAACAAGTTAAAAAGAGATAAAACGTAATAAACAAGTTAAAAAGGGATAAAACGTAATAAACAAGTTAAAGAGGGATAAAACGTAATAAATAAGTTAAAAGGGGATAAAATGTAATAAATAAGTTAAAAAGGGATAAAACGTAATAAACAAGTTAAAAAGGGATAAAACGTAAAAAGTCAGTTAAAAAGGGATAAAACGTAATACCTAAATCAGTTAAAAAGGGATAAAACGTAATAAATAAGTTTAAAAGGGATAAAACGTAATAAATCAGTTAAAAAGGGATAATAATAAAAAGGGATTTATCCCTTTAAAAAGGGATAAAACGTAATAAATGAGTTAAAAAGGGATAAAACGTAATGAAAAGGGAAAAAAACATGTTAAACGGGTATAAAAAGCAAGTAAAAGGGAACAAAAAGCTTTAGAAAGACAACTGAACCCCAAGGTCAAGGTCTTGACCACTAACCCACAAAACCCGGTTGTCAATGTCTATGACCACTGACCAACGATGGCCGTTTTTCCTTGGATTATTGTATTTTTTACCAGATTTTACGGGCGACGAGGGGGGTAAGAGAAGATAAATGAAAAGTATGAAAAATAAGATTTAAAAAAAGACTTGGATCCATACCAAAATCACTAAAAATTGATCAAAAAAAGGCGAAAGTTTTTCATATTCTTTGATTTTTGGGTAATAAACGTCCAAAATAAGTTATAGCCGCTGTCAGAGTTAATGAGAGTGGGGCGAAAGTAGGCGAATTTTCGTTTTGAAGTGTGTATATTTGTATTTCCTGTCGGTTTCACACCTCGGGGATTTTTCGGGGGTCCTTATTATGCACAGACATAATCACAGAAAAAGGAGGTGCCACGTGCCAATTAGAGTCGTAAAGTCGCTACACGTGGTTTTTTTTTTCTCCTTTTCGGTCCAGAACATCTGCGGCCAAATTGGGGCGTCTCTCCCTATTTCAACGAAAAACTCGTCTGTCAGTTTGCGTAATTGGTCCCGGACTTTAAGTGCTCCTTTCCCCGTTTTCGGACGTTTTTCCTAAGTGCTCCGGAGTGGCATCAAGGGCAAAAGTTTTATTCATAAAAAAAATAGTACGGAAATCTCTAATTATAGTAAATTATAAAAATAGATAAGATAGTAAAGGTTATAGATTATTGTTTATTTGATCCAGATTTCATTCATAAATAAAAAGAAAATATTAATATAAATTTTGCAAAATTGTAAAAGCGTTAAAACCGCCGATTTCACAAGGAATTTCTTATCGCAAGATCGGAAGAGGTCAACTCCCGACAATTTTATTAAAAACTTTACGTCGGGGCGTAAATTAAAAAAAAAAGAGAGGAAAAAGGCGATTTCGTTTGACATTTTTAAAAGCCATCGTGTGTAGTCATTTTAAGAATTGAGCAACGGTTACTTGAGATAAAAAAGGGAGAGAAAAAAAAATCTTTGCCCGTTAAAAACTTTCCAACGACCTTTGACTTCTCACGGAGCACCTGATCTAATAAATCCGCTACGGGGTAAACTTCTTTCTCAACTCGTTTCCGAACGGCTTTTCCGCCCCAGATTATCGCACGAATCGCTTAATCGGAACCGAAAGCCACATTTCGACATTCGTAAATTTATTGGGATTTGAATCAGCTGGATGCAATAGTAAAGGTCCATAGTAAAGGACTTCGCGAATTGGCTCGTATAGTGAGTTGTATAAAAAGCCGACAGAACGCAGTCAAATCGTGGTTCTTTACATAACCTCAATTCATTCATTTTATATAACCTCAATCGAATAGGAAACCCTGGATATCTTTTTTTTTTGGGGGGGGGGGGGGATTTCAATTTAAGAACGGTTTCTTAATGAAATTCGGTCGTTGTTTTATAAAAATGTTTAACCTACCTAGAAGAAACTTTTTTTGGGGCTTTCTAAATTAGTGGTTTCTAAAGGGAAATTTTGCTGTGAATCGACACATGATGTTAGTAATTTAAGCAGCCAACAGATAGCACTTTGTTCTTTCAGTTTTTAAACGAGATTTCCATAATTTTTATAAAGGGAAATTACTTCGCGAATCTGCTCGTATAGTTAGTTGTATAAAAAGCCGACAGGAGGCAGTCAAAGCGTGATTCTTTATATAACCTCAATTCATTCATTTCATATAACCTCATGGCCATCGAATAGGAAACCCCGGATACCTTTTTTTGGGGCATTTTAATTTAAGAACGGTTTCTAAAGGGAAATTTTGCCGTGAATCGACACATGATGTTAGTAATTTAAGCAGACAACAGATAGCATTGTAGCAGGTAGATTGCCGAGGATTTTTGAATGTTTTATAACGATTTAGATGCTTAAAAAAAGGAATAAGTGATATCAGTGGAGGGAGGAAAGGAAGTTGAACGTGCCCGAGGGATTCCTGAAATTCCCCTTCGGTTTCAACTGTTGAGGGGGTGGCTAAAGAAGGTCTTGAGGTCTGGGGGGTTGGTTTTGCCCTGTCGGGATGATACAGAACGTGTCCCGGGATGTAAATAGCACTATTCCTTCCAGTTTCGGGGGGTCGTTGAGGGTGGTATCCGTGATTGAGAGCTTAATCCCCGAAAGATCTTTCCGTATTGCGTTTTTTTCACCCCAAAAAAACGCGATCCGTCTAAAGAGTCAATACTTCCCGCGGATGCTTGAAAGGGGGAAGACTAAAAGAAAAAAAGGTTTTCTCTGTCTTAAAAGTACTTAAAAACTTTCACTCCGAATGGAAAAGTTGGAAATTAAGGAAAATATTCCGTTTTGTTTAAAAATGGACGTTTTTTTTCTCTCTTCTTTTTATAGGAATCTGTTTTAATTAAGGCGTCTTGTTTGCGTTTGTGCCCTTTTTCGCTTTGACAAAGGTGCCCTAATTGTCGATCTTGTTTGTTCAAATGATCCCTTCTCTAGGTTCTGTCATTGGCTATCTTCTACATTGTGAAAAGGGTAATGAGGAACCAGCAAAAAAAGAACAATGGTTTATTCTTCGTTATACACGGCTCGGTTACAAATCGCCCCTCAAGCTAGTCATTTAATAAGTTCCCTTTGAATTCAAAGAGTTTCAATAGAACGGAAAAAAAAGTTCATTTGAAATCTGGTTTGTTTATTCTGACAACATAGAATTTTTGAATTGCTAGACCATCATTGGAAGCCTTACTGTCAATTCTGCCAACTGAATTCGTTCTTTTTCCCGTTAGAGCAAGCTTTCGATATGGAAGCTATTGAAACGTCATGCTGTCAGTCCTACCAACGTAATCACTAAAATATCCCCCCCCCCCCCCCCGTGAGGGTCGATCATTCCTCATTTATGAATTGCTAGACCATCATTGGAGCAAGCCAATCCTTACTGTCTGCCAACTAATTCGTTAAAATTTCCGTTAGAGCAAGCTTTCAATATGGAAGCTATTGAAACGTCATGCTGTCAGTCCTACCAATGTAATCACTAAAATATCCCGTATATCCGTGCGGGTCTAGAATTCCTCATTTCTGAATTGCTAGACCATCATTGGATGCCTTACTGTCAATTCTGCCAACTGAATTCGTTCAATTTCCCTTTCAATATGGAAGCTATTGAAACGTCATGCTGTCAGTCCTACCAACGTAATCACTAAAATATCCCGTGCGAATCTAGCATTCCACATTTCTGTACTGCTAGATTGGACAGTCCTTACTGTCAATTCGTTAAATTTCCCGTTAGAGCAAGCTTCCTTTCAATATGACTGTCAGTCCTGTAATCACTGAAATTTACCGTATACTTGAGCAGGTCTAGCAAAGCGCAGACTATTCCTGCTACAGCTGGAACGTCACTCAGTCCTACCAACGTAATCACCTAATTGCCCGTATATCTGCGCAGGTCATTCCTCATTTGTCGAGGCGCTTGACTACTGACCCACGAAGACTGATGATCTTCGTCCACTTACCCAATATGTCCGTCTAGGTCCTTGACCACTCACCCATGGTAAGTGGTCAAAAGTAATTTCCCTTTATAAGAATTACGGAAGTTAAAAAAGGGGATTTTATGAAAAAACCGGTAAAACTTCAAAAATCTTTGTAAAGGGAAGATTTTTGGCCCAAATCGCAAGAAATCTCCAAAGCAAAAAGGGTTTAAAAATGTTGCAAAAGGCAAAAAAAAGAAGAAATTAGACTCTAAATCGCAAAAAATTAGGTTTTTTTCTTAAAAAACAGAGGAAAATTTAAGAAAATCTCGTAAAAAAGGGGTTTTAATGAGAAAATTTGATAAAACGAGTTGACTGCTACCTGTTGGCTAGTCGCATATCTATTTTCGAATTGTTCAACGGCGAAATAACCCTTTAGAAACCGATCTTAACTCCAATTTCAAGGGTATTACATTCAGTTTCTTTTAAAAAAATGTTTGTTTGAAAATCTTTCGATATTTTGAGCAGCAAACAAGACCTCCTTGACCTATGCAAAAAGAGATTTTCTAATAGCCCTACAGAATTCATACCCCGGCTTTTGATCGATCACTCAAAGAGCATTTTCCACAGAACGTTTTTACGACTCGAAATCTACCGCAAAATATTAATAATCCTTATAAATTCTATAAAAAGGACTATATAGGCCTAATAGCCAATTATAAAGTTAAGATAACGTAACTCCCGAGAATATTTCACAGCATAAATTTTATGAGTTTCTTGGCCTGGATGATATAAAAATATACCTGAGGAATTAGAAAAAAAAATTTAGCGTTCTAATTGGGTTAATGTTTTGACATTTTGGCCGTTTTCACTTTAAGGAATCTACGACCTTTTGCAATAGGGAATGAAATTTTTTAAATAATTTCTGCCTGTGAGGTACAGAAGACATTTTTTATCCTTTCCCCAACCGGTTCACGTTATCTCGGACCTTTGGGCAGAAAAATTTTTAATTTAAAAAAATTTTTGTACTGAAAAAAAATTTTCTTGAACCGGTTTCGGAGATATCTCAGCGCAAAAAAACGACGAAAAAAGTAAAAACACAAAATTTCAATTATCGTAAAAACCTGAATGGGGAGAAAGATAAAAGTTTTCGTTTTCGAGCCAAACTTTTGACTCGATTAGAGTCTAATTTTGTGAGGGAGGTAGTTACGTCTAGGTTAGCTCCAGACTTTTGTGAACTTTTTTTTTTCGCTAAAAAATTTGATTAAGCCGATGTTTAATTTATGTCTTTTTAATGACTAAATGGACAGCCGAGATAATTAAGAGACGTGATTTATGGACGCAGCGCTAATTTGTATCAATAAAAAAATGACATGTACAGGGTGGCCCAGTTTTGCCAATATAAAAATAGTTTTTTAAGTTTTTCAGATTTAGGGACGATAAAAAACCAAGGTAAGGACCATTTTTTAAGTATTATTAAGCTTAAAACCCATTTTTTATCGGATATTTAACCATTATATCTGTTTTTAGTCCTAAAAACTCCCATTTTTATCGGATATCCGCCCATTTTATATGTTTATTTATCCTGAAAACCCCCATTTTTATCGGATATTTCACCATTTTAACTGTTTTTTGTCCTAAAAAAGCCCATTTTTATCGGACATTAAACCATTTTAACTGTTTTTTGCCCTAAAAACTTCCATTTTTATCGGATATTTAACCATTTTAACTGTTTTTTGTCCTAAAAATCCCCTTTTTATCGGATATTTAACCATTTTATCTATTTTTTGTCCTAAAACCCCATTTTTATCGGATATTTAACCATTTTAACTGTTTTTTTGTCCTAAAACCCTACTTTTTTCGGACTTTTAACCGTTTTTCTTCTAAGAAAACTGATTTTAGCCTAACCTAGGTCCTATTTAATGATAAGTTATAAAATTTATTATTTATATTTTTAATAGTTCTTCGGATGAAAGTTATGGCAGCTTCCGGGTAGAGAGGATCGTATATTCTGGTTTAATAGCGATGACGTAAAATGTGATAACGTTTTATCACTTGCAATTTTCCCTACGTTCACTGTTGCTTTTAAATCGATACCTACCGGAGAAAAAAAAAAAAAAAAAAACATAATTTTGTACATGCCCTTTAAAGTATGTAATTTATCAAGCTGAAACATGGCCAAAAAATTGAAATGTCAACCCTTGTATAAATTGAAATATAAAAGGGGAGGCTTTTTTTTCTTGTAAATAAATATCCTCATTTTATACCCTAGTTACATTCTTAATAAAAAAGGCAATGAAAAAGGGGATGCTTGAAGTGTCTCAAATATTTTATGGGGTTGAGACGACCGGTGATTTGTCCCACTCAAAAGGGGAAAAAAAATTAAAAAATTTACAAACCTTATTTTGTTGTAAAAAAAATCCAAATTGGGAGATAAAATGAAAAAACACAACACAAAAAAAATTTTTCGACAAAAAAAAACACGACAATTTTTTTGATAAAAATTTTTTAAAACTAAACGCGATGTAGAACAGGAATGGTAGGGTTCGTGAGCGATACTGAAGAGACTGGACTTTATGGTGAACGAGAGGGGGAGAGAAAATAGGGCCGCGTGGCGCTTGCGCTCCTCGCGGTACTCGACGAAAATCGCAACGGCTCATTATGCTCCATGTTTTATCATAAAATATTACGATATTTTGAGACTAAATTAGGGATGAAAAAAAATGGAGGTAGAAATCCGATTTCGTCCCTCCTGAATTTTCCCTGATAACAAGAGTAGAATGTTACCACATTAGTACATGTCTCATATTTACTTCTTCCCTCTCTTATTTTTCAAAATAATTGATTCTCCTTTTTTTCTACCTAATTTTCTTTTCCTACACAATTATTCTACTCTAAAAAGTGTCTACAGTAAATAAATTAACGCTAAAAAGTGTCTCAAGACGATAAATTAACGCTAAAAAGTGTCTAAAAACGATAAACTAACGCAAAAAAAGTGTCTCAAGACGATAAATTAACGCTAAAAAGTGTCTAAAAACGATAAACTAACGCAAAAAAAGTGTCTCAAGACGATAAATTAACGCTAAAAAGTGTCTCAAGACGATAAATTAACGCTAAAAAGTTTCTCAAGACGATAAATGAACGCTAAAAAGTGTCTCAAGACGACAAATAAACGCTAAAATAAATCTAAAAACGATAAATGAACGCTAAAATTTACCTACAGACGATAAATTAACGCTAAAATGAATCTAAAAACGATAAACTAACGCTAAAATGAATCTAAAAACGATAAACTAACGCAAAAAAAGTGTCTCAAGACGATAAATTAACGCTAAAATGTATCTACAGACGATAAATTAGCGCTAAAAAGTGTCTCAAGACGATAAATTAACGCTAAAAAGTTTCTCAAGACGATAAATGAACGCTAAAAAGTGTCTCAAGACGATAAATTAACGCTAAAATGTATCTACAGACGATTAATTAACGCTAAAAAGTGTCTCAAGTCGATAAATTAACGCCAAAATAAATCTAAAAACGATAAATGAACGCTAAAAAGTGTCTCAAGACGATAAATTAACGCTAAAAAGTGTCTCAAGACGATAAATTAACGCTAAAAAGTTTCTCAAGACGATAAATGAACGCTAAAAAGTGTCTCAAGACGATAAATGAACGCTAAAAAGTGTCTCAAGACGATAAATTAACGCTAAAATGTATCTACAGACGATTAATTAACGCTAAAAAGTGTCTCAAGTCGATAAATTAACGCCAAAATAAATCTAAAAACGATAAATGAACGCTAAAAAGTGTCTCAAGACGATAAATTAACGCTAAAAAGTTTCTCAAGACGATTAATGAACGCTAAAATTTACCTACAGACGAAAAATTAACGAAAAAAAGTGTCTCCAGATTATAAATTAAAATACACGTATATAAAAACTATCTCCAGACGACATAAGACTTTTCAAGCTAAAAAAAAAAACTTCATAATTGTCCTGCGACAACCCTTTTTGCATTCTAATTTTTGAAGATGTATATTTTAACTATCGTCTTCATAACGGTGTTCATGGTCCTCTCAAAATATAATTATTGTGATACCCTACAGAGATGATAATAAATAACTTTTTGACCTGGCGGGTCAATTTCTGGGATCTCCGGCCTTCTTGTTCCATAAATTTTGCCGGCGAATTAACATATTCTCGTAATCATAAATCAAAATGGGTGTTGAGGGACTGTCAAAATCTTTATTTAAGAAAACCGGTTTCCTGTTCCATTCACCAATCGGTCTTTATAAAGGGACAATCGCGATTTTTTTTTCCAGGTAGAAGGTTGTCACCTGGCTAATCCGGATTACTCAGAGTCACATCCTGATCAAAAAGACGTTTTTTCTACGGATTTACCCCCTGACGATTCAAAAGTCATTTGTGAAGGGAAAAAAATTTATGGGTGTTTATGGTGAACGTACGACGCTTGAGTTTTAATTTTTTAATTTTTTATTTGTACATGTACATGTGAAAAAAAATTTTTCCGCCAGAAAAAAAAAAAATTCAGGTGGATACTTGAACCCTTGTATGGTCCCTTTTGTTGACAAAACATGGGGCTACTTGGATTGATGCCTCCGCCTGCCCGTGTCACAGAAACGGACACGCCCCCCTTGAAACTTTTTAATCGAAACCCCTTTTGGATTTGAAAAAAAAAAAAAAAAAAAAGTTCAACGTTTTTTCAGTGTCAGAACAAAACTGAGGGTTGAAATCGGAAGCCATGAATCTCAAAACCACGTCAACAAAATGGCCTGTTTTTAATTTCCAATAAAATCCTGGTTTTAGCTAAAGGACTACTGTCCTTAAATCATTTTAAGGAGGGGAAGTATGACGGAAGGGGAATAATAAAAGGAGGGAAAGTATAACGGAGGGGGAAGTATAAGGGAGGGGAAGTATAACGGAGGGGGAGCATAATGGAGAGGGAAGTATAACGAGAAGAAAGTTTTTTTCCCGAAAAATTTTCCAATTTTTTTTTCCAAAAAATTTTTCCAGTTTTTTCCGAAAAATTTTCTGGAAGACGCAGAGGGTATCACAATAACTTCTTTATTGTCTCACAAGACGTTAAACTAACGCTAAAAAGTGTCTCAAGACGATAAATTAACGCTAAAAAGTGTCTCAAGACGATAAATTAACGCTAAAATGAATCTAAAGACGATAGATTAACGCTAAAAAGGGTCTCAAGACGATAAATTAACGCTAAAATGAATCTAAAAACGATAGATTAACGCTAAAAAGGGTCTCAAGACGATAAATTAACGCTTAAAAGTGTCTCAAGACGATAAACTAACGCTAAAAAGTGTATAAAGACGATAAATTAACGCTAGTTTTTTTTTTCCGAAAAATTTTCCCTTTGGGGAAGACGCGGAGGGTATCACAATAACTTCTTTAAGGGAGTTCAAAATTCATTTCTGTTGTCTCGTCTGACAATTTTTACATTGAAGTAAATAAATCTGGATAAAATAAACAATTTTTTAACATTTTTATCAATTTAGAACCTAAAAATTCCATTTAATCACCGAATTCATTCATTAAAAACATTGGAGGCTTAAAAAAAAGGTCGTTTCCCGACGAGATTTCCCTGCCCGTTATCAATTTAATTTGTTCTTCAAATATTTGTCCAACATTAACCTGGGTCCATCCAGGGAGGATGGAGATTCTCAGTTTGTTCATCGTCCTAACGCACCTGCTGTTTGCCCATATAAAACCGTTAAAATTGCGTTTTCCGGGACTCATTTATAATAAAAAAGGCTTGAAAATGTTTTTTTTTTCCTTTTAAGTTTTAAATTAAAACTTTAATTAGTCACAGATGTAAATAGAAATGAATCGAACCTTTTGACGGAGAGGAAATTCTGAATTAATAAGGAACGCATTTAGACATCCGGAAGATTTTAAATCTTTTTAATAGTAATTGGAGAGTATTAACCGCAAATTACTTAGGCTCGAGAATTTTTTCAGGTTGTCCGTAGATGGAGGAACTCCTTCGGTTTTTTATGTTCACCGGTTTTTTTACCCTTTTTGGATCTCGGCTACTCCGGGAGTCAAGCGCGAGTTTTAATCACGTCATTTCTCTCTTCCTGACTCGGCCAAACGAGGCGTATCTCAAGGAAGTTTTCGCCTAACACGGAGGAAAGATCTTCTTAAGGCGAAATCCATTCGTAGTAAAAGAGGGAATGAAAAAAAAATTCAATTTTAATGGCGAACAGATGTCGAGGGGTTATTTTTTCTCACGGGGGAAAAAAATCGGTCACGTATTTTGACGGTTTTTTTCTTCGGTTTGAATGGCTTTATCGGGCGCCCGACCGCACCAAATCGCCCTTGAGAATCGCCGCACGCGGGTGCTCTCATTGAGGGAAGGGTAATAATCTAGTTTTTATTCACTCCGGAACAAATGGCCCATAAAGGCTAAAACGGTTCATCAAAAAATGGGGCATTTCCGATAGTACATGTTTCGTTCTTTATTACCACGAAAAGTAACCTAGTAATTGGCCAAAATCCTTTTAAATACAGTAAAAGGCGGGGGGGGGGGGGGGGGAGATGTTCCATCAAAAGGCTATGAATGCCATCAAACCGTTGAAAAGGATGGAAGTTCCATCAACTCGTAGGACAGTCTAGAAATGCCATCAAATCGTAGGACAGTCTAGAAATGCCATCAAATCGTAAAACGGTCTACAAATGCCATCAAATCGTAAAACGGTCTGGAAGTGCCGTCAAATCGAAAAAACGGTCTAGCAATGCCATCACGTAGAACAACACATTAACTCGTAGAATAGTCTACAAATGCCATCGAATCCTACAGCGGTCTAGAAATGCCATCAAATCGTAAAACGGTCTAGAAATGCCATCAAATCGTAGAACGGTTTAGAAATGCCTTCAAATTGTAGAACAAACACATCAAATTGTAGAATAGTCTAAAAACCACTAAATCGTAGAAAGAGCTGGAAATGCCAACAAATCTTAGATGAGGAAAAAAATGCCATCAACTCGCAGAAAAGGCAAGAATTGCCATCAAATCGTAGACAAGGCTCGAAATGTCATCAAATCGTAGAACGGTCTTTTAATGCCTTCAAATTGTAAAACAAACACATCAACTCGTAGAATAGTTTAGAAATGCCACTAAATCGTAGAAAGAGCTAGAAATGCCATCAAATCATAGATGAGGAAAAAAATGCCACCAACTCGGAGAAAAGGCAAGAATTTCCATCAAATCGTAGACAAGGCTCGAAATGTCATCAAATCGTAAAACGGTCTTTTAATGCCATCAAATCGTAGAACGGTCTAGAAATGCCTTCAAATTGTAGAACAAACACATCAACTCGTAGAATAGTCCAGAAATGCCACTAAATCGTAGAAAGGGCCAGAAATGCCAACAAATCTTAGAAGAGGAAATAAATGCCATCAACTCGCAGAAAAGGCAAGAAATGCCATCAAATCGTACGACGGTCTACAAATGCCATCGAATCCTGTAACGGTCTAGAATTGCCATCAAATAAAGAAGCTGGAAGTTCAATCAACTCGTAGGACAGTCGAGAAATGCCATCAAATCGTAGAGCGGTCTAAAAACGCCTTTCAATAATTGTAAAACAAACACATCAACTCGTAGAATAGTATAGAAATGCCATAATAGCGCAGAAAGGGCAAGAATTACTATCAAATCGTAGAAGAGGACAGAATTTCCACCATCAAAAGAAAAAAAAAAAGTTTATTCTGCAAATGTCTCTACGAAAAAGGACATAAAAAAGTTATAACCCCAAAAAAATTTTATTGTCAAGAAAATGGAAACTTTAAGAAGGTTTTTCTCAAATATTGTTAAGAAACACCGACCTAATTGAGCCACCTAAGGGATTCTCTGATAAACCCTTTAAGTTTATTAGCCCTTATATCGATCATCTCCCCTCGGGTGAGAAAGACTGATTGGGTCCGTCGAGATTTGAGACGAAAAAAAAGATGAAAAATACACCATTCTATTCGCGGAGTTTTAAAAATTAACACGAAATAGTTTAAGATTTTGTACACGGAAGATTCTAGGAATTCCGGTTAGCTCAGGAATTTTCGCTTACCAAAGGAAGAGGAATCCAGTTAAAACTACACCCTGAAAAAAAAAAGTTTAATAATTTTTTTAAAAATTAATGTATGACGTGCGATAATTAATCCGGGTTCCATCGAATATTCCTCAGGTATCGGATGTTTACTCAGTTTATTGTTTCCACACAATAACGCTTATGGAGAGTGTAGGGGGTGGAATCAATGGGAAATTCGAGAACGATGTTTCCAACAATACTGGTAACCTACCGAAGTAGCCTTCATGTTATAAACGTCCAATTAAAACATACAAGGGTCCACTCCATTTCAATATTTAAACAAATATTTACCCAAAAACAGGAATTTTTCCTTCAAATTTGTCATCCTTTGAGTTAGAATTGTACCCAAGAGGTACCATCAACACCTAGAAACGGCTAGAAACGCCATCAACCGTAGAATGGGCAAGAAACGCCATTAATCGTAGAATGGGGTAGAAACGCCATCAATCGTAGAGTAACCCAGAAAAGTCGTCAAATCGTATAAGAGGCTAGAAATGACACCAAATCGCAGAATTGGCAAGAAACGCCATAACCGTAGAATGGGCAAGAAACTCCATTAATCGTTAAATGAGGCGGAAACGCCATCAATCGTAGAGTAACCCAGAAAAATTGTCAAATAGTTGAACAGACCAGAAATGCCAAAAAATCGAAGAAGAGGTCAGAAATGCCACCAATTCGTAGAAGAGTCCGGAAATGCCATCGAATCATAGAGGAGGCCAGAATTGCCACCAAATCGTAGAAAAGGCCAGTAATGCCATTAAATCGAATGCCACCATTTCGTAGAAGAGCCCAGAAATGCCATCAAATCGAAGAAGAGGCCAGAAACTCCGTCAATCGTGCAATGGGGCAGAAACGCCATCAATTGTAGTATAACCTAGAAAATCGTAGAAGAGGTTAGAAATGCCACCAAATCAAGAGGTGGCATTTCAGAATGCCACCAATTCGTAGAAGAGGCCAGAAATGCCATCGAATCACAGAAGAGGCCAGTTATGCCATTAAATCGAAAAAGAGGCCAGAAATGATATCGGTGCTTCCAGGCGGGAAATGCCATCAAATCATAAAAGAGGCTAAGGAATGCCACCAAATCGTAGAAGAGGCCAATAATGCCACCAATTCGTAGAAAAGGCCAGAAACACAATCAATCGTGGAATGGGACAGAAATGCCACCAATTCGTAGAGGAGCCCAGAAATGCCATCAAATCGTATAAGAGGCCAGAAATGCCATCGAATCATAAAAGAGGCCAGAATTGCCACCAATTGGTAGAAGAGGCCAGAAACGCCGTCAATCGTGAAATGGGGCAGAAACGCCATCAAGTCGTAGATGAGGCCAGAAATGCCACCAATTCGTAGAAGGGCCCAGAAATGCCATCAAATCGTAGAAGAGGCCAGGATTGACATCGGTGCTTCTAGGCGGGAAATGCCATCAAATCATAGAAGAGGCTAGGGAATGCCACCAATTCGTAGAAGAGGCCAGAAACACCATCAATCGTGGAATGGGCCAGAAATGCCAACAAATTTTTGAAGAGGCCAGAAATGCCACCGATTCGTAGAAGAGGCCAGAATGCCACCAATTCGTATAAGAGGCCAGAACTGCCATCAAATCATAGAATAGGTTAGGGAATGCCACGAACAACAAACTAGACTTGACTAGAATTGCCGTTAACTTACGAAGGAAGCCTTCAAATTTGTCGTCCGCAGACTAAAAATCTCATGTTAACTGGTTACGCTGACGTATTACCTGAAGATAGAAAAGAAAGCTGTCAAAATCGTTTGAGGGCTTCTGGGGTGGGCGACGAATGAAAAAGTCGATGCCTCCCTTTCCCCCTTATCCATCATAACCGGACACTTTTACAGCTCCGGGGGAAGTCAATGGGGCATTATGGGTCTTTCATGAGAGACCTTCACACATACGACTCAATGAAGCCAAAATGATTACCAATTCTAAGAAGGCCCTCCCCTCATCAATCAACTTCCACCTTTTGAAAACAACAATGACCAAAAAGAAGCCTGGAAAAAATTAAAAATCATCCGCAGGGACAAACTGCCTGAATATACCAAATCCACTTTTTGGGTCGATAAAACTAAGAATCTTCCTATTTAAACAACCTTTCTCTTTAACCGGTGACATTTGGAATATAATGAAAATGTCTCGTGCACTCTCGTTTTCTCTCCCCCCATCTTTAGCCTGATTTTTTCGTTGACAGGGTATTACGTCGGGTTTGTCATACCAAGCACCGACATTCCCCAAACCCCAAAAAAAATCTCTTTTCTGCTTAAAATCTTCCATTTTAGGCCTCCCCTTGGAAGAAAATATTAATATACCACCTCAGACCCTAATCTCGTCTCGATAAATAAAAGAAAAGACGTCAAATCGTAGAAGAGACCAGAAATCACACCAAATCGTAGAAGAGACCAGAAATGACACCAAATCGTAGAAGAGGCCTGAAACGCCATCAATCGTAGAGTAACCCAGAAAAATTGTCGCTTCTAGGGACAATTTTTTGCAGTTTCTTGCAGTATAACTTTAAATCTCAAGAGCTCTTGACAACCAACCTAAAGATCCATGTTCAACACCATCCCGTGGGATTTTTTTCCAGCGATTCCAAAACTTAAAATATACAATGATTCAATAAGTTAACAAACACTTCGTATAGAAAAAAAAATATTTAAATTATAGTTGTTTATAATTAAGACTTTCAGTGATGACTCAATTAATGATTTTCGAAGATGACTGTTATTAAAAAAAATTAGTTTTTGATTATTTACTTTTTATGTCGGTAGGTGTTGTAATGGATACTCTTGAGGAGAGTTCATGGCCAAACACGTAATAAAACGCATATAAAAGAAAAATTTAAATAAAATATGAAAAATTTGTTAATGTAAAATGATTTCTTTTTTTCAGAGCTCTTTTACTAAAAGGGCTTTGTTTTGTCCTTTTGTTCGCTTTCAATGATGGATGACGGTTTAAACGATTTTAAGTCAGACTGAGAAATTCCTGGGGGTCCGAACCTCTGGGCGTTCGAAGGATTAATGGTGTGACGGCGGTAACAAGGAAATGGGATTCCCTAACGCGATTAGGAAGCCGAGAACAAGAGAATAAATGAGGGAGATATGGGATTAGGTTTTTATTGGATTTCTCAAGATAATGGTTTACCTTTTACACTTTAAAATTGAGATGACCTTTCATTGAATGGCCATGCACAAACATGATATACGGCTCACTAGATCCGCTACCCCGAAAGGCTTCTTCGTAAATTATGTATCGGTTCCCGAGCACCTGAAACCAATAACTCAACGAGGGTTCCATTCCCACGGGATAGTCCACTTTATGCCCTTACGTTTTCAGGTGGATCGTTCATCGTTAACTCCTAAGCATCGGGAAAAGGGGAATTTATCTTCCACCAGAAAACGAGTTTCGATTTCATTTTAAGCAAACTCATTTTTTCCTTGCCAAAATTTGACAATACCCCTATTCAACGATTGATGGTGTTTCTGGCCTCTTCTACGAATTGGTGGCATTCTCTAGCCTCTTTATGATTTGATGGCATTTCCCGCCTGGAAGCACCGATGTCATTCCTGGCCTCCTCTACGATTTGATGGCATTTCTGGACTCTTCTACGAATTGGTGGCATTTCTGGCCTCTTATACGAATTGATGGCATTCTGGCCTCATCTACTACTTGATGGCGTTTCTGCCCCATTCCACGATTGATGGTGCTTCTGGCCTCTTCTTCGATTTGATGGCATTTCTGGCCTCTTCTACGAATTGGTGGCATTTACGGCCTCTTATACGAATTGGTGGCATTCTGGCCTCATCTAAGACTTGATGGCGTTTCTGCCCCATTCCACGATTGATGGTGCTTCTGGCCTCTTCTTCGATTTGATGGCATTTCTGGCCTCTTCTATGATTTGATTAAATTTCTGGCCTCTTCTACGATTTGATGACTTTTTTGGGTTATTCTACGATTGATGGCGTTTCTACCCCATTCTACGGTTAATGGCGTTTCTTACCCATTCTACGGTTGATGGCGTTTCTGGACTCTTCTTTGATTTGATGGAATTTTGCCTGGTAGAACCAATGTCATTTCTGGCCTCTTCTTCTATTTAATGGCATTACTGACCTTTTCTACGATTTGATGGCAATTCTGGCCCTAAAATCTCACCATTTTTTTCCTAGTGTAAAATTTTTTTAACGCCATTAAGCGGGGTAAACTTTTAATTATTTTTTAGCGCACCCTTTAAGGGAAAAAAGGCGGGGTAGGGCCTAAATTGAACTAGATTATTAAACTCCGGGTCTTCATAAAGTTCAGATCATTAGTTCCTCCCGAGGCTTATTTATTTTTATTAAATTTTAAACTATTATTTATTAAAGGGGAATCATTTGTAATCATTTAGCGAGACAAGATTAGGGTCTGAGGTGGTATATTAATATTTTCTTCCAAGGGGGAGGCCTAAAATGGAAAATTTCAAGGAGAAAAGAGATTTTTTTTATCATTTTAAGTCTGTGGACGACAACTTTGAATGCTTGCTTCGTAAGTTAACGCCATTCTAGCCTACTCTTCTATCATAGCCTCTTCTATGATTTTATGGCATTTCCCGCCTGGATGCACCGATGTCATTCCTGGCCTCTTCTACGATTTGATGGCATTTCTGGGTTCTTCTACGAATTGGTGGCATTTCTGGCCTCTTATACGAATTGGTGGCATTCTGACCTCTTCCAAGATTTGTTGGCATTTCTGGCCCATTCCAAGATTGATGGTGTTTTGGGCCTCTTCTACGATTTGGTGGCCAACAAATCACTCTCAAAAAAGTCTCCCCAGACGACAACTGGACGATAAAAAAAGTGTCTCCAAACGACAACTGGAAAAGAAAAGACGATTCCAGACGACAACTGGACGATTAAAAGTGTCCCCACACGACAATCACACCCCAAAAAAGTTTCCCCAGACGACAACTGGACGAAAATAAGTCTCTCCAGATGACAACTGGACACAAAAAAGTGTCCCCAGACGACAACTGGACGATAAAAAGTGTCTCCAGACGACAGGTGGACGCTAAAAGTGTCTCCAAACGACAACTGGAAAACAAAAGGTGTTTCCAAACGACAACTGGACGATAAAAAGTGTCCCCACACGACAATCAAACCCAAAAAAGTCTCCCCAGACGACCACTGGAAAAGAAAAGGTGTCTCCAGACGACAGCTGGACACGAAAAAGTGTCCCCAGACGACAACTGTACGATAAAAAGTGTCTCCAGACGACAGGTGGACGCTAAAAAGTGTCTCCAAACGACAACTGGACCATAAAAAGTGTCCCCACACGACAATCAAACCCAAAAAAGTCTCCCCAGACGACCACTGGAAAAGAAAAGGTGTTTCCAGACGACAAGTGGACGCCAAAAAGTGTCTCCAAACGACAACTAGACGCTAAAAATTGTCTCCAACCGACAACTGGAAAAGAAAAGGTGTTTCCAGACGATAACTGAGCGATAAAAAGTGTCTCCAAACGACAACTATTCAATAAAAAATTTCTCCATAAGCAACTAGATGATATATTATATATATTTATTTATATTCCTATTTATTAATATTTTATTGTATTGTCGTATCCATGTTGTTGATTTGTTGTATGTTTTGCTGCTTCTATATTGTTATGTAAAAATCTGGTGCTGTTTGGATTGCAGCAACCCGTAAGCATGTATGTATGAAATAAATAAAAAAGTACCTCCAGACGACAAATGGACCCAAAAAAGTGTCTCCAGACGACAACTAGTAAAAGAAAATGTGTCCCCAGATGACAAGTGGACATGAAAAAGTGTCTCCAGACGACTGGACGATAAAAAGTGTCCCCAGACGACAAGCCTCCTTACTTTTAACTTCATCCTTTACTTTTCGCGTTCTCAACGTCCATCTCACCATCAAAAAAATACCTTCTACCAATTTTTTCATCTTAAAAAATAAGCGAGAAAGAATTTTTTTTATTCGTATCGACATCCTCTTGGAATTTACGGTATTTATTACACGTAGGAAAACGCGATATATCCGCATGATATACGCCCTTTTCCTTCACTTTTATTTTATTCCCCGATGATTTACGGCGTCCTACGGGGGGGTAAAAAAAAGTTGACCCGAAATATTTAAAATTGTTTCTTTAAATATTTAATAAACCGCATAATTAAACCGACCTAATTTAAAATTCAATTAATATTTCATTCACAGCATTGGACAATCTCATAAAAGTTAGTCTACAACGTGTTTAAACTACATTGTTTAATTAACTTGATCCAACTTTTGAGCGTTAATTAATATTTAAAATTAACTTCGAAATGTAAATATTATATTTACTTTTAAAAAATCATTTCAAATTGCTAAAATCAAGGTTTCCACTAGAAAAGACGTTTTGGGGCGTTTGAACAAGAACCTTTTTTTCAAAATTTTCTAAAGTTTTCTACGGTTTTTTGATTCAATAAACACCCTTTAACGGTTAAAGCTTCTTAAGCCGAAGAATGGGTTGGTAGCATTGATGGAGAGCTCTTGGTCGGTGTTGAGCGATAAATCGAAAAGACGTTTCCACTGGTCCTACACTAAGAACGGTTGGCAACATTGATATCAATGAGCACCTCTTATTCAGCATGGGAATTTTGGCAGTCACCGTTGTCCCACTTTAGCAGTGTTGCCCTGGTCTTCAAGCATCATCGTCAGCCATAATGGGTACCCCTCCGACATTTCATGAATAACCTTCTTACATTCACTCCATTTTTAGGTAGTGTATTAAAATTCAAAAGTTGAACTACTCAGGTCGTTTTTGAGTAGAAGCTATTACAATAAACTTCCTTTTAAAGGAGTAGAAGCAAAGAGGGAAAAAAACGGGAAGTCAGAAAGGTCAAACAACTTCTGTTATCAGATTGTTTCGGATATTGGCGAAGGGCGAGCAATGCCCGAGAGAGTCTAAAAATAATCTAGTAAATCCAATAATGTTGAAAATGATTGGGCCACGTGGTAGATTTTCCGGAGGCCACAACAGGTTTTTATTGCGGGACTAGTTATTGCTACGGTCAAGCGGCGGCGGGAGGGTTCGACTCCAATTAAGGAGAGGGTTGATATCCGACCCCGCGATCCCCAATTATCAAGGTAAACTAAAGGAATCTTCCACCGGGACCTTCTTGAGTTATAACCCATATTAGAACTTCTGAAGCATTAAACAGTTTCCAAAGTCATTACCAGACTCAAAACAGGATGTTTAGCAATGTTTCGCTCGTTTAAAAACTTTCTTCAAAAAGTAAATCATGATGAGACCTGCATCATTTTTTATTATGACGTCATTTATTTCATTAAATGGCCCTTAATAAACCAAACTTTTACCCTTTAAGGTTTATAATTATCGATTTCAAGGATATGCCCTTAAATAGTCGTTATATCGTCTGATATGCACCTAAACAGTAGTCAGAGAGTCAGGTATGCTCCCATAAAGTAGTAACAGAGTCAGATATGCCTTTAAACAGTGGTCAGATCGTCAGATATGCCCTTAAACCGTCGTTAGATCGTCAGATTGCACGTAAAAAGATGCTAGAGAGTCAGAAATGCTCCTAAAGAGTCGTCAGATTTGCACCTATACAATTGTAAGAGAGTCGGAACAGTCGTTAGATCGTCAGACATGTTTTCGACAGTTTTTTGGAGGAAAGGGCCGGATTATAGGTTTTCGGACCAAAGGGCCGGACATCGTCTGATATGCACCTAAACAGTCGTTAGATCATCAGATATGCACCTAAACAGTCGTTAGATCGTCAGATTGCACGTAAAAAGTTGTTAGAGAGTAAGGAATGCACCTAAAGAGTCGTCAAAGGGCCCTCGGTAGCTCGGTGTGTAGCGTGAAAGACTCCGGTGCAGATATTCTAATCCTTACATAGGTTCGAATTATCTGGGGGGCCCGGGATTATTTATCTCGAAAAATGTAAATATCAATGGGAACACGCGCCGTCCACGACACCTTAAAATTAGGTAGTTGGACGTAAAGCCTAATGTCAATAAAATGCTCCTAAAAGGGATTGACATTGATATTTATTTATTTTTTTTTTTTTTAAGAGTCGTCAGATGTGCACCTATACAATTGTAAGAGAGTCAGATATGCCCATAAACAGTCGTTAGATCGTCAGATATGCCCTTAAACAGTCGTTAAATCGTCAGATATGCACCAAAACAGTTGTCAGATATGCACCTATACAGTTGTAAAAGAGTTAAATATGCCCTTAAACAGTCGTTAGATCGTCAGATATGCCCTTAAACAGTCGTTAAATCGTCGGGTATGCCCTTAAACAGTCGTTAAATCGTCAGATATTCACCTAAACAGTCGTCAGATATGCACCTATACAGTTGTAAAAGAGTTAAATATGCCCTTAAACAGTCGTTAGATCGTCAGATATGCCCTTAAACAGTCGTTAAATCGTCGGGTATGCCCTTAAACAGTCGTTAAATCGTCGGGTATGCACCTAAACAGTTGTTAGAGTGTTAAATATGCACCTTTACAGTAGTAACAGAGTCAGGTATGCCCTTAAACAGTCGTTATCGTCAGATATGCACCTAAACAGTCGTCAGATATGCACCTAAACAGTTATTAGAGAGTGAAGTATGCACCTAAACAGTCGTTAGATCGTCAGATTGCACCTAAAAAGTTGTTAGAGAATCAGGTGTGCACCTAAACAGTCGTCAGATATGCAAGTATACAATTGTAAGAAGAGAGTCAGATATGCCCTTGAACAGTCGTTTGATCGTCAAATATGCACCTGAGAAGTTGTTAGAGATTCAGGTATGCACCCAAACTGTGGTCAGATATGCACCTATACAGTAGTAAGAGAGAGATATGCCCTTCTACAGTCAGTAGATCGTCAGATATGCCCTTATACAGTCGTTAGATCGTCGGATATGCACCTATACAGTTGTAAGAGTCAGTTATGACCTCAGACATTTTTGATTATGACGTCTTTTATTTCACAAAATAGCCCTTAATAAACCAAACTTTTGCCCTTTAAAGTTTATAATTATCGATTTCAAGCATACGTAGGTACACATAACTTATTCATAACTCCAAACGACATGAGTAAACTTGTCCATTAAGTTTGATATTGCCCAACGATCAAACCGAACTTCAAATGTTTCTAAAAATTGGACTTGTGGGCACTCAACATATGATTTATAAATTATCATCAGAATCGGAGTACATCACACACAACACTTTCTTTCTTACTAAATTAGTGGTGATCATCCTACAGACTTCTGAATAATTTTAGCTGACGTTAGAAATAAAATTAGCGAGCGTTTCTCCGAACGTTTTTGCGAAACGTTTTACTACCGCGTTATTAACCATAAGCTTCCCGATTTTATGTTGCTTTTTAACCGTCGATCGTTAAAATTTTCAATCGCACAGACAAATTAATGTAAAAAAAAAAGATATGAATAGGCCTTAAAAATAACCGAGGCTCTCAGGAAACTGATCGCCTTGTTTTATAACTTTCAGATGATACATTATAAATTTTCTTTTATTCAATATTCATTTTCGACTTAATTATCCCAGAATTTCTCGTTATTTAATGTGGCAGGTAAAATCATCAGATGTACCGATAGGTCTTTAGATTGTAAGATATGCCCCTAAACATTCGTTAGATCGTCAGTTATGCACCTAAACAGTCGTAAAATCACCAGATGTACCCTTAAGCAATCTTTAGATCGTCAGATATGCCCGTAAACAGCCGTTAGATCGTCAGATATGCACCTAAACAGTCGTTACATCGTCAGTTATGCACCTAAACAGTCGTTGGATCGTCAGATATGCACCGAAACAGTCGTTAGATCGTCAGATATTCCCCTCTACAACCGTTAGATCGTCAGATGTGCACCTAAATAGTCGTCAAATAATCAGATGTAACCTTAAATAGTCGTTAGATCGTCAAATATTCACCTAAGCACTCGTTAGATCGTCAGATGTGCCTTCTTGGGTTTTCCTCCCTCAGTTTATTATTTCTTTAATTTGATTATTTCAAACCTTTTAAATTCTCAAATTCTCAAGAAAGACTTTTTATATCTGAAACTTAGGAAACAGTGTTGACAACATAATGGAATATTAATTAAAATTATAGGTGTCTTATTTAAAGGAAGGGATACTGAAAAAAATGGCAGAATGTTAATGAAAACCTGACTAATAACACCCAATGGGAAGCAATTAAACCGAACAATTCTTTTCTAAGCGATACTTTCGTCGATTAAATAGAATCAATTTATTATAACGTCCTAGGGGTTTCATTAAGTCCGGAGGGTTCTCTCCCTCGCATTTTTTTTAAAAAAAAAAAGCTCCTCAAATAATTTATTACCGGTATTGGGCAACTATTTTTCAAATGGGAGATGTCTCCGCTTTGTTAATCGGGGGCCCTGCCCGCGAAAATTCGATTTGAATCGATAGACCACAATGGAAATAGATGAAAATGGAAAGCGGCAATTTTGTTATATGGGGCTTTTTTGGGTGAACGAGGGAGGGAATCGATAGTGCAGTCGAGGGGTCCTCGAGTTCGAGTGTGGGGAGAGAACGTCCATCGCTCTAAGGCGACAGAAATTGTAAACATGAGATTACAAGTGGGCACTTATATATCAAGTGCGATATAAAGGACTCTTTTTTTTTCGTTGAAAACCGAAGGAGGTAAGAATGCGGTGCCTGGCTCGCTTTTGGTGTGCCGCAGACGTCAAAAATGGTTCAGAAAAAGTCCTTAATTGCCTCTGGGAACCCAAGAATACTGAAGATTCAACGACTATTTTACTGAAGATTTGATGACTGTTTATTTGACATGCTTCCTAACTGGTAGAGACAAACCCAAGATTGCTGAAGATCAACGACTGTTTAGCTGAAGATTTAATGACTGTTTAGCTGACGCGCTTTCCAGCAGGGTGAGAAAACCCAAAAGATTCAACGACTGTTAAACAGGAGATTTAATGTTTGTTTAGCTTACATGCTTCCCAGCTGGGAGAGAAAACCCAAGAAGGCCGAAGATTCAACGACTGTTTAACTGGAGATTTAATGTCTGTTTAGCTGACACGATTCCCAGCTGGGAGAGAAAACCCAAGAAGGCTGAAGATTCAACGACTGCTTAACTGAAGATTTAATGACTGTTTAGCTGACATGCTTCCCCAGAGAAAGACAAAGAAGGCCGAAGATTCAACGACTGTTTAACTGAAGATTTAATGACTGTTTAGCTGACACGCTTCCCAGCTGGGAGAGAAAACCTAAGAAGGCTGAAGATTCAACGACTGTTTAATTAGGGCCTGAATGATCGATCCTCGAGCCTCTGAAGGCCACGGAAATATGGCGAAAGCCACCTGAGCCCATCTGCTTTCCTTTTACTGCAAACAGCATGTCCTTGCAGAAGAAAAAGAATAGTTCAATCATTTAGCACCCCCAATATTGTAAATTATTTGATTTAAAAATAAAAATGAATGAAAGAACCACTTGAAAGGCACCCTGGAAAAAATTACAAGCTGTCCAGACAAATTATATTGAATTTTTTTCCTTGAGGCCAGGTGGATCTGCCCGATTGTCGAGGACAATAGACTTGAGCCATATGAAATACAATATTCACCACGCTGCGGTCTACATACAAAACTCCCTCTCGAAAACCACCCTCTTTTTTTCCCGCCCTGAGGCCACTTTAGAGCACAATTGATCGAATTTCATTAGGAGAACTGCTATTCATTTAGAATATGTTGTTTGAAATATTTTATATTGAACGTTTATTTATTATTACGTATTTTTGTAGCTCCACCTCTCCCGGGAAAATCGCAAACGCCTAACTTTATGGTTTTTAAGCATAAAATCACCCGTTTTAATGGGTTAAAAGGAGTTATTGTGATACCCTCCGCGTCGGGTTTTTGGGGAAGGGTCTTCCAGACCCCTTAGGATAAATTCAAATATGGATATACACCGATCTCAACTTTGTCTGTGGTGCCGGCCGTCCGTCCATCATTTTTTTCCGGAACACTTTACGGCCACAGTTTTCTCCGATTTTCACCAAATTTTCACACAAATTACTTTAGCCGGTGAAGAAGAATGTAACGAGGGCGATTTTTGAATTTCGAAAAAATGGCGGAGATATGTCTGTTTGAAATTTTAAAAAATTCGCTGCGGCCGAACCGTTAATCCGATTTTCACCAAATTTTCACCAATTACTCCTTATATTTTTAAAGAATTTTTGGTGTAAAAAAATTGCGACTTTTTATTTATTAATTTTTTTTAGTACGAAGAAATTTCGTACTTCTACCCTTTACGTGAGGCATATCCCTAGGCCAAAGAGCCCATTATTTCTACCTTGACACTTAGAAAAATTTTGGAAAAAAAGAGAAAATTATTTAATTGTCGTCTGGAGAGACTTTTTAGCCTCCATTTGTCGTCTGGAGACACTTTATAACCGTCTAGTTGTCGTCTGGAGACACTTTGTAGCATCCAATTCTCTTCTGGAGGGACTATTTTGGGTGTGATTGTCGTCTGGGGACGATTTTTATCGTTTATTTGTCGTCTGGAGACACTTTTTAGCATCCAGTTCTCTTCTGGAGAGACTATTTTTGGGTGTGATTGTAGTCTGAGGACGATTTTTATCGTTTATTTGTCGTCTGAAGACACTTTTGAACGTCAGTTTGTCGTCTGGAGACACTTATAACCGTCTAATTGTCGTCTGGAGACACTTTTTAGCGTCCTGTCTTCTGGAGAGACTATTTTTGGGTGTGATTGACGTCTGGGGACCATTTTTATCGTTTAATTGTCGTCTGGAGACATTTATATATACTTTTATTATATACTTCCCCTTCCCATATACTTCCCCCTCCTATATCGTTACTTCTCTTTAAGGAAGTTTTCGTTGGAAGCTCTTCAAACCAGTACTTTCTTGAATTCCACCCTATCTCGCCACTAAAACTCATTCCCCCCGAAATTTTCCAGATGCTACTGCATTTGTCATTGGCGACGTCCTCTTAAAAAAATTATGTTTTCTCCTTTTGTTAACGGAGCTTTTGAATTTCGCCCGTAGAAACGAAAAGGGACGATAAAACGAGTAGACGACTGGTTGAGACGCTATCGCCAAAAGTTATTTACAAGATCTGAGAATGCGGGAGGGTAGGATATTAAGAGATACACACCGTTATACGCTTTATATCGATAACATTATGAACCTCTTCCCTCGGAATGGGCTTTTTTTCCCTTCCGATTCCTTCTCTCAATAACACGAACATGTGACGCACCCCTTTCAATCGACCATTTTCTACCAAATTCAATAACATTTTTTTTCCGTTTATTTGCTCTTTTTAAGCATAAATTCTTAAAATTGTATGTGACAAAAAAAGGGCTTTTTTTGATCGATGATGTCTCTATCGCCTAGAGAGGCTCAATTTCACATCTCGACGGATCCTCGACATGGAAAGTCAACATCCCGGAAAGTCTCTGAGATTTAACCTTTTTTTTTCTTCTTCTCAGAAAAAAAAATACAATTTCATTGTTAAAGATTCATGAAAACGTTTTCCTGATTCTCACGTGACTTGCTTATTTCGAAACAAAGAGCTTCTTTCTAATTTCTATAGGATGATGAATTGAGATTTCAAACGATCTTATTAACCTGTCGTTTATAATAATTTCTTTTTTTATAATTGTTTATTTTTGTAACGACAAGAAAGAGGAGGGACGTAGAGGAGCGGAAAGTGGAGTCTCTGCGTCTGACGGCGATTGATGTCCTCTCGACTGCCCCCAACCCAAAGCCCTTATCACCCACCCTTTAAATTATGATTCCTGTAACAACGTCCTTATTATAAGGACAATTAAAAAACCCGTTGCAGCGGAAAACTTTTTTTATCCCTCGTGGTAGTGACGGGATTAGAACCTAAAGGTACCGTATGTTGTGATCTGGAGATTTAGAACGCTAATTTAACGTCTGGAGACACTTTTTAGCGTCCAATTGTCTTCTGTAGGGACTATTTTTTGGTGTGATTCTCGTCTGAAGACAATTTTTATAGTTTAATTGTCGTCTGGAGATGCTTTTTAGATTCCATTTGTAGTCTGGAGATTTATTATCGTCTAATTATCGTCTGGAGACACTTATTACCGTCAAATTGTCGTCTGGAGATACTATTTTTGGTTGTGATTGTCGTCTGGGGCAATTTTTATCGTTTAATTGTCGACTGGAGACGCTTTTTGGCGTCCAATTGTCGTCTGGAGACACTTATTACCGTCTAATTATCGTCTGGAGACGTTTTCAGCGTCCATTTGTCGTCTGGATACATTTAAAACCATCTAGGAGAGAATATTTTTGGGTGAGAATGTCCTCTGGAAACATTTTTATCCTTTAATTGTCGTCTGGAGACGCTTTTTAACGTCCATTTGTCGTCACGAGACACTTCCTACCGTCTAATTATCGTCTGGAGACACTTCTTAGCGTCCATTTGTCGTCTGGGGACACTTTTTAGCGTCCAATTGTCTTCTGGAGGGACTATATTTGGGTGTGATTGTCGTCTGAAGACAATTTTTATAGTTTAATTGTCGTCTGGAGATGCTTTTTAGATTCCATTTGTCGTCTGGAGACTTATTACCGTCTAATTATCGTCTGGAGACACTTATTGCCGTCAAATTGTGGTGTGGAGATACTAGTTTTGGTTGTGATTGTCGTCTGGGGCAACTTTTTTCGTTTAATTGTCGTCTGGAGACGCTTTTTGGCGTCCATTTGTCGTCTGGAGACACTTATAACCGTCTAATTATCGTCTGGAGACGTTTTCAGCGTCCATTTGTCGTCTGGATACATTTAAAACCATCTAGGAGAGAATATTTTTGGGTGAGAATGTCCTCTGGAAACATTTTTATCCTTTAATTGTCGTCTGGAGACGCTTTTTAACGTCCATTTGTCGTCACGAGACACTTCCTACCGTCTAATTATCGTCTGGAGACACTTCTTAGCGTCCATTTGTCGTCTGGGGACACTTTTTAGCGTCCAATTGTCTTCTGGAGGGACTATATTTGGGTGTGATTGTCGTCTGAAGACAATTTTTATAGTTTAATTGTCGTCTGGAGATGCTTTTTAGATTCCATTTGTCGTCTGGAGACTTATTACCGTCTAATTATCGTCTGGAGACACTTATTGCCGTCAAATTGTGGTGTGGAGATACTAGTTTTGGTTGTGATTGTCGTCTGGGGCAACTTTTTTCGTTTAATTGTCGTCTGGAGACGCTTTTTGGCGTCCATTTGTCGTCTGGAGACACTTATAACCGTCAAAAAGTCGTCTGAGACACTTTTTAGCGTCCAATTGTCTTCTGGAGAGACTATTTTTGGGTGTGGTTGTCGTCTGGAGAAGCTTTTTAGCGTCCATTTGTCGTCCGGAGACACTTATTACCGTCTAATTATCGTCTGGAGACTCTTTTCAGCGTCCATTTGTCGTCTGCATACATTTAAAACCATCTAATTGTCGTCTGGAGACACATTTTAGCGTCTAATTGTCATCAGTAGAGACTATTTTCGGGTGTGATAGTCGTCTGGGGACAATTTTTATTGCTCAATTGTCGTCTGGATACATTTAAAACCATCTAATTGTCGTCTGGACACACTTTTTAGCGTCCATTTGTCGTCTTGAGACACTATTTAGCGTCTATTTGTCGTCTGAAGACACTTATTACGGTCTGATTATCGTCGGGAAACTCTTTTTAGCGTCTATTTGTCGTCTGGAGACACTTATAACCGTCTAATTGTCGTCTGGAGACACTTTTTAGTTTCCATTTGTCCTCTGGAAACACTTTTTAGCGTCAAATTAGCGTCAACAGGAGAGACTATTTTTGGGTGTGATAGTCGTTTGGGGCAGAGATTTGAACCTCGCACACCCCTCTCCAATGGCAAAACTTACGCTTCGCCGATTTTCGATCAATTTGACAGAGAATAGAATTGGGTTGTATAAGGTGAATAACTTTTTCAAACGTATTGAAGTGCACTTTTTATCAAGTGTTTAATGAAAATGTTTTAAAATGTTCAAAGTACTCTTTAGTGAAATCTCATTAGTTTCATGTGTATTTGAAATAAGGTAGACCAGTGGAAAGGGCACTTGCGGTCGGATAGCACAAAGGGCATATTGTTATTCGCGTCGGTGGGGATAGTTTCGAAATAAACTAATTTATCGCTTTTAATAATTTTATCCCATTGAATCTTTAATTAATAAAGCATCAATTTTAAAGGAGTGACATAAAGCTTGAAACGAAATGACATTCCAGTCCGATTTGGTCATGTAGCAATAAACATTCTCGACTGACATATGGGGCCCCATTCTGACAGAGCCCGTTCGGTCAATAACCAAGATTTCAATTCACTCCTTGTTTTGATCGATGGCCGAGGGTGAGATGTTTATTCCCTCCCTCCCTCAAGATTTTTATGACAATTTTTATTAGGGGGCAATAAAAAAAGAAAATCTGACGAATCTGCGGGCTAATTTTTTAGTGTTTTTAATCCTTCCATGGAGGGTTAAAACGTCCGGTTTCCTGAAGTTTACGTGGTTTTTCACGAGGTAAAAGACTTCCTTAAGGGGGAGGAAGAGGGTTGTTTTTCCGATACAGAAATTGGGTTTTCCCCCACTCCCCACCCCCCAACAACCACTGACAAGATAATTGGCAAAGTTATGAGACCGGGTAGAAGAAAAGCACGAGAGGAAGAAAAAAAGAGGGAAAAGATTGACAAGAGAGATCTCGATATAAAAAAAAAAAAATTGAAGAAAGTGCGTTTTCGTAATAAAAAGTCTGGGTAAGACCCTGACTTAACTTCAGGAGGAAAAAAAATTGCAATTTTTAACTTCCTTAAAGAAGTTATTGTGATACCCTCCACGTCGGGTTTTTGGAGAACCGTTGGTCCGATATTCACCAAATTTTCACCAATTACTCCTTATATTTTTTAAGAATTTTTGGTGTAAAAAAATTGCCACTTTTTAATTATTAATTTATTAATTAGTAGGGAGAAATTTCATACTTCTACCTATTATGAGAAACACATCCCTAGGCCAAAGAGCCCATTAGTTCTACCTTGACACTTAAAAAAATTTTCAAAAAAAAAAAAACTCGGAAAATTAAAAAAAACTAGGAAAATTAAATAAAAATTGGAAAATGTTAGAAAAAAAAATTAAAACTTCGCCCTTCCTGATTTTTTCCCTCCTTTATACTTCCCTTTCCTTTATACTTTCCCTCCCTTCGTTATACTTTCGTTTACTTATACTTCCCCCTCCGTTATACTTCCCCCTCCATTTTACGTCCCCTCCGTTATACAACCCCTCCTATATTGTTACTTCTCTAGAAATAATAACTTATATGTTATTACTTCCAGAGAACTACTCTGGAAGTTTTCGTTCGAAGCTCTTCAAACAAGTACATGCTTTATTTCAGATTCGTAATCTACGCAAAATTACAAGTTGATTTGACTATTCATATCACCACTTTTGAAAACTTTCAAAAATGTCAAATTTTAGCGTTTTTTTGCGCTAAAATCCGTTAAAATTGACCAAAGAGACTCATTTTT
Organism: Orius insidiosus; assembly: GCA_014119065.1. Lineage (NCBI taxonomy): Eukaryota > Metazoa > Arthropoda > Insecta > Hemiptera > Anthocoridae > Orius > Orius insidiosus. The sequence goes on from JACGAQ010000007.1 coordinate 670,662, forward strand.
TTTTATTCTACTTTTTTTTTGTCCAAAGATTCCAATTATCACAAATTCTAGCATCTTCGCATTCTGCACCACGAGATGTCATCGCTAGCGATTTTATTTTATTTTGCTTATATTTTCAACACGTGTCGATATTTTGTGCGTTAAATCATCAATTAGATGGATATTTTGGCTGTAAAACAGCCAGGAGGTCGATATTTTGGCTGTAAACCAGCCAATAGGTCGATATTTCGGCTGTAAAACCGCCAGGAGGTCGATATTTTGGCAGGAAATCAGCCATTAGGTGAATATTTTGGCTGAAAACCAGCCATTACGCCTATATTTTGGTGGGAAAACAGACCATGAGGTCGATATTGTAGCTGAAAACAGCCTATAGGCCTATATTTTGGCTGAAAAACAGCCAATAGGCCTATATTTTGGCGGGAAAACGGGCGGGAAAATTGACAATAGGTTAAAATTATCCGTGGGAAAACAGCCAATCAGAAGATATTTTGGCGGAAAATCAGCCAATTAGAAGACATTTTGACTGAAAAACAACCAATAGGATGCTTTTTTTGGCGAAAAAACGGCCAATCAGAAGATATTTTGGTGGGAACGCAGCCAATTAGGATATAATTTGGCGGGAAAAATACCAATCAAAAGCTATTTTGGCGGGAACACAACCTATTAGAAGATATTTTGGCGAGAAAAGAACCAATAGGATGCTTTTTTTTGACGAAAAAACGGCCAATCAGAAGATATTTTGGCGGGAATGCTGCCAATTAGGATATACTTTGGCAGGAAAACTACCAATCAAAAGCTATTTTGGCGGGAACACAACCTATTAAATGATATTTTGGCGGGAAAACAACCAATAGGATGCTTTTTTTTTTTGCGAAAAAACGGCCAATCAGAAGATATTTTGGCGGGAACGAAGCCAATTAGGATATATTAGTGTAGAAACTATTTATCTGACCGATGGTCAAGGATGCTCACTCGGCTTCTTCTGCCTTCGCGCAGGAGGAAGGACGAATGTTGACTTTCCTAGGAAGGTAACTCGGACCTCTAAATAAATGAGGGACCCTCTTTCCATTCAAAAACTGATGAAAATCTTAAGGTTTTCCTTGGTGGCCTTCATAGCTCCCTACCTTCAAGTCCTTCCCCCTTCCGTATGATTGCGGGCTTTGAGAACATAGAACCTCCCTAGCAACTAAGGGAAACTCCCGAGCCCCAGTTCATTGGTTATATTACGACTTTGAAGCCTACGATGGACTCAGAGGTATTTAAAGAAAATGGTAAACTGACGCTTCGGGACATGTTGAGAACATTAAGTGTGACATATGTCTTTGGGTATCATTTGTTTTGAACGTTTGTTAAGACGGGCTCGTTCATCACTCGGAATCTCCGGTGGTCCCCCATCAGGTTTTCCACTCTCCCGTCCCTAATTAACCGTCGGCCTTCTCCATTGTCGGTTTACTGGGCCTCCTAGGAAAACGAAAGGTATCGCCAAAAAAAAAAGAGGGCGGAGGGAGGTTTCAAAAGGTATTGTCCATTGTAGGGAACCGGGGAAAGTCCCGCTTTGTGGGCATCCGCCTTTATTAGCCTCCCCATGTTGAGTGCTTTTCCTTTCAAAACCTTCCGTCTGCATTACCTTTATCACAGAGAATTCCAACAAAAAAAAGTCAATTTCTTTTTAATTTTTTTTTGTAAAAAAACAAAATTTGGGATTAGGACTATATTTGTAAACGTTGACGCTTTTTAGCGTCCATTTTTCGTCTGGAGAAACTTTTTAGCGTCCAATTGTCTTCTGGAGACACTTTTTAGCGTCCAATGGTCTTCTGGAGGGACCATTTTTGGGTGTGATTGCCGTTTGGGGACAATTTTTATCGTTTAATTGTCGTCTGGAGACACTTTTTAGGGCCGTATCAATAAACGTCCCTTTTTTCAAGGATTCCTTGAAATCTATTTATAAAAGTCCCTTTTTTCAAGGATTCCTTGAAAATCCTCCCTTAAAGTGAGCCTCATTTTACGATTTTCTTTAAATCTGTGTCCATCGTAGGCTTCAAATTCGTAATAAAACCAATGAACTGGGTCTCGGGAGTTTCCTTAGTTGCTAGGGAGGTTCTATGTCCTCAAAGCCCGCAATCATACGGAAGGTAGGGCTCAAGTAGGCTTGAAGGTAGGGTGCTGGCCCTTTGGAGGAAATGACAAGGCCACCAAGGAAAACTTTACGTTTTTCATCAGTCTTTTAATGAAAAGAGGGTGCCTCATTTATTTAGAGGTCCGAGTTACCTTCCTAGGGAAGTCAACATTCGTCCTTCCTCCTGCACGAAAGCCGAAGAAGCCGAGTGAGCATCCTTGACCATCGGTCAGATAAATAGTTTCTACACTAATATATCCTAATTGGCTGCATTCCCGCCAAAATATCTTCTGATTGGCCGTTTTTTCGCCAAAAAAAAAAGCATACTCCTATTGGTTGTTTTCCCGCCAAAATATCTTCTAATTGGTTGTGTTCCCGCCGAAATAGCTTTTGATTGTTAGTTTTCCCGCCAAAGTATATCCTAATTGGCTGCGTTCCCGGCATAGAAAGCATCCTATTGGTTGTTTTCCCGCCAAGATATCATCTAATTGGATGTGTTCCCGCCAAAATAGCATTTAATTGGTCTTTTCCCCGCCAAAGTATATCCTAATTGGCTGCGTTCCCGCCAAAATATCTTCTGATTGGCCGTTTTTTTTGCCAAAAAACATCCTATTGGTTATTTTCCAGTCTAAATGTTTTCTAATTGGCTGAATTTCCGCCAAAATATCTTCTGATTGGCTGTTTTCCCACGGATAATTATAACCTATTGTCAATTTTCCCGCCAATATATCGACTTATTAGCGCCCATATGTCGCTTTATTGGCTTTTTCCAATCGTTTTCCCGTTTTCCCGCCAAAATATAGGCCTATAGGCTGTTTTTCAGCCAAAATATCCTCCTAATGGCTGATTTTCCGCCAAAATATCGATCTTCAGGGTGTTTTGGAGCCGAAATAGCAACCTAATGGTTGTTTTTCAGCCAAAATATCGCCCTGCATGCTGTTGTACAGCCGAAATATCGACCCACTGGCTGGTTTACAGCCAAAATATCGACCTCCTGGCTGTTTTATAGCCAAAATACCCACCAAATTGCTGATTTAACGCACAAAATATCGACACTTCAATTAAATCCTAGCCAATGTTACGGAAGGAAGGGGGAATGGGCCGTATTTATAAACGTCCCTTTTTTCAAGGATTCCTTGAAATCTATTTATTAAAGTCCCTTTTTTCAAGGATTCCTTGAAAATCCTCCCTTGAAGTGAGCCTCATTTTACGATTTTCTTTAAATCTGAGTCCATCGTAGGCTTCAAAGTCGTACTAAAACGAAGAGAACCAATTAGTGGCTCCGCAATGGTTTGTTTGATGGCTCTATTTAAATTCACCTAAAGCAGGGAACAGAAGGGGAGGGCTTTTCCATTGTAAACTGCAAGTTTAGTCTAACTTGTTCAATCCCATTTACTTCTCAAACTGCTTTCAAGTTTCCCGGTTACATTATTATAGAAGTTTAGTTTTCAAATTAAAAATTACGATTTAATTAAAACGTTTAAAAAAGGTGAAGGTGGGATTTTGATAGAAGGGTCTCAGGGGTGTGATCTGAGGGTTGTCGCTACTCCGGACTTACCTAATTGCGTCTTCAACCCCCGAAAACGTCGTCGGCCTAAAAGGGAAACCGTGTTTCCCAGCCACTAACCGAGAAACTGCCCTCTTGCCGATTCCAAATCCCTCCCATTACGTCATAACTAAAGGGGTTTAACCGTAATTAACTTATTATCCGCTTGTAATGACTTAAAGACACTAAAGGGAGAAGTCATATTTTAAAAACTTTGAACATTACAACGTCTACGGCTTATGAATCTCATTTTTTACTATTTAAAAATCTTTTTTTCATAACCCTTTTATAATTTGATGATTCAGGCCCTTTAATTGGCTAAAAATACTTCCTTCTTTTAATTTCTTAGCCAACTTTTTTGTCTTTAGGATCAATTAGGGGCCCTTAATTAAATTAAACTGTTTTCCAAATTAGAACTCAATAAACTTTTTTAAATCAAACGTTTTTCTTCCAAATCCATCATTTGCCCTTTTAATCTAATCCTGAGGAGAAAAAAATGGGGCGGGTCACCTGAGTATCGCCCGCAAAAGCCCGATGGTCAAGGGGGCTTTAACGCGAATTTCTTTCGTTTTTCGCTTTTATCTCCGAAACAGTGCGTCGTCGTTGAAAAATGTATAGAACAAAAAAGAAAGCAGACTAAATTTTCAACAAATTTGATTCAATAAAATTTTGTGCACAGTCAACCGCGCTCGAGCTACAAGGCAGAGAAAAAGAGCGACAAAACCGAAAAAATTAGGATTTGAGGAATCCTGTCTTTTGGCATTTTTTCGCCTGTATCTTCAAAACTGTACGTCCTTGTTGAAAAATGTATGGAATAAAAAAGAAAGCTGACTAAATTTTCGACAAATTTGATTCAATGAACTTTTTTGTACAGTCAACCGCGCCAGAGCTACGAGACAGCGAAAAATAGCGACAAAACCGACAAAATTAGGATTTATGGAATCCCGACTTTTCGCAGTTTTTCGCCTGTATCTTAAAAACGGTACGTCGTTGTTGAAAAACGTATAGAATATAAAAGAAAGCTGACTAAATTTTCTTCAAATTTGATTTAATAAAATGTTTTGTACAGTCAACCGCGCCTGAGCTACGAGACAGCGAAAAAGAGCGACAAAACCGACAAAAAAAATTACGACTTAGGGCATAGAATCCTGACTGTTCGCAGTTTTTCGCCTGCATCTTCAAAACAGTACGTCATTGCTGAAAAATGTATAAAATAAAAAAGAAAGCTGACTAAATCTACAAATTTGATTCAATAAAAGTTTTTGTACAGTCAACCGCGCCCGAGCTACGAGGCAGCGAAAAAGAGCGGCATAACCGACAAAATAAGGATTTGGGGAATCCTGACTTTTCGCAGTTTTTCGCCTGTATCTTCAAAACGGTACGTCGTTGTTGAAAAATGTATAGAATAAAAAAGAACGCTGACTAAATTTCCTACGTTACTAAATTTTTTCCGTATACGAGCTGCAAGCCGGTGAAAAATGGCGATGAAAAAGTGTGATGTTAAAATTCATTAAAAGTTGGGGCCCCAGGGCAATATGGCGAGAGCTCCCGCCTGCTCCCCCCCATTGTGACCTGGAAGTTTGTGAATACAGGGTTCTCCAAAAACCAAGAAAATGATCCAAAAATGGTAACAATAGAATTTGAATTGCAGATTTTTTAAAAGTGAACTTGTGTTTGGGTTCTTTCGCTTTTTTGGCTTTTAGCTTCAACTGAAAGGAGCCGACGGAGCTTAAAGAATCACGTCAGGCGTCAATCCCCCCCCCCTTCCACATCTCGAGATGACCGCTCTATTTGCATAACAAGAAATCTCCTCTGTTTGACTGGCGTTTTGGTCCCACCCTTTTTCCTTACCCCACCGCCGCCTCATCTAATCCCTCGGGCAGGTTCGACCGCAAGACAAGTCTAATCTCGTAACCCCTTCCCCTCCACCCGCCAGACATAAATCCCTTCAGTCGGGACCTCCAGGATCAACTTGTCCTTCTGCAGTTTTCTTCTAATTGCCTCCAAATCCCTTTTCTACCCGTCTCTTTTACCCGCCACTAATAGAATCCCAAACATCCATGAAATAATCAAAATTTGACCCTATTTCAACTCGATTAACTATTAAGCACCATTATAATTAGCATAAACAATAATCAAGACTTAATTAAATTTAAACAAATCAAAATTATATAGCGAATTGTCAACATGACCTAACTAACTTTCTCAAAGAAAATTTATTAGATTACCCTCAACGTTTAGTTTTGATAAGAGAGTACTGGTTTGAAGAGCTTCCAACGAAAACTTCCTTAAAGATAAGTAACATTATAGGAGGGGACGTACAACGGAGGGGGAAGTATAAGGGAGGGGAAGTATATGGGAGGGGAAGTATAAGGGAGGGGAAGTATAACAGAGAGGAAGTTTTCTTTTTTTTTTTTTTTTTTTTTCAAAAAATTGCAAGTACAACGGAGGGGACGGACAATAGAGGGGGAAGTATATGGGAGGGGAAGTATAAGGGAGGGGAAGTCTAAGGGAGGGGAAATATAACAGAGGGGGAAGTTTTTTTTTTTTTTTTTTTTCGAAAAATTGCAAGTACAACGGAGGGGGAAGTAGAATAAGGGAGGGGAAGTATAACAGAGGGGGAAGTTTTCTTTTTTTCTCGAAAAATTGTAAGTACAACGGAGGGGGAAGTATATGGGAGGAGAAGTATTAGGGAGGGGAAGTATAACAGAGTGGGAAGTTTTCTTTTTTTTTTTTTGACAAATTTTTCGAGTTTAGAAGCTTAGAAAATTAAAATTATAAAGCGGGGTTTATTTACATTTTTGAAACATTCGAAAATAAATCATCACCTGTCATACATTTCAGTTAAAAATACCCCCTCGTAATTATTTTTTTCGCTTACGTTTTCAACTTTATTTTTCTTTGACATGATAATCTCTTCTATTTTTTTATTTAATTTTTTGTTTCTGTGAGGCTCTATTTTTTTTAAATCTTCAAATCCACGTATCTCGAGAACGGGTGGACCGATTTTCTTAAAAGACCTATTTTTGGAAAGCTCTTTTAAAGGAGCTTCAAAAAGGTCTAAATTGTCTACCCTGTATATCTTACGGTTTTTGAGATATTTAAGGATATATTTAAAAAGGCCGGAAACTTAGCGACGGCCGGCAGGCACAAAAGACTAGTTCATGATCGGCAGAGATCTTCCTCTACGACCCTTCCCCTAAAACCGTCCATGGAGGGTAAAACAATAATTTCTTTCTAAGAATTCATGGATGTGGGAAGGGTGACCTTGGGAGAAAAAAAACCGTTTTTTGAAAAAGTTTAAGTGAATTTGTTGTCAAAAAAACAAAGTTTAATATTTAAACTGTAGAAAACGTGGATATTTTAATCTCAAACTATAAGAAAAAGGGATGATAAACAAAAAAAAAGTTATGAATCTACTGGAGGGGGGGGGGGATAAAAACGGATTTTATTTTTGTTACTCAATGTTTTTCTAAAAATTTTACTCAAAACATATAAAACGAGTAGAAAAGTAACAGAAAATACGAAAAATTTGAAATAAACTTACATTTTGAAGGGCGGATGACCGAAATTCAAAATTGAGAACAGAAAGGGACGCGAAGGAGACCAAGACTCCATTTTGAACTAACCACTGCTGCCAACCACAACCTTCTCGACCATAAAATGCAAAAATATCCAATTTTAAGTATATATTAAAATATACACACAACACATTCACAAAATATGATTCACGCTTAAAATAAAGCAATTAAGCACACTCGGCGTTTTGAGATTTTCCGCGCCTTTTTTTCCTGTGATAACTGATAACATTTTATTGCAAAATAAAAAAAAACAATAATCTTTTTAATAGTTTAAATAGTAGGAACATTTTATTTAGGTACTTATTTTTAAAATATGTATTCCTACAGTTGGATACTTTTAGTATTTTATGGTCAAGAAGGTTGGAGGCAGTGGTTAGTTCAAAATGGAGTCTTGGTCTCCTTCGCGTCCCTTTCTGTTCTCAATTTTGAATTTCGGCCATCCGCCCTTCTAAATGTAAGTTTTTTTTTCAAATTTATTGTATTTTCTGTTACTTTTCTACCCAATTTATTTCTTTTGAGTGAATTTTTTTAGAAAACTAACATTTATAAAATCCTTTCCCCCCTCCCCCCTCTAATGCTTTAATTCCATAACTTTTTTTATGATTATCATCCCTTTTTCTTATATTTTGAGATAAAAATATCCACGTATTGTACAGCATAAATATTAAACTTTGATTTTTTGACAACGATTCCCTTAATTTTTTTCAGAAAACCGTTTTTCTCAAGGTCACCTTCATCCCCCACCCCTCGCCTAACTCCCTTAAAGAAATTATTGTTTTACCCTCCATGGACCGTTTTTAGGGAAGTACCTTCGAAACCCCGTAAAGGGAAACTGATTAGAGATCTCTGCAGATAACGAGGTTGTCTTTTGTGCCGGCAGGCCGTCGCCAAGTTTCCGGCTGGCTCGACGGCCGTAATTTCCATCCAATTTTCACCAAATTTATACAGAATGTTAATTTTTTAGTTCTCTAGGATGTGACGAGTGCTTTTGTCTGTCTTCTGTCTGTCTGTGATATGTCTGTCTTTTCGACTTGTCGAATTTCTTCTTACTATGCCAGTTCTTGAACTTCAGTTCAACGAAGCTTAGAAACAGCATTTCTAGGCCCTTCTTTTCAGAACTATGGCATTTGTAGGCCCTTCTCTTTAGAAATATGGCATTTTTAGTCTACTTTCTTTAGAGCTATGGCATCTCTAGGCCCTATTCTTTTGTGCTATGGCATTTCTAGGCCTTCTCTTGGGAACTATGGCATTTCTAGGCCATTCTTTTGAGAACTATAGCATTTCTGGGCCTTCTCTTTATAACTATAGCATTTCTAGGCCCTTCTTTTTCGAGCTATGGCATTTCTAGGCCTTCTCTTTTGTGCTATGGCATTTCTAGGCCCTTCTTTTCAGAACTATGGCATTTGCAGGCCCTTCTCTTTAGAACTACGGCATTTCTAGGCCCTTTTCTTTAGAGCTATGGCCATTTCTGGGCCCTTCTCTTTAGAAATATGGCATTTCTAGTCTACTTTCTTTAGAGCTATGGCATCTCTAGGCCTTACTCTTTTGTACTATGGCATTTCTTGGCCCTTCTCTTTTGAACTATGGCATTTCTAGGCCATTCTCTTGAGAACTATGGCATTTCTGGGCCTTCTCTCTAGAAATATGGCATTTCTAGTCTACTTTCTTTAGAGCTATGGCATCTCTAGGCCTTACTCTTTTGTACTATGGCATTTCAAAGCCCTTCTCTTTAGAACTATGGCATCTCTTGTCTCTGTTGTAACGAACTATGGCATTTTCAAACCGTTTCCTACAAAGCTGCGGCTGTTTTATCCTCTTTTTATGGTTCCCTGATATACTTTTAAAATGAATGAGTTTCACCAGAATTTCAGGAGTTGAAGAGTTTTTCTTCGGCTTTTGGGCTCTTTTGACTTGGCTTTACTTTAGCTGTAAAATATTCCTTTTGTTGATAAAATCTCAATTTATTCATTTTCTTAGGAAGATCAATCAAATTTGTTTGTCTTCAATATTTTGCTTTAAGATGGAAAATCGTCCCCAAGGTGAAGGAAGCTCAATTTCCCCGAGGAGATTTCTCCCATTAGCTTTTAAGATCAATCCTGTACCTGAGTCTCGTCGCCTTCGATTCCATCAAATCTCACGGGGATCTCTTCGATTAAAACCTTGTTTTTAAGACCGGAAATATTGATCGATGAAAGGGGCTTTGCGCTTATCGGAAACGTGAGGAACCTTCAAGTTGCCGAATCAGAAGCGTTACCATCACAGGTGTCCTCTAATCCTCTTAAAAGGGTCCGAAAACTTTACCCTCACAACTTTTATATGGGAATGACTCTACTTTTTAAAGAAAAAAGAGATATAATCAACAATGATAAACAAAAAAAAAGTCGAAAATTGCCCTTATCGCGTCTCGCCAAGCTATCCTTGCTTTTAACAAGAAATTTCTCCCCTCGAAGTCTGCAAACAGAGGAAAAGAGGCGTCGTGAGAAGGCAAACAGAGGTGAAACACGCGTATGAGTGCCAACATGGGCGCAAACAATAGGACCGTAAACTAACATCCCCCCGCAGCTCCACGGGAAAAATAAAAGAAACGTCATAAAATAAACGATTTGCAAATCAATTCGAATTAACCTTAAAAAGACAAACTTATGTAAATTCTCTTCAATGGACATACGAAACACTAAATCCCCTTATCTTGTCCCTTTAAAGGCGACTTTTCAGTCCTTTTTACGATCCTGAACGTCTCATCACTTTTCCTTTGTCGTCATAAACTCCGGATGATATCTGATGGCCGAAGTACTGTAATTTGTATGCTTAGTTACTTCTTTGAACATTACCGCTCGTTAGATCATTTTTTTCCCCCAAAACATTTCGAATTAAATTTTTAAAAGGGTTCTTTTTTAGGGTGGATACCCCTACGACGATATATCACTCCGGTGGTTCGACCGACATTGAAAGGACCCACGTAAAAATTTACTTCTGTGGGATTTTTTAGGCACGTGAATGGCAGTTTTAAACTTTTTTTTTCAACTTTAAACCCAGGATGTATAGAATTGAAACCTTCCGTGAAGGGCTCAATGTTTTTTTTCACCAGGTTTTTGGATTTTTCTTCAATTTTTAGGCCTATTTTTACCGATGTAAGGATTTTTCTCGAAAGATGGGCTAAAAAAATCACCTTCTTTACCAGTTTTAAAGCTTCATCTTAGCCAAGTAATCGCGGTTTTTAGGGGTGTTTTATCATTTTTAGTTCAAGGAATCACCATTTTACCACTTTCAAGCTTTTTCATCGGCTTTGTGGCAAAATGATCTCTTATTTTATCGTCTTTTAGGCGTTTTTATCGGTTTTTAGTTCAAGAAATCACCTTTTTACCGGTTTTAAAGCATTTCTTTCTGTGTTGTATTCAGAAGTTTTTTCCCGTTCCTTTTTTTAAGCTAATAAATCACCTACTTTACTGGTTTTCATGCATTTTTATCGGCTTTTCGCCAAAAAATCGCCTTCTTTACCAGTTTTTTAGGCGTTATTTCCCAGCTTTTTAAACCAAGAAATCACCTTCTTTACCGGTTTTTAGGCGTTTTTATAGGTTTTTAGTTCAAGAAATCACCATTTTACCGGTTTTAGGCATTTTCATCGGCTTTGTGGCAAAATGATCGCTTCTTTTATCGTCTTTTAGGCGTTTTTATCGGTTTTTAGTCCAAGCAATCACCTTCTTTACCGTTTTTTCAAGCGTTTTCATAGGCTTTGTGGCAAAATGATCGCCTCTTTTACCGTCTTTTAGGCGTTTTTATCGTTTTTTCGCCCTAGAAATCACCTTCTTGACCGGTTTTTGTTGGTTACCTGAATATTTTGTTGGAGAAACCTCTTTTAACTTGTTTATGTGGGTTTTCATTTCAACATAATCAGAATTTGAAAAATTTGAAACATATTGAATTTTGTAACATCAGGCATTTTAGATCCAATTAAGTTTTAGTCGTGTGAAGCCAATGAGAAAGACATTCCAATTTCAAACGCATCCCATGTCAACTCCCGCTTGTAAACTCCCGTCAACGAAACTTCGACATCCCGAAAAACGGCCTAAAACACATTTTCCCTCTCATGACACATCGGCTCATTTGGCCTCACGTCTTCCCTACCGAATTAAAACGAGGGAAGGGCCCTAGAACAGAAGGGGCTAGAAACACTAAAAAACAACGATATCCCAAACGTCTAAACCCCTCACTAGGGTCCATCCCCAGAACGCAATATTGTTTGACTAATGTAAAAAAGAGGGGAAGGCGAATTTTTTTTGAACCTCATTTCGGCTTGTTCCTCCCTCCTTTTAAAACAACTAACGTCAAAATGGAGTCTCTATTTCATCCAGTCCCTTTTTTTAAACAAAAATTTCAATATCAAATTTAAACCATTAACGAAGAAAGATGTGTCCGGTGTTTATCCTTTATTTCCCGAATTTTTTACCCAAGAAATCACCTACTTTACCGTCTTTCAAGCATTTTAATCAGTTTTAGGCAAAATAATCGCCTTCTTTACCGTTTTTAGGCGTTTTTTTAATAGGTATATAGGTTTTTAGTCCAAGAAATCACCTGTTTACCGGCTTTCAAGCATTTTTAGCGGTTTTTTGGCCTAATAATCACCTCAATCGTCTCTAATATTACTTTTTAGGTGTATTCCTCCCGGTTTTTTGCCCAGAAATCACCTTTTTTTCCGGTTTCCGAGCATTTTTATCGGTTTTTGGCCAAATAATGGACTTCTTTACCAGTTTTTGGTTGTTTTTATAGGTTTTTTGTCCAAGAAATCACCTTTTTACCGGTTTTCAAGCATTTTTAGCGGTTTTTTGGTCAAATAATCACCTCAATGTCCTCCTTTATTAGTTTTTAGGTGTTTTCCCCGTTTTTTTTCCCCCCACAGAAATCACCTTTTTTCCGGTTACCAAGCATTTTTTTTATCGGTTTTGGGCCATAAAAATGCCTTCTTTAGGTTTTTAGGGTTTTTTCCGGAATTGTACACCCAAGAAATCACCTAGTTTAACGGTTTTCAAGCATTTTTATCGATTTTTCGTCAAAAAATCGCCTTCTTTACCGGTTTTAGGCGTTTTTTCCCGAGTTTTTCACCAATGAAATCATGTTCTTTCCCGGTTTTTAGGCGTTTATATAGGATTTAAGTCCAAGAAATCACCTTTTTACCGGTTTTCAAGCATTTTTAGCGGTTTTTTGGACAAATAATCGCCTCAATCGCCTCCTTTATTAGTTTTTAGGTGTTTTTCCCTTTTTATTTTTTGCCCAGAAATCACCTTTTTTGCGGTTTCCAAGCATTTTTTTTATCGGTTTTGACCAAAAAATTGCCTTCTTTACCGGTTTTTAGGCGTTTTTTCCCGAATTTTACACCCAAAAAATCACCTTCTTTCCCGGTTTTTAGGCGTTTTTATAGGTTTTAAGTCCAAGAAGTCACCTGCTTACCGGTTTTAAAGTATTTATAGCGGGTTTTTTTGCCAAATAATTGTCTCCTTCATTAGGTTTTAGGTGTTTTGCCCCTTTTTATTTTTTGCCCAGAAATCACCTTTTTCCCGGTTTCCAAGCATTTTTTTTTCGGTTTTGACCAAAAAAATTGCCTTCTTTACCGTTTTTAGGCGTTTTTTCCCGAATTGTACACCCAAGAAATCACCTACTTCACGGTTTTCAAGCATTATTTATCGTTTTTTGGCCAAAAATCGCGTACTTTACCGGTTTTTAGGCGTTTTTTTTCCAGAAATTTTCACCCAAGAAATCACCTACTTTACCGTTTTCCAAGCATTTTTATAGGTTTTGGGCCACAAAATCGCCTTCTTTACCGGTTTTTAGGCGTTTTCCCCCGAATTTTTCACCCTAGAAATCACCATCTTTACTGGTTTTTAGGCGTTTTTGTAGGTTTTTAGTCCAAGAAATCACCTGTTTACCGGTTTTCAAGCATTTTTAGCGGTTTTTTGGCCAAATAATCTCCTTTGTTACCGGTTTTTAGGCGTTTTTTCCCGAATTTTTCACCCAAGAAATCACCTACTTTACCGTTTTCCAAGCATTTTTATAGGTTTTGGGCCACAAAATCGCCTACTTTACCGGTTTTTAGGCGTTTTTCCCCGAATTTTTCACCCAAGAAATCATCTACTTTACCGGTTTCCAAGCATTTTTATCGGTTTTGGGCCACAAAATCGCCTACTTTACCGGTTTTTAGGCGTTTTTTCTCAATTTTTCACCCAACAAATCACCTACTTCACCGGTTTTCAAGCACTTTTATCGATTTTTGGCCGAATAATCGCCTGAATCGCCTCCTTTAACAGTTTTCATGTGTTTTCCCCCTTTTTTTAGCCCCTAAAAAAGTATAAATTTCAACATTTCCAAATCCTGAAAATCAAACAGAGTGTAATAAATAGACTCAGAGAGACAACGTACCACATGGGACTTGATGAACTGCTCTTGCTTAGAGGCTGTACGCCTCCGAGCATAAATCATAACTGAAACCCAGAGTTTAATTAATTATTACCTTTTGTAATTTCACCCCTCCTCTTTTAAATTAACTCCCTTCTAATTTGTCGTTTATTTCATGAAATAATTAATTTAAAAGAAATCTGAGAATTGAGATATCAAAAGGTGTATTCGACGCACGTAGAACCCGTTTTTTTCATCCTTTTCAAATAGGACGCCACATCAATAATCCTCGTTCAATATTCATTGTTTTTCAAACGTGTTTATTTACTCATGTCTTAAGGAGGCATTCATCAAGATTATTTATAACCGTCGAGTAATACGGAGGGGATTTTCATCTTTAATTTTATACGGTATCCAACCGAGGCATAATTGTCTAAGTGATGTATGGACTTTTTCGAAATAAAAGAGTTTCAGGATTTCTTTTTTAAATGTTAATAGATTAGAAACAATAGATCTATCAATACAGTAGGCCCTCGTTTTTCCGTTCCTCGGTTTATCCGTGCTTTTTTTCAGATTTTCTCCTTCAACGAGGGAGTTAAAAAAAATAAAACGTTGCTATTTTTTTATGTTCGATATTCTAGGAAGGTCATTAACTTATTGTTCACACCCTCTTTTCGTTATCTCATTTCTCCGAAAAGTTTGTTTACAAAAATGATTTTTATTGCCAGTTTCTATGAATTTTTCTTAGGTCTTTCTCGGTTTTTCGAAGGACAATATTCAACATGTCTCATATGTAACGTTTAAAACCATAAATTACAACGAAACTTTATAGTTAAGGCATTTTCGTTGCCAATAAAATTATTAAACTCTCTCTAAAAAAAAAAGACCCTCGATTATCCGTTTTTCGCGTCATCCGTTCTTGGTCGAGAACCAATTAGTACGGATAAACGAGGGTCTACTGTATTTTGAAGCAAGGTTCTTCCCCGGACTTATACTTCCCCCCTCCGTTATACTTCCCCTCCCATATACTTCCCCTTCCGTTGTACGTCCCCTCCGGGTTTTTGTCAATTTTTGACAAAAAAAAACTTATAAAAATTTTTCGGAAAAAAAAAACTCGAAAAACTGTATCTTGAAGGTTCTTCGTTAAATAATCGAAAAAATCTGCTTAAAAAGGTGGGGTAAACCGAAAAAAGGGAGTTGGTGCGAAATACCAAGGAAAACTCACGAAAATCTCATCAAAATTGGGCATTCTGGACCCAAAGAAATTGTAGAAAATGCCTAAAAAGGGGAAGGCCTAAGAAAATGAAAGAATAGCAGGCGTTAGGCGTGAATTTTGGCCAAAATACCGAGGAAAACTACCAAAAATCTTCTCAAATTGAGCTTTCTGATCAATAAAACTTGAGGTTGACTAAAAAAAAGTACTTGTTTGAAGAGTTTCCAACGAAAACTTCCTTAAAGAGAAGTAACAATATAGGAGGGGGAATTATAACGGAGGGGGAAGTATAACGGAGGGGAAGTATAAGGGAACGAAAGTATAAGGAAGGGAGGAAAAGTATAAATGAGGGGGAAATTTTTTTTTCGAAAAATTTTTTAAGTCCTTTTTTTTTTGTCAAAAAATTTCCAGTTTTTTTTATTGAAAAGTTTTCCGAATTTTTTTTTCAGAAAAAATTTTTCCGAAAAAATTTCCCAGTTTTTTTGTTTTTTTGACTAATTTTCCGGGTTTTCTTTTTTAAATGTCAGTTAGTACAAATTTCTCCCTACTAAAAAAAAATTATATTTAAAAAGTGGCCATTTTTTTACACAGAAAATTCTTAAAAAATAAAAGGAGTAATTGGTGAAAATATGGTGAAAATTGGACCAACGCGAACGGTTCGGCCGCAGCAAATTTTTTAAAATTTCAAACAGACATATCTCCGCCATTTTTTCGAAATTCAAAAATCGCCCTCGTTAGTTTCTTTTTCACCATCTAAAGAAAATGTGTGAAAATTTGGTGAAAATCGGATGAAAACTGAAAACTGAAAACCTCCGTATTTCCACGCTCATACGGCGAAACAAGTCGGAGGGGGATAAACACCATTATACTCTACGCTTTAAACCAAAAGGCACGCCATAACATTGTAGATAAGACAAAACCCGTCGACTCCCATGTACTAATCTTCCTTAATGACACTTAGCACTTAACTGCACGCTCTAATTGATATCTTATCGTGACGACATTTAGTTTACCCTCCCCATCCTTTAAGCTCCATGGGGAGGAAAAGCGCGGAATCAGATTCCATTTTATCTTCATCTCCTTTTAAAGCCAACTCGTCCGTTAAATTTTTTAATTATAACAGAAAAACATCAAAAGAGGCCTTTTTTTAAAAAATAAAACCGCACTTCTACTTAAAAAGTGGGCGAGTTTTGAGTTAAGTACGTAGGATTGTAATGTAAATGAAAGTACAAAGTTATTTTAAGAAGATTACGGTTGTAAGTAAGTCTTTAAGTAGGAGCTAATACATTAAGCTTCTGTTTGAACAATGTTAAAACGTAAAAACATCATTTTTTTAAGGGTAGAAATATCGGTAATTCCGGATCCTCCTTAAGTTATTTATCCTTAAGGCCTCCTTATTTTCATTAATTAGGACACAAAAATTATAATTATAGCCATTACTACTGTTTAACCAATGATTTTGAAAAAAAGTCGACCTTTAAGTCTCCATTATACCACTAAAAATGGGGGGGGGGGGGTATATTTAAAGTTTTGCGAGAAAGCTGTTTTTTAAAATTTTTATTTTTGATTATGGTGCATTCTAGGAGATTAAGATGGATTCTAGGAGATAGCAGGCGAAGAAGAATGTAACGAGGGTGATTTTTGAATTTCGAAAAAATGGCGGAGATGTGGCTGTTTGAGATTTTAAAAAATTCGCTGCGGCCGAACCGTTGATCCGATTTTCACTAAATTTTCACCAATTACTACTTATATTTTTTACGATTTTTTGGTGTAAAAAAATTGGGACTTTTTAATTATTATTTTTTTTTAGTAGGGAGAAATTTCATTCTTCTACTGAGATGGTGTTTCTGAGCGAAAATACTTGTGAAAATTCATACAAAAGGAGGTTTTTCGGATACGATGAAAAATCTTCTGATACATTCGTTGTTGGGCGTAAGTTTTGCCAACTGATAGGGGTGAGTCACCGGTCTCTAGCGGAAGTATCAGTCGTATTTCCGTTCCATGGAGCCTATTAATCACCTGAAAATTTTCTAGGGCCCAATTTTATCCTCAAGCGGTCAAATTTTCGGGGAAAACGTGCCTGGTCTTAATTAAAAGAGGCCATGAAACGCAAGGTGCCGGACATGGCGTGTGCGAACCTCACCATCTGCCGACCGCAGGCATTAAATTAGCTACTGAATCGTCGAAAAAATTTCCCTCCTACCATGGAGCCTATTAATCACCTGAAAATTTTCTAGGGCCCAATTTTATCCTCAAGCGGTCAAATTTTCGGGAAAACGTGCCTGGTCTTAATTAAAAGAGGCCATGAAACGCAAGGGTGCCGGACATGGCGTGTGCGAACCTCACCATCTGCCGACCGCAGGCATTAAATTAGCTACTGAATCGTCGAAAAAAATTTCCCTCCTACCAGTCACAATAATTGCAGGTCTATTCAAAGATCGCAATCTTTTCGTAGAAAAACTTTTTTATAGGAAGATATATTAATTAATTACGCCCTACTGGGAGGACAGTCGTAATTAGGGTTTTCTAAAGTGTAAATAAGAGATGACGTCACGGGGACCTCGTGCAAACAGGTGTACGGGTTAATGAATTCACCTTATGCCTATCGCGATAATTAAATCTTCGGTGTATAATTAAATCTTCGGTGTAGGACACTAATCAACCCTATACACGTTTATTAGACGGGTTTTCTCCTTCCTATATACGGTCATTTTAATCAAAACTCCATTTTCAGAAAGTCGTGTTTTCCCTTAATTTATTTTTCTTTTTCCCCGAGAATTGTATTTTCTTGTTTACCGTCGAGGGAAGGGCGGGGGAAATTACCTTCGAGTTTCTGATAAATATGGACGAATAACGAGAAACGATGAAATTTCAAGGGAAATTTTTGATACTTTTATAAACCTCTCATCAGTACGTAATTCAACGTTCGCTTATTGCCTGAAAATAGGGAAAGAGAAAAAAAAGTACTGGTTTGAAGAGCTTCCAACGAAAACTTCCATAAAGAGAAGTAAAATATAGGAGGGGGAAGTATATAGGAGGGTCGCAGCGGGGGGAAGTATAAGGGAGGGAGAAGTATACGGGAACGAAAGTATAATAAAGGGGGATGTATAAGGGAACGAAAGTACAATAAAGGGGGGTGTATAAGGGGGGAAAGTATAAAGGAGGGGGAAGTATAAGGGAAGGAAGTATAAGGGAGGGAAGTATAAAAGAGGAAGTATAAGGAAGAGGAAGTATAACTGAGGGGGAAGTTTTTTTTTTTCGAAAAATTTTCCAAGTTTTTTCAAGAAATTTTTTAAGTTTTTTTTCGAAAAAATTTTCGAGTTTGTTTTCCGAAAAATTTTCCGAGTTTTTTTTCGAAGAATTTTCCGGGGTTTCTTCTTTAAATTTTTACTTTTTTCCTGAAAATTTTTTAAGTTCGGTACCTAGTAACTATTTTTATTGGACAAAAAATTCCAATTCACCGGATTTTTGGTCTTCCACGATTAGTCTTTGTTGCCCCGCTGTATTCAGAAGTTGAGTAATCCACCTTTTTTTCTCTAAACTTCAAAAGAAGAAGGAAATAAAAGCTCAATTTTAAAAGTAATAGCTCTTTTCGTGCTGTATCTCATCAGACGCTCATCTCAAACCCATTTCGGATGTGTATAGGAAAAGGGCGAAGGGCTGTTATGGTAATGATGAAATATATGGGATAGGGCACCCTATATAAGAATGAGATTATATTAAAAAACACGTATAAACCCGAGTTAATTCGATTCGTTTTTTTATTATTTTCATCATTTAAATAGCTAATTCTAAAGTTTCTTAGACAGTACCTTGACCCTTCAAAGTGCATCATGATTTATTCATAACTGACCCTGAATTCCACCCTTTCATGTTTCCGCATAAATGCTAATTTACACGGTTTTCACTTAGCAGATGCTCTCTTCAAAAATTGATTCCTTTATAAAGCTGTTTGATCAGCCGTCTATTCCACCTTTTCATCCTATTGTCAAAGGATTTAAAAAAACCTTGATTTATATTCTTTTTTACAAAAGGAGAATTTTTTGAACAAATTTTATTTGAATTTGACGTTTTAGGATCATAATAGAACTCCCCTTTTCGTATATACAAGTTGCGATAAAGCGTAATCGGCTTGTCAGGTTGAAGAGGGGTTATCGGAGTTCCCATTATGATTGATCACAATGCGTAAGGAAGTCTTAGAAACAGAGAAGTTTCGCCGACAGAAACGCTTTCACCTTCAATGTACCTGGATTATTGACAAAGCCGGAGAGGGTCACATTTTTATCACAATAATTTTCAACACCAATCTTTGAATGATTAACAAATTCTCCCAGTTTGGCTGAAACTGGAAACTTCTATGTTTTATAAATAGAGCGGTTGGTGTATCAGCAGGGGGGAAGTTATTCAGTTGAAATACGAGTGAAATGATCGACAAATATTCTGTTTACAGAAAAACGTTCAAGGGCTCCATTGTTCGGATTTTCAAACATCTGATAAAATGGACGATGTATGGAAATGCCGTCGTGCCGGAACGGCATAATCCCAGCTTAAGAATAGCTCGTTTTTACTAGTCAGATTTAGTGATATGTTTTAAAGACTGGGTTGAGAATTCTGTAGAATGGCAACACCAAGGAGAGCTTTTTAAAATCGGGGAGCCTAATAAAGAGTTTCATGACGCACGAACACCTGATTAACGGGAGATTCGACACCAGAAGATCAATAAAAACGACCTTAAACCCGGTAAAAGAGATGTTTACGTCCGGTCACCTGATTAAACGGGACTTTATACACCAGAAAATCGACGAAAACGACCCAAAAGACGGTAAAAGAGATGTTTAACGTCCGGTCACCTGATTAAACGGGACTTTATACACCAAAAAATCGACGAAAACGCCCCAAAAGACGGTAAAAGAGATGTTTAACGTCCGGTCACCTAATTAAACGGGTGTTTATACTCCAGAAAATCGACGAAAACGACCCAAAACCCGGTAAAAGAGATGTTTAACGGCCGGTCACCTGATTAAACGGGTGTTTTTACTCCAGAAAATCGACGAAAACGACCCAAAACCCGGTAAAAGAGATGTTTAACGTCGGTCACCTGATTAAACGGGTGTTTTTACACCAGAAAATCGACGAAAACGACCCAAAACCGGTAAAAGAGATGTCCGGTTACCTGATTAAACGGGTGTTATACATCAGAAAATGAACAAAAACGACCCAAAACCCGGTAAAAGAGATGGATAACGCCCGGTCACCTGATTAAACGGGTGTTTTTACACCAAAAATCGACGAAAACGACCGAAAACCCGGTAAAAGAGATGTTTAACGCCCGGTCACCTGATTAAACGGGTGTTTTTACACAAGGAAAAAAAAATACCCACAAGGTAAAAGAGATCTTTAACTCCCAAACACCTGATTAAACGGGTGTTTTGGGTTAAACGGGTGTTTAAAACCCGGTAAAAGAGATGTTTAACGTCCTTAAACGGTCACCTGATTAAACGGGTTTTATACATCAGAAAATGAACCAAAACGACCTAAAACCCGGTAAAAGAGATGGATAACGAGCGGTCACCTGATCAAACGGGTGTTTTTACTCCAGAAAATCGACGAAAACGACCCAAAAACCGGTAAAAGAGATAGTTAACGCCGGTCACCTGATTAAACGGGTGTTTTTACACCAGGAAAAAAAAAACTACCCTTAACAAGGTAAGAGAATTTTAACTCCCGGCCACCTGATTAAACGGGTGTTTATACATCAGAAAATGAACGAAAACGACCTAAACCCGGTAAAAGAGATAGTTAACGCCCAGTCACCTATTTAAACGGGGTTTCTACACCAGAAAATCGACGAAAACGACCCAAAACCCGGTAGAATAGATGTTTAACATCCAAAACCTTATTAAAGGGTTTTTCTTCTTTATGGACCTGAAAACTGAGGAAAATGACCCAAAACTCGTCAAGAAGGGTAATAAACGCCCGAAGATCTGATAAACAGAGAATCAGGGAAATAGATCAAATTCATTTTCTCCTGTTATGTTCCATGATATGAGGCAGAACGATGTTACTTCTACCCACAAGCAGCTTAAGCTCCGTTATATGCCTTTAACTTGAATGGAATTCTGAAGACTTTGATGGACACCAAGGAGAGCTTTTAAAATGGGCGCTCGGGGAGCCTATAGCAATTTTTGTGCTTGGTCGTTCATTATTTCGTTTCACTGAACACTTGAAAGTTGAAAATAAGTTTTTTGAATATTTTAATTTTTTTTTTCCTCTCTCTACAGAGAAAACATGGAAAGCATTTAAGGAGCTAATTCAACAAGTTTAATAGAAGCCTGGTTTTCCGGATGTAAAATCCCAAAGGGGCAAACAATATTATAAACCTGTAAGGCTTTTCCTGCGGAAAGGGTTAAACTTTTCCATGGCGGCACTCGATTTCGGGGGCGCCTTTTGTTCCCCGGAAACTTTGATACATAAAAATTTTTCCCACGGGGGGATAGCACGACGGATCCAGAAGGCAGAAGGTCGCCCCAGACATCTGCTTCGACATTGTGGGTCACGTGTCCGACCTATCGACGAAACTGCAGCGGTGCATAATTGCCTTTAGAAGTCGAACAAAAGGTCGAAATAGAAACATCTTAATTCACTTGAGTTGAAAAAACAAAAAAATTTGTTATAATTGCCCGAAGAGGGGAAGTTCTTGTAATGCTGTTAGGGAATGTTGGCTGAAGCAGTTAGAGGCCGCTGCCGGGGGCGGATAACACAATCATACCCAACCCCTAAACCCCCTCCCCCCATCGGTACAGATCCACTTAGCAAAAAGTGAATCATCTGATCAACGGATTCAGGATTATTTTCAACTCCCAAAGGATACCACACATGGTTCAAAACAACACGTCGCCCTTTTTCTCCCTAACTTCCACATTCATCTGATACCCGTAAATATTGCCATCTATTATTTTTCTGGTAGCGAACAAAAGGGTAAATCAATTAAAATGAATAGTTGGTGCATAAAACCAAATATTTACGACCACAAGTACCTATTGTACATCTGCCAGGCCCCGGGTTTTTCACGATTTCTCACTAGTTAAAAAACTACATTCACATTATTTTTCGCAATATAAGTACTTTTTTCGCTGTTTTTGCCCAAAAATCTCCATAGGCTAGTCGTGTGCTCGTTTTAAAAGCTATTCTTGGTGTCATCACTGACTACTCTTCACATTTCAGACTGGAGGGCTGCGGGTACAGTCACTTCAAAGCGGCAAGCCGGGGAAAAAATGTTCAAAACGGCGTAAAAAAGATTAAAACGCCCGAACCAAAAAACGGGTGTTTCTACACCAGAAAACGACCCGAAACCCGTTAAAAGATCTGTTTAACGCCTTTACCTGATTAACCGAGTGTTTCTACACCAGAAAACGACCCGAAACCCGGTAAAAGATCTGCTAAACGCCTTTACCTGATTAACCGAGTGTTTCTACACCAGAAAACGACCCAAAACCCAGTAACAAAAATGTTTAACGCCTTGTCACCTTTACCGAGTGTTTCTACACCAGAAAACGACCCGAAACCCGGTAAAAGAGCTGTTAAACGCCTGTTCATGTGATTAACCGAGTGTTTATGCACCCGAAAACGACCCGAAACCCGGTAAAAAAATGTTGAACGCCTAGTCACCTGATTAACCGAGTGTTTCCACACCAGAAAACGACCCGAAACCCGGTAAAAGAGCTTTTTAACGCCTGCTCACCTGATTAACCGAGTGTTTCTACACCAGAAAACGACCCAAAACCGGTAAAAGAGCTTTTTAACGCCTGCTCACCTGATTAACCGAGTGTTTCTACACCAGAAAACGACCCAGTAACAAAAATGTTTAACGCCTTGTCACCTTTACCGAGTGTTTCTACACCAGAAAACGACCCGAAACCCGGTAAAAGAGCTGTTTTACGTCTAGTCACCTCAACCGAGTGTTTCTACACCAGAAAACGACCCGAAACCCGGTAAAAAAATGTTCAAGCCTGGTCACCTTATTAAAAGGGTGTTTCTACACCAGAAAATCGACTAATACAATCCAAAACCCGGTAAAAGAGATTTTTATCGCCTGAAAGCCTGACGAAACTGGTATTTCTAGACCAGAGAATCTAGGAAAATTGCTTAAAACCTGTTAAAATGGCTTGGATGTTTATTGCATACCGAAAATCGAGAGGGAGCTACTTGACCTGCCAGGGGGGCAATGTACCCGCCATTGGGACACAGCCTTCCAAGAAAAAAAACCTAAATGCGTTATTGTTCACCACAAAAAAAAAAAAATTCTTTAATAATTTAAAAAGAAGGTATTTGCAAATACAAAAACTTGAAGATAGGGAGGGTTGAGACACAAAGGTCGGTATGGAAGCGTGTAATGAGGTAAACAGCTATTTACCCCTAATGAGCCTATAAAGGGAAAAAAAAGGTTTTCAACCCGGGAGTCTATTTTTGAATTTCATCCAACCGTGTTATTTCGTTTATAAAAAAAAAGAGCTCACCTGTGCGCTTTGTAGTTCGTACCCTCCCTTAAAATAGGGTTTTAAAAAAAAGGGAGGGAAAAAAATCGCACAGTTAAATTGTGTGCGATAATGGGAAAAAAAATGCCATTTAAAAAAATTGCCCTCTTCAACGGCCATTAGTAATAATCGAACAGGGACCTCCCTGGACCCCCTCAACCTTTTTCTTAGGTTTTGTTCGAAAATCGTCTCTCATTTATCTTTATCTTTTGTTGTTAAAATGAATGTTTCAACGCTTTAAAATCCGCCTAAAGACGATGAGAACTCATTACAACCCTGAAATATATTAATTCCTCCTTCCCTAAAAAAAAAAATCAGAAATGTTTTAAAAATTTTTCTTGTTGTATATTGACTTGTAACTTTGCCCCCCTTCGTAAAATAATAGAATCAGTCGGAGTTGCTAACAATGCTCGTTGTGGAGTTTTACAATTTACGGGTTCCAGTTAGTAAAAAAAAAAGGTGAAGGGAGGGCCCTAATATTGCACCTTGTTAGGGCCCTCTTTCGAGTCCGGCCTTAAATCAAAACTTTTCCTTGCCTTCTAATCTGCATCTGATTTATAGTCGAATTAATTAATTAATTGTTTTTCAGTTTTAAGTTTTTTTTTTCTTCGTTCTCTCCACCCCTCTTAGTGTCATATTTTTGAATTTTTATCGCGTGTATAAGATACAAGGGAAGCCTTGAAAAATAAAAAGTTGAGCCGGAAACACGAGGGAGATGGTTTAAAGTATCAAACTTTCCTTAATCCTTATAATCCACTTTAATATTTTACAATAAAATCAAGAAATCCCTAGCTTCCAAGAACGTCCTGAAAGAGAAGTAACAATATAGGAGGGGGAAATATGTAGGAGGGAGAAGTATAACGGATAGGGAAGTAAAAGGGAGGGGAAGTATAACGGATAGGGAAGTAAAAGGGAGGGGAAGTAAACGGATTGGGAAGGAAAAGGGAGGGGAAGAATAACGGATAGGGAAGCAAAAGGGAGGGGAAGTAAACGGATAGCGAAGTAAAAGGTAGGGGAAGTATAACGGAGGGGGAAGTAGATTGGAGGGGAAGTTTAAAGGAGAGATAAGTATAACGGAAGGGGAGGTATAAAGGAGGGAGAAGTATAACGGAAGGGAGGTATATAGGAGGGGAAGTATAACGGGTGAATTTTTTTTTTTAACTTCCTTAAAGAAGTTATTGTGATACCCTCCACGTCGGGTTTTTGGGGGGGTCTTCCAGACCCGTAGGGCGAATTCGAATATGGATCTATACCGATCTCAACTTTGTCTGTGGTTCCGGCCGGCCGTAGCCTTTTTTTCCGAACACTTTACGCCCACAGTTTTCATCCGATTTTCACCAGATTTTTACCAAATTTTCTTTAGTAAATGAA
Source organism: Orius insidiosus (assembly GCA_014119065.1). Lineage (NCBI taxonomy): Eukaryota > Metazoa > Arthropoda > Insecta > Hemiptera > Anthocoridae > Orius > Orius insidiosus. The sequence continues at coordinate 695,410 of JACGAQ010000007.1, forward strand.
CAAAAAATAACGAGGGCGATTTTTGAATTTCGAAAAAAAATGGCGCAGTTATGTCGTTTAAATTTTAAAAAAATTTCTGCGGCCGAACCGTTGGTCCGATTTTCACCTTTTCACCAACTACTCCTAATATTTTTAAAGATTTTTTGTAAAATATTGCCACTTTTAATTGTTATTTTTTATTAGTAGGGAGAAATTTCGTACAGAAACCCATTAAGAGAGGCACATCCGTAGGCCAAAGAGCCCATTATTTCTACCTTGACACTTAAAAAATTTTTCGAAAAAAAGAACTTAGATAATTTTTCAAAAAAAAAAAGAAAACTTGGAAAATTTTTCGAAAAAAAAAACTTCCCCTTCCTTATACTTCCCCTCCCTTATACTTCCCTCCCTTATACTTCCCTTCCTTATACTTCCCCCTCCTTTATACTTTCATCCCTTATACTTCCCCTCTGTTCCCCTGACTTATACTTCCTCTCTGTTATACTTCCCCCTCCGTTGTACGTCCCCTCCGTACTTCCCCCTCCTATATTGTTACTTCTCTTTGAGGAATTTTTCGTTGGAAGCTCTTCAAACAAGTACTTTTTTTTCTCGAAAAATTTTCTATTATCAAGGTAGTAATTCAGAGGTAATAATTCAGTTTTTAATCAATTTTAAAGCATTAACGACTTATTTGCGAGCCCTAATTCATTAGAAAGTACGATATCGATTTCGCCTGATGGTTTAAAAAAATTTCATGAGCATTTTGTTGATCCTAAGAATCGTTAAGTTCGCTTTTCAATCATTTTATAGACTTTAAACATTCAAAACTTTTTTTCCCCTTTCAAAAACTATAATCATGTAGAAAAACTTTCTTTTCGTTATATAGAACTCTTTCAAAACTTTTTTTCGCCTCCTCCCTCTGGTTAACTCTCGACCAAACAAACCACCCCTGTATACAGGGTACTCCTGTATAATTACAGACACACGCTACCTGCTCTATACATCGACGAATCCGACTTCACCCGTTTATAAATCCTTTGCCTTTCAGAATTTTAATTGGCCTATTATCTGATTTTCGTCCAATTAAAAAAGGTCTTTTCTATTAATTTTTTTTGAAACCGTTGATAATGCGTGGCCGTTTACACGTCTGCTTGAACATAAAAAACGTCAAACGGACCGTAACAAAGGTATGATAGAATAGAAAAAAAATATAAGTTATCATCGCTATGGGCCAGAGGATATAAAGGAATCACGGTTCAATTATAAATATAAACACTTTCCATTCAAAATTATTTTTGAGTAGACAGGTTTCCGACTAGATAAGCACTCCTAAATCCAAATATTTTTAAATTTTTATATTAAGGTAGAAAAACGGGGTGTCTTCGCCCAGTCTGACTACACACAGCGGGCGAAACACCCCACATTTCTCCCTACTTTTTTTTATATTAAGGTAGAAAAACGGGGTGTCTTCGCCCAGCCTGATTACACACAGCGGGCGAAAACACCCCATATTTCTTCCTACTTTTTTTTTTTTTTTTATTAAGGTAGAAAAACGGGGGTGACTTCGCCCAGCCTGACTACACACAGCGGGCGAAAACACCCCACATTTCTCCCTATTTTTTTTTTATATTAAGGTAGAAAACGGGGTGTCTTCGCCCAGCCTGACTACACACAGCGGGCGAAAACACCCCACATTTCTCCCTATTTTTTTTAAATATTAAGGTAGAAAACGGGGTGTCTTCGCCCAGCCTGACTACACTCAGTGGGCGAAAAAAACCCCACATTTCTCCTACTTTTTTTTTATATTAAGGTAGAAAAACGGGGTGTCTTCGCCCAGCCTGACTACACACAGCGGGCGAAAACACCCCACATTTCTCCCTATTTTTTTTTAAATATTAAGGTAGAAAAAACGGGGTGTCTTCGCCCAGCCTGACTACACTCAGCGGGCGAAAACACCCCACATTTCTCCCTACTTTTTTTTTTATATTAAGGTAGAAAAACGGGGTGTCTTGCCCAGACTGACTACACACAGCGGGCGAAAACACCCCACATTTCTCCCTATTTTTTTTAAATAAGGTAGAAAACGGGGTGTCTTCGCCCAGCCTGACTACACTCAGCGGGCGAAAACACCCCACATTTTCTCCCTACTTTTTTTTATTAAGGTAGAAAAACGGGGTGTCTTCGCCCAGACTGACTACACTCAGCGGGCGAAAACACCCTACATTTCTCCCTACTTTTTTTTTTATATTAAGGTAGAAAAACGGGGTGTCTTCGCCCAGCCTGACTACACTCAGCGGGCGAAAACACCCCACATTTCTCCCAACGTTTTTTTAGATAGATTTCTTTTCTTAAAAATCTATTATTTTTTAGTGAAGACCGGGTCATAGCTAGAAAAAAAATCTTCCTAGAAAAAAGAAAAAGCGCAGTTTTTGAGAAAAAGTACTAGTCTGGAGTTCCCGACGGGAAATTCCTTAAAGAGTAGGACAATATAGGAGGGGGAAGTAAGGGGGAAAGTACAAGGAGGGGAAGTATAAGGGATGGGAAGTTTAAGGGTTTTTCCAAAAAATTTTAGGATTTTTTTTAATCGAAAAAATGGAATTTTGCCCAAGGGAGGTCCCTCTCGTAACGAGTGAAAGTATCAAATCTCCCTACTAAAAATAAAAATTGCACCAAAAATTCGTAAAAAATATAAGGAGTATTTGGTGAAAATTTGGTGAAAATCGCCGCAGCGCAGTTTTTAAAATTTCAAACAGACATATCTCCGCCATTTTTTCGAAATTCGAAAATCGCCCTTGTTACATTTTTGTTCGACCAAGGAAGATTGTGTGTTTGGTGAAAATCGGTTCAGAAGTGTTCCGGAAAAATGCTACGGCCGGCCGGTACAACAGACAAAGTGGAGATCGGTAAAGATCAATATTCGATTTGACCCACTGGGGTCAGGAAGACCTTCCCCAAACACCCGACGTGGAGGGTATCACAATAACTTCCTTTAGGAAGTTAAAAAATAAGTATTTGGTAAAAATCGGATGAAAATTGCAATGGGATGGACGGCCGGACAACAGACAATCGTGATCGCTATCACTAATCATTTTTCCTCTGCAGGGTCTGAAGGAACCCCTCCTAAAAACCATACATGAAGAGTAATACAATAACTTCTCTTTAAATAATTTAAAAATAGGAATTTTTCCAAAAAAATATGTAACAAAAAGATGAAAATAACCCCTAAAAATATTCTTTAAAGCAGTATTTCGTTTAAGCCCCTAATATTTTGACGTCGAAATCCTTTTATGAGAATAAGTCAGACGCTTGAGCCTTTAGCGGGGGTTTTGAATTAGTTTGGTGAAAGGGGAGAGTAGAATTTAACTGAAAGAACTAAGGGTTTAGCCTAAATAGAATTTAAAGGTTTTAAAAGTGACGTCGGGCCTCAGGTGCTTTTCAAACGCCCCCCTTTTTTAACAGTGAAAAATCACCGAGATCGATATCCGGAAACTCCTCCCATGGAACATTTGTTTTCAATAGGGTAAGTGAAAAAGGGTTTTGTCGTAAATTTCCCAGTATTTCACTACATCAGAATACAGATTTATACGGAAGAAAAATTTTAAGGGGGAAAAGTATACTTTTATGCAGTACATGAGGGCTTTGGTTTTTCAAGTTGAAGGGGTAGATAATAATTAACGAAATTCTGATCGGGAGAAAGAAAACCATTTATCTTATCAAACCGGAGCTTATTCCATTGGTTGACAAAGGCTTTTAAATAATTCACAACATAGTCCCTACTCGAGGAAAAAAGAATCCTTTGAGTTCTCGTAATCTTCCCTCGGCCCCAGACTGTTGTCGGTTTAGTCTGAACTGGAAAAGGGATGGGGTGGGTCGGAGTGGGGGGTTAAATAGGGTGAAAGTGTTTTGGTAATCTAGGTAAGGGAGTGATAAATGAGCCTGCAGCAAAGAAGGAAAAGGGCCGGGGGTAAGAGAGTCCTCCAAACTGATAAGAGACTCAATTCCCAACCTCTCCGCCGAAACTAACCTCCCGGCGCGGAGGGTCCTTTCTGATTGGCAAAAGGATTTGATTGGAGTTCACTATTGTTTAAACTCCTAACAACTATTGGAAACAAAGGAACTTTCTTCAAATTTTCATAAAAAATCCGATCGTTTGTCAGATTCAAGATTTTTGAGAACAGAAGTCAAGTCTTAAAAACCAGAGTTAAAGAGAAATGTTCTAGTTGAAGAGCTTCCAACGAAAACTTCCTTAAAGAAATATAGGAGGGGGAAGTATAAAGGAGGGGAAGTATAAAGGGGGGAATCATAAAGGGGAAAGTATAACGGAGGGGGAAGTTTTTTTTTCCGAAAAATTTGCTAAGTTTTCATTTTTTGAATTTGCATTTTTTAAACTTCCTTACGGAAGTTATTGTGATACCCTCTACGTCGGTTTTTTTTTTCAAAAAATTTTTAAGTTGTTTTTTGTTGAAAAATTTTAAGTATCGCCAGCGTTTTTTCTTCGAACGTATGCTCCAATTTTGTGGAAAACTGTTGGTTTATTTTTTTAGTTTCTGTTGATTTGGCTCGAATACATTGAAAACGTCAATTTTTAAATGACAATTTTATGATTAAAATGATAAATTCGATAAACGAGTTTGTATTTAAATTTAAGGGTTATTAACCCATTAACGCCCGGTGGTCCCTTTTGGGATCTCAATAATGGAGTCATTAAAAATTCTCGGCCTTTTTTCGCGTGTCTGAACATGTTCGAGGCACACTAGCTGTCTTTTCAAGTGCCTTCTTTATATCTTAGAGAGGTAGCTATGTCGGTTTAACCTCGTGCGCGTAGCTATAAGCTATCAAAAATTGACGAATTTGTTGACCTCGACTCGCTGAAGGATTTATTGGCATAAGTGCTTTTTATTGATATAATCTTCATTATTTTTATGATATTTAATTCTCAGATAGTTTTAAGATTGATTTGTGACGTTTACTTGATATTTACATAATTAAAATCTGTCCACACCTGATAAAGGTTAACCGATCCCAAAAGGGACCACCGGGCATTCTGACCCCCTATTTTAATTGGAAAAATACTAAATAATTATATTTTTTGTAATATCTAAAGAAATATTATTAAAAAATACTATCTTGGATGAAACAACTGAACTTAGAGTTATTATTAATATTTTGATTCGATCTGTTTTCTCTTATCTGAGTGTGATGGTTCGCATGATACTCCGCATCTCACAACAGCGGCTAATATACCCAACTTCTGCCCACAAGAAGACATTTAAGAAGCTTGGGCGGGGTTCAATAAAGGCGATAGAATCATTTTCGTACGATGGAGAGACAGTGGGTCAGTCTCTATCGATCAACCGACTATGGAGTCAACCCACTGTCAGCCCTTAAACGTTGGTCGGCTGAAAAGAATAAAAAACATTTCTATTGAATGCATGCGGTGGCAAACTATAACTCCGGAATCGTTGGTACGGATGAAATGGATACAAACATAAATATACAGAATCGGCCTCAGCAGCAAGATGTTTTACTTGCCAGTTTTACATGGATAGTCGATGCTATGATACAGAACGCTTAGATAACTATTCGTTAGCATAAATCATTATCACATCTGCAATTTCGACGAGAATTATCAAAATTTATCGTATTTATCAAAATACTCGATACCGAAAGTTCGTCCGCGACCCATCGCACCAATTTGCTCTCGACATTGACCTCAACAAGATTTGAAACTTAAATCATGTTATAAAAATAATTCGCGCTCCCGATACAAGTTAGAAAAATGTAACGTTGGTCTCTGGGTGGTATGTTTTCTCCCCTTTCACAGGAAAGACATTCCATAACAATATCCAAAAAATTTGCGCGACATTGCAAGATTTTTATTGCACATTGGTCCGTACGTCAACTGCAAAACTTCAATCGAGGCGCTCCGGGTACGAAGGGCGAACTCAACAAAACGTAGTTTCGAGATACATATTCGCATTTTAAAGTTTTATGTTATGGGCGAACTCAACAGAAAAGTCATGCCCTGGAATGGGAAAAGGAGTGGGGGTTGTGGACTAGGATGTGGAGTTCGCCCTTCGTACCCGCTCGGATATCGCAGTTAGAGCTTTGCCGCATATCGGTTTTTACGTATTTAAAGAGGAAAAAAGGGCGAAATAAACATAAAAATTATGTGGGTGTATTCACCAAGAGGTCTAGAATCTGAAAATGAAAAAAAAAAAAATTTGTCCAATGTTGAGTTCGCCCTTCGGACCCGGAGCGCCTCAATTCTTGTTACTGCAAATTTTTTACGTTAAAATAAATATAACTTAAACTATTTTCGCATTGAAACCTATTTTTCCTACCTTTTAAACACAGGAGGTCATGTTTCCCAGTGGTCCCTTTTGGGATCTCCAATTAAAGAGCTCCTGAAGGATCGTGTGTTGGATAGTTTTTTAATATTTTATATGTTATTTAGGTCCTAATGAACAATTTCTGAGAGATTCATAAAAAAATTCTGACAAAATAGTTATGGGCGGTAAATTTATTTTATTTGTTTTATAAATTTATTTATTTTATTTAAATTTATTTATTTTATTTTAGTTGTTTCATAAATAAAGCTAAAAGGTAAAAAAGTTTTTTCCTAACCTCATCCAATTTTATGGAAATTGGGAGCAAATTCAAGAACTTGATAAAATTACGGCCTTTTACAACTAGTTTTCGAGATTTTAGGGTGTGAAGCCCGAAATACAGTGGTTAAGAAACACAGTTGGCAACACTGTCCAGCCAATTAAGGGTACAAAAAATACAAAAAAAAAAAAAGATATTGCTGGGTTCCGATTTATTTTTTATTTCCAGACAGTTGGTAGAACTTGCTGAGCCTTGGAAACCCCATGACTACGGTATCAAGTCTTAAGGGTCTTAAGGAGTTTTTTCTTTGAAGTTTTGCTCCAATTTTGCGAGAAAACTGTTGACTTTTTTAAATTTTTTCTTTTTTATTTGGCTTTAGAATACATTTATTTATTTAAATACAAAAGACTTTTTGGGAAAAATGGCTTTACTTAACTGTTTTTTAAATTTTTTATCCATGAGGGGTGAAAAAAGTAGTAAATAACAAAACCCGATGGTAAACACGCTGTTTATACACAGAAGTCGAGTGAGAGGGGAGTCGGATAATCCGCTGGGATCTGACACAGAAGCTCCACGGCTCTCCACGGTGACTCAACGGGGTAATGACCCATTGAAATTACCCGAATGAACCCCCAGGGTACATCATAAAACGAACTCGCAGATTGGATTCGTCTTGATGAATGTAATCGACTTTTTTGTTCTTTGGTTGAAGTTTTTTTTAATAAAAGCCGGCCCTCCAGGGTTCTTCTGAGGGCTTGAAATTATATCAAATTGTTTTCTATAGTGAGAGAAGCTCGTATAAATTTATGAAACAACTAAAATTCCATCAAGGAGGCCGATTCTTTTAAATTCCCACAGTCTCCCGGTTAAGGTGGCCCTCTTGAGAAATCCGACCGAGTAGGACCGTAGGTCAATATAAAAAATTCAATTCCGGAGAGTAGCCGAGTTGAATTGTACTAGGGAAAGGTGTGAGAAAGCTTAGATCGTGGCCTGTTTTCACAACCTTTTTCCAGGCTAAGGGAAGAAGGGCTTTTTAAATATTAAGAAGGGCAGTCCCTCCAAAAAAAGGGCCATCATATCTACAACTACAAGCTGTTTTACCCTCAGACTTTTTCAATTTCAATTTAAACTCTTAAAATTTTAACGATGCTTTTAATCCTTCCAGGTAGTTTGTTAAAATCTATTATTCAAAAAGCCCACTTTTACACACCTTTTATTTTATTTAAAGCCATTACTGTGAAAAACCTCCGCTGCGATAATACCCTACTCCTCCCCGCGTACAAGATATACGATCCCTGTTCTCAACAAAGTCTTCCCTATCTCGCGAGACGCTCGGGAGTAAATTTTAACTCAAATCCACCGGATTCTCAAGTAAAACTGCGTGATGGGCAAACTTTTAATACGTTTCCACGATTCGGATACGGAGGGCTTGTTTATACACGTATATTCGGATTTTCTGAGGTTTTTATAATTTGAGATTGTTTAAACCTCATATTTTCGTCTTAGTAATTGAACGCTGGATTTTTAGGGAATATCAAATATTTGTAATGGCCGCCATTTATGCATTTTAGGACATGTCAAAGAAGCTTAGATATTCTTGACACCGTCAGACAAGTTACTTCTTCGTGGTCAGCCTGCTCGTCCAATCGTGCTGCTCGTACAATAGTCCTCCTCGTCCAATATTGCGGCTCGTTTAATCGTCTCGCTCATTCAATCTTCCTGCTCATTCAAATTTCCTGCTCGTCCAATAATTCGGCTCGTCCTATCGCCTGTCCGTCCAATCAGGACGCTTGTAAAATTTTCCTGCTCGTCCAATAATCCGGCTCATTCAATCATCCTGCTCGTTAAATCGTCCTGCTCGTCCAATTGTCCGGCTTGTCCAATCGTCTTGCTCATTCAATCTTTTTGCCCGTCTCGCACGTCCAATCGTCTTGATCATTCGATCTTCTTGGTCGTCCAATCGTCTTGCTCACTCATTCTGCTCTCCTCATTCAATCTTCCTGATCGTTCAATTTTCCTGCTCGTCCGTTAGTTGCTCGTCCAATAATCCGGCTCATTCAATCATTCTGCTCATTCAATCGTCCTGCTCGTCCAATTGTCCGGCTTGTCCAATCGTCTTGCTCATTCAATCTTTTTGCCCGTCTCGCACGTCCAATCGTCTTGATCATTCGATCTTCTTGGTCGTCCAATCGTCTTGCTCACTCATTCTTCCTGCTCATACAATCTTCCTGATCGTTCAATTTTCCTGCTCGTCCGTTAGTTCTGCTCGTCCAATAATCCGGCTCATTCAATCATTCTGCTCATACAATCTTCCTGCCTGTCTAGCTCGTCCAATCGTCTTGATCATTCGATCTTCCTGGTCGTCCCAACGTCTTGCTCATTCATTCTTCCTGCTCATTCTATCATCCAACTCATTTAATTTTCCTGCTCGTCCAGCTCGTCCAATCGTCTTGATCATTCGATCTTCCTGGTTGTCCAAACGTCTTGCTCATCATTCTTCCTGCTCATTCAATCATCCGGCTCATTTAATTTTCCTGCTCGTCCAATCGTCCTCAATCGTCATGCTCGTCCAATAGTCCGGCTCGTCCAATCGTCTTGCTCATTCAATCTTCCTGCCCGTCCAGCTCGTCCAATCATCTTGATCATTCGATCGTCCTGGTCGTCCAATCGTCTTGCTCATTCATTCTTCTGCTCATTCATCTCCTGCTCATCTAATTTTCCTGCTCGTCCAATCGTCCAATCGTCAATCATTAATATCTTCGTCAAATCTTCTCTCATCGTCTTCTCTTCTGCTGCTCATTCATCTTCCTGCTCATCTAATTTTCCTGCTCGTCCAATCGTCCTCAATCGTCATGCTAGTCCAATAGTCCGGCTCGTCCAATCGTCTTGATCATTCGATCTTCCGGGTCGTCCAATCGTCTTGCTCATTCATTCTTTCTGCTCATTCAATCTTCCTGCTCATCTAATTTTCCTGCTCGTCCAATCGTCCTCAATCGTCATGCTAGTCCAATAGTCCGGCTCGTCCAATCATCTTGATCATTCGATCGTCCTGGTCGTCCAATCGTCTTGCTCATTCATTCTTTCTGCTCATTCATCTTCCTGCTCATCTAATTTTCCTGCTCGTCCAATCGTCCTCAATCGTCATGCTAGTCCAATAGTCCGGCTCGTCCAATCGTCTTGATCATTCGATCTTCCGGGTCGTCCAAACGTCTTGCTCATTCATTCTTCCTGCTCATTCACTCATCCTGCTCATTTAATTTTCCTGCTCGTCCAATCGTCCTCAATCGTCATGCTAGTCCAATAGTCCGGCTCGTCCAATCGTCTTGCTCATTCAATCATCCTACTCTCCCAGTCTTCGGACATGCCATTCTGACACCATTGAAATAAAATAATGAGTACTTAGATGTAGAGATATTGGAGATAAATCCTGTAGAATTTTGCACAAAAAATAAATAAAAGCTTTAAAATATTTTTAATATGATCAGCGTTTCGTAATAAAGCGTGGTGGACAACTTTTTAAAAGCCCCATACGGGTTTATTGTCTATAAACCGGTTTAAATTAGCTGGGTCCAATTAGGCGGTGATACAAGAGGCGTGATAAGCATCTCTCCTGGAGCAGCGAAGCGTTTATTCGCAGATAATGAGGGCGACCTATGTGCGATCGAGAAGACGGCGTTAATGCACACGGATAGTTAGTAGCTTCCCAAGGAAAACAGAAATGTGATCTGGGAGGGGGGAGGGCTGTACGGACTCTGCAATTGCAAATTAGATTCTGCATTATACAACGCAATCTCTACCACTTTACATGTTTAATGTTGTTTTCCCCACTTTGTCAATCCCCATATAGATTCGTACACACATAAAGAATTGACTGACTTTAATTTATTGAGAGTTACAAGTTTCGACTTTAATTATTCTATAAATGATCGACATTTCATCGTTTTCCATGCAAAACTGAATATGGAATATTTATACAGTCGACTCCTGTTAATTCGAAACTCGATAATTCGAATTTTTCATTAATTCGAACTTCTTAGCCTGTAAATCGAAAAAATCCTGTGTATTTGGACACGCTCGATAATTCGAAATCATTTTTCTCGATAATTCGAATTTCAAGTTTTATCAGGAATCATTTTTTTTTTTTGTGTCTATTAAAAATAAGTGTAAAGTACTAGTTTGAAGAGCTTCCCACTAAAACTTCCTTAAAGAGAAGTATCTATATAGGAGGGGGAAGTATAACGGAGGGGGAAGTAAGTGAGGGTATGTACATGGGAGGGGGTTGTTTAAGTGAGGGGTAGTATAACAGAGGGGGAAGTATAACGGAGGGGGAAGTATAAGGGAACGAAAGTATAACGGAAGGGGATGTATAAGGGAGGGAAGTATAAAGGAGAATTTTCCAAGTTTTTTTTTTCGAAAATTTGATTTTTTTTTTTTTTCGAAAAATTTTCTAAGTTATAGTTGTAGAAAATAGTTGTACGCAATTAAAATTAATAATATATAAGTAATATTATAATTTTTTTATTATAATTAATAATAAATTAATCCCCATGGTTCACCATGTATAGCGAAAAATTCATTAAAAAATTCATAAAAGTACTGGTCTGGAGCTGGCCCCGACGGGAACTTCCTTAAAGAGAAGTAACAATATAGGAGGGGGAATTATAACGGAGGGGGAAGTATATGGAGGGGAAGTATAACGGAGGGGGAAGTATAACTGGGGGGTATAACGGAGGGGGAAGTATAACGGAGGGGGAAGTATAACGAGGGGGAAGTATAACGGAGTGGGAAGTATAACGGAGGGGGAAGTATAACGGAGTGGGAAGTAACGGAGTAGGAAGTATAACGGAGTAGGAAGTATAAAGGAAGGGGATGTAGTAGGGAGGGAAAGTATAAAAATTTTCCGGGTTTTCCTTTTTTTTTTTTTTTCGAAAAATTTTCTAAGTTCTTTTTTTTGAAAAATTTTCCAATTTTTTTTTCGAAAAATTTTCCGGGTTTTCCTTTTTTTTCAAAAAATTTTCCGGGTTTTCCTTTTTTTTTTTTTTTTTTTTCGAAAAATTTTCCAAGTTTTTTTTTTCGAAAAATTTTCCGGGTTTTCCTTTTTTTTTTTTTTTCAAAAAATTCTCCGGGTTTCCTTTTTTTTTTTTTTTTTTTTTTTTTTCGAAAAATTTCCAAGTTTTTTTTTCGAAAAATTTTCCGGGTTTTCCTTTTTTTTTTTTTTTTTTTTTTTTTCGAAAAATTTTCTAAGTTCTTTTTTTCGAAAAATTTTCCAAGTTTTTTTTTCGAAAAATTTTCCAAGTTTTTTTTTTCGAAAAATTTTCCGGGTTTTCCTTTTTTTTTTTCAAAAAATTCTCCGGGTTTTCCTTTTTTTTTTTTTTTTTTTTTTTTTCGAAAAATTTTCAAGTTTTTTTTCGAAAAATTTTCCAAGTTTTTTTTTCGAAAAATTTTCCGGGTTTTCCTTTTTTTTTTTTTTTTTTTTTTTTTTTTTTCGAAAAATTTTCTAAGTTCTTTTTTTCGAAAAGTTTTCCAAGTTTTTTTTTTCGAAAAATTTTCCGGGTTTTCCTTTTTTTTTTGAAAAATTTTCCGGGTTTTCCTTTTTTTTTTTTTTTTTTTTTTTTTTCGAAAAATTTTCCAAGTTCTTTTTTTCGAAAAATTTTCTAAGTCTCAAGGTAGAAATAATGGCTCTTTGGCCTAGGGATGTGCCTCTCGTAGTGGGTAGAAGTACGAAATTTCTCCCTACTAATAAAATATTAATTAAAAAGTGGCAATTTTTTTGCACCAAAAATTCTTAAAAATATAAGGAGTAATTGGTGAAAATTTGGTGAAAATCGGATTAACGGTTCGGCCGCAGCGAATTTTTTAAAATTTCAAACAGACATATCTCCGCCATTTTTTCGAAATTCAAAAATCGCCCTCGTCATATTCTTCACCGGCTAAAGAAATTTGTGTAAAAATTTGTGAAAATCGGACGAAAACTGTGGCCGTAAAGTGTTCCGGAAAAAAATGCTACGGCCGGAACCACAGACAAAGTTGAGATCGGTAAAGATCAATATTCTAGACAGAAAAATAATTTCAACATGACTTTGTTAGGCTAAAAAAGTCCCAGAATGGCAACAACTATTGGGCTCTTAAATTTTATAATCACTTGCCCATTTCACTCAAAAGTTTAAAAATGCTGGAGTTCTGTAATGCTGTAAAGAAATTTCTACTCCTAAATCCATTTTATTCAAGCGAAGAATTTCTCGATTATTGTTTTGATCAATAAAAAGTCAATTGTGTATTTCTTATTATAATTAATTTTGTGTATTTTTCATTGACTTGTTGTATGCCAGAGACTGGTCCATAACAATGTATAAATAAAATAAAATAAAATAAAATAAATTCGATTTTACCCTCCGGACCCCGGAAGACCCCTCCCCAAAAACCCGACATGGAGGGTATCACAATAACTTCTTTAAGGAAGTTAATATTGTTCTACCACCTCGAAAAATCTGGAAAAATTCTGACGAGTAAAAGACTAGTTTTAACTTCCTTAAAGAAGTTATTGTGATACCCTCCATGTCGGGTTTTTGGGGAGGGGTCTTCCGGGGTCCGGAGGGTAAAATCGAATATTGATCTTTACCGATCTCAACTTTGTCTGTGGTTCCGGCCGTAGCATTTTTTTCCGGAACACTTTACGGCCACAGTTTTCGTCCGATTTTCACCAAATTTTTACACAAATTTCTTTAGCCGGTGAAGAAGAATATGACGAGGGCGATTTTTGAATTTCGAAAAAATGGCGGAGATATGTCTGTTTGAAATTTTAAAAAATTCGCTGCGGCCGAACCGTTAATCCGATTTTCACCAAATTTTCACCAATTACTCCTTATATTTTTTAAGAATTTTTGGTGCAAAAAAATTGCCACTTTTTAATTACTATTTTTATTAGTAGGGAGAAATTTCGTACTTCTACCCTTTACGAGAGGCACATCCCTAGGCCAAAGAGCCCATTATTTCTACCTTGAGACTTAAAAAATTTTTCGAAAAAAAGAACTTGGAAAATTTTTCGAAAAAAAAAAAAAGAAGAAGAAGAAAAGAAAGAAAAACCCGGAAAATTTTTCGAAAAAAATTTTTTTTTGACAAAAAAACTTAGAAAATTTTTCGAAAAAAGAACTTAAAAAATTTTTCGAAAAAAAAAAAGGAAAACCCGGAAAATTTTTCGAAAAAAAAAAAAGGAAAACCCGGAAAATTTTTCGAAAAAAACTTTGAAAATATTTTGAAAAAAAAATTTTTTTTTTTGACAAAAAAACTTGAAAATTTTTCGAAAAAAAAAGTTAAAACTTAGACAATTTTTTGAAAAAAAAACTTAGAAAATTTTTAAAAAAAAAAAAAAAAAAACCGGAAAATTTTTCGCAAAAACAAACTTGCAAAATTGTCCTTTAGGTATACTTTCCCTTCCTACTAAATCCCCTTCCTTTATACTTCCCCCTCCATTATACTTCCCCCTCTGTTATACTTCCTACTCCGTTATACTTTCTTCTCCGGTATACTTTCCCCTCCGTTATACTTCCCCCTCCGTTATACTTCCCCCTCCGTTACTTCCCCTCCCATATACTTCCCACTACGTTTTACGTCCCTCCGTTATACTTCCCCCTCCTATATAGATACTTCTCTTTAAGGAAGTTTTCGTTGGAAGCTCTTCAAACCAGTACTTTTAACATATTGTATTGATTTCGTAACGTTACCTCTTCAGGAACAATTTTTTTCGAGGTTTTGAAATTTTTAAATTAAAATTCAAGCATTTATTGTCGGAAAACTTTGAAAAAAATACTCAAAGGTTGGTCTTTGGAAGCTCTATGAGCCGCAAAAAAAGCTGTGCTCTGTGGGACCATTAGTTCTCGAGATTTTAATTATTTTCTGAAATGAGAAAATCGCGTTTTTCACGAAAACCGTTGATCTTTTGATATGTTTTCCTCATTTTTAGCCTCATATAGAGGCGTCTTCCGGAATTTTTTCAGCAAAATCGGAGCAAGGGCCATTTTGACCCCCTTATCCCTTTATAGCCTTTAAGAGATGCCTTTTTGGCCAGATCACCTCTTCCCATTTTTTCTAGCAAGACATAAGGATGCTCCAAAAAATTCTGTTTCCTTAGAAAAACAAAACTTTGAATAAGATGGTTTCTCGGCCAAAGGAGCCGAAAAAAAATTAAAACTGAACAAAAAAACCAAGGTTTACACGGATTTCAGGTATTTCTGAGAATCATCCTTTTATAGTCAATCGGTAAAAGAAGCTTTATCAGATATGGAAAAAGCTAAGCAATTTCGAAAATGGCCGCTTTTTCTTATACTCCACCCCACGAAGTTGATGTGATTGAACCTTTCCAAAAGATTTTCCAATCTCTTCCCGCCAAAGTACTGATTAGTCCATCATTTTTCATAATTTTTACACTTTCTCAACTTTATTTATATCTTGACAATTGTGTTCAAGGGTTGTTATTAAATGGGGGGTCAGGAGGTCCCTAAAGAGGCCTCGGTATCCATTAATTGACTGTCCAGACATCTATCCCCGGGCAATTATTTCCATTAACGTCGGGATCCATAATTATCAAAACTTTAAGGAGCCCCTATTTCAAAAGTATCAATAAATCCTAAATTGAATACAAAAGGACTTTTTTTTTTCAAAGCTCTAATTGTTTTTTAAACCAGATTTTTTTTCTGAGGGCTGTCGGTCTATCACTTTAAAGTCGTTAATTGAATGGATTTACGAATTTCCGGGCTCAGGGATAATCCGAGCACCTGTTATTAATCAGAGGGGGAAAAAAAGGTAATTTGGTAACACACGAGGGATAATTTTTTTCCTCTCGTAAGGAGAGCTCGATTACGCGAGGAGTTAATTTTTTTCATTTCTTTCAGAGGAAGCTAGTTTGAAGAGCTTCATACGAAAATTTCCTTAAAGAGAAGTAAAAATATAGGAGGGGGAAGTATATCGGGGAGAGAAGTATACGGAGGGGGAAGTATAAGGGAGAGGAAGTATAACGGAGGGGGGAAGCTTTTTTTTTTTTTTTTTCAAAAATTTCATTACGTTTTTCAAGAATTTTTAGCTTCAATGTTCACATTAATTTCTATATTTCCGTAGTTGTTTGATAGTTCGAATTATTTTTTTCAGCCTCTCAATAATTCGAACATCTTGTTAATTCAAAAACTCAATACATAATTCGAAATTTTTTTGAGGTCCCTTGGATTTCGAATTATCGGAAGTCGACTGTATTTGGGCTTGGGGGGTCTACGAGAGCCAGGATTTTATAAATCGTGTTGCTGAACAACTTTACACCTGACTTTTAGACGTCCTGCTCGGCCAATCTTCCTGCTCGTTCAATTTTCCTGCTCGTCCGATCTTCTTGCCCATTCAATCATCCTGCAAGCCCAACAGTCCGGCTCGTCCGATTTTCCAATTTTCGCTATAGAAACATCGAAAAACACCCTACATGATCGTTTTCCGTTTTTACTTAGTTTTTCCGCGCAGCAACATCCTTATCACCGGATTTTCCAAACTTCTTGCTCTAATCTTCTTGCTCGTCCAATTTTCCTGCTCGTCCCCTGCTCGTCCAATTTTCCTGCTCGTCCAATCTTCTTGCTCATTCAATTATCCTGCTAGCCCAACAGTCTGGCTCGTCCCATAATCATGCTCATTCAATATTCTTCTACAATAATCATGAAACTCAGAAAAACACCCTACATAATCGTTTTCCGTTGTCTATTGTCCAAAAAAAAAAACACTAATTTTACTCAATTTTTAAATCTTGTTATCAATTTCGTAGTCCACGGCATATCCCTTTTTCACCGGTTTTTTTTTTTATAACAGTTTAATTAGTTTCTTTTACCTTACAAAATTTCATAAAATCTTCGCAATTATTAATAATAAAATTTACTTTAAAAAGTTAATTAATGATAGAGGGTTAGTTCAAACTAATCAATGCTTATCCCTAAGTTGTATATTTGATTAAACTTTCTCTAAAGACTTCAAAATTAATTACTTTAAAATTTTTTCAACGTCTTTTTAAAAGTCGCAACAAGGATCAAAGAACAGATTTCAAAGTTTGAAATTAAAACTCTTTTCTAAGAAAAGTTGTATTTATAAAAAAAAAAACTAGTGAAAAGGATTTAGTCATTAGGCCTTTTCATTTACAAAAGTCACGGAGTTTTAATTAATCCAGCTTTGAAAAACATCAAAAAGAAGTTGCCAATTTTGTGAGGATTAGTATAGAATTTCTATTTGATCTAATATTCGGACATGTGCCCATGAAAATCTCCCTTTCTATTCATCTATTCCGAATGGGGACGTCGCAAAAGGGGCTTTTAATAAACTTTTCCGTTTCTGAATTTTGTGTAGGGCGGGATTATCCCATCTGGGTGAGTGACAGGGATTTCCGCTGTTGGTACCCTTGACAAAACGGTACCAATCACGGAAATGCAAAAGGGACATGTTGATCAATAAGGGGGCCTTCTCCAAAGACAAACTTCACTAGTTTAAAGGGGCTTAATGGATTAATCCCAATTAAATTGATTACCTTTAAGTTTTCGACTTGAAATATAGTTAACAACTGCTTAATCCTGTAAACAAGGATATTTAAAGAAATGAAACGAAGCCAAAATTTTCATCTCATTTTTCAAACGAATATTTTTGTCATTTCATATGCAGAATGTCTCATTTTAATTTTTCTGTAACATCAATCCCTGCAATATCTTCTTCAATTCAATGGATTCGCGATTTCCTTCCCAAAAGAAAAAAATTATGTAAAAAAAATGGTTTTGTTGGTGAAAAGAAGTTGGAAAATGCCTTAAAAACTGATAAAAAAGGAGTTTTTTGGACAAAAAAGCGAGGAAAACACCCAAAAAGAAGGCTTTTCTGACGAAACTCAAAAAGGCAAGGTAAAAAAGGCGATATTTTTGCCGAAAAATCCAAGGGAACTTCTGGCAATTTTATAAAAGGTTTGTCTAAAATGCTTGAAATTATTCTACTCCTCCTTTTGTACTTCCTCATCGTTATGCTCCCCCTCCTTGAACTTCCGCTCCTTTATACTTCCCCCTCCTGAAACTTTCCCTCCGTTATACTCCCCCCCCCTTTAATACTTCCCCCTCCTGTATTGTTCCATCTCTTTAAGGAAGCTTTCGTTGGAAGCTCTTCAAACTAGTACTTTTTTTCCGACTTAAATTTTAGAGAGCTAAATTCTGTACAAAGAGCTACACTTTATACCTCTTGGAGCCGTAAAAAAAAATAAGAAAAATCGTCCTCAAGGGAGAACTTTATCAATTTCCCTCTTCCTCCCCCCCAATCACTTAAGTCTACATATTTATTATAAAAATACCCTTACGTTTGTTTTCATAGGCGGAACCCTACTTTTTTTTCCCCTTTTGTTCCGGGTGCCTCGATTTATGCACAAAATCTTGATCCTATTCCAGGAGGATTCACGGACGGAAAGGTAGGCTGGGGGAGGCGGAAAGCGAGACTCATATATTCTAATACTCTGACACTTTCAGCCTTTATACTAACGTTATTTGTTTCACTCAACTCTAAAATTTCCCTACTTTCTTTTTCTACGCCATTAGTAAAGTTCAAACCAGGGTAGGGCATAATCGTAACCAATTACCATTAAGATTTTATGATTACGGATATGATTATGATTACGATTACATTTTTATTTTATTTACGATTTTCTAGAAAAATGTATTTTTTTTGCAATTTTTTTTCTCGTTATTCAGGGGCATTCAATGATGATTCTTGATGTTTTGGAGGAATAAAATGTTTTAAAAAATATTACAACGTCCTATACTCAGTTTCAAACAGGAGAACACCGTTCAAAGCAATTGAACATAAAAAATCTGCAGTTAAGCATAATTCGTTTAGGCATAAACGACTTTTTCAATAAATGCAAGTCGACATAAACGTTCTAGTCACAATAACGCTTCTCACATAAAAGCCTCTTTTTAAACTTGTTGATTCGTCATAAAACTGTTTCTGTCGTTTGGGCATAATACATCTTAACATAAACTACAGAGAAAGAGCAAGCACGATTATGGCGAAACGACAATAACCTTAAAACTTGACAGTTCACCATAATGCAATTCAACATAAAGCATTTCTCCATAAACTAGGAAAAGCAAGCAGGCAGCCAATCAGCTCGTTTTATAACACATGGGGGTTAATTTTTTTAATAATACGATTGTAATCGCAAAGTTAATACGATTGTAAACGCAACTATAATACGATTGTAATCACGACTGTAACGCGATTGTAATCACGACTGTAACTCGATTGTAATCACGACTGTAACGCGATTGTAATCGCGACTATAATGCGATTTTAATCTCAATAATTCGAACATCTTGTTAATTCAAAAACTCAATAATTCTATATTTTTTTGAAGTCCCTTGGATTTCGAATTATCGACAGTCGACTGTATAATACGATTGTAAACGCCACTCTAATACGATTGTAATCGCGACCATAATACGATTGTAATCGCGACTGTAATACGATTGTGTTCGCGACCATGATACGATTGTAATCGCGACTATAATACGATTGTGATCGGGACTATGATACGATTGTAATCGCGACTATGATACGATTGTAATCGCGACTATAATACGATTGTAATCGCGACTATAATACGATTGTAATCGCGACTATAATACGATCGTAATCGCGACTATTATACGATCGTAATCGCGACTATGATCCGATCGTAATCGCGACTATGATGCGATTGTTAATTCAAAAACTCATAATTAGAAATTTTTTGAGGTCCCTTGATTTCGAATTATCGAGAGTCGACTGTATACTATCGATTAATCGAAATTGCGCAACTATAATACGATTGTAATCGCGACTTTAACGCGATTGCAATCGCGACTGTAACTCGATTGTAATCACGACTGTAACGCGATTGTAATCGCGACTATAATGCGATTTTAATCTCAATAATTCGAACATCTTGTTAATTCAAAAACTCAATAATTCTATATTTTTTTAAGTCCCTTGGATTTCGAATTATCGAGAGTCGACTGTATAATACGATTGTAAACGCCACTCTAATACGATTGTAATCGCGACCATAATACGATTGTAATCGCGACTGTAATACGATTGTAATCGCGACTGTGATACGATTGTAATCGCGACTATAATACGATTGTAATCGCGACTATAATACGATCGTAATCGCGACTATTATACGATCGTAATCGCGACTATGATCCGATCGTAATCGCGACTATGATGCGATTGTAATCGCGACTGTAACGCGATTGTAATCGCGACTATAATGCGATTGTTAATTCAAAAACTCAATGATTAGAAATTTTTTTGAGGTCCCTTGATTTCGAATTATCGAGAGTCGACTGTATACTACGATTGTAATCGCAACTATAATACGATTGTAATCGCAACTATAATACGATTGTAATCGCGACTTTAACGCGATTGCAATCGCGACTGTAACGCGATTGTAATCTGAATAATGCAAACATGTTGTTAATTCAAAAACTCATGGGGGTTAATTTTTTTCTCTCGCGATGTGCGAATTAAGGTGAACTGACAAGTTTTAAGGTTTTTGTCGTTTCGCCATAATCGCGTTTTGAACGGCGAAAGTAGGCTTGCTCTTCTGCTGTCCCTATGGTGAGATGTATTACGCCCTAACGACAGAAACAGTTTTCTGGCGAAACTACAAGTTGAATGAAAGTTTCCTTTATGTTCAACTGCGTTATGTTGAAACGACAAAAATGTTACATCTCTTCTTTATGGTAAGATGTATTATGGAGAACGTTTTCGACTATTTTCTTTGAGTTGAGTCGCAGATTTTTTATGATGAACTCGCGATTTATGCTATTTTATGGTCAAATGCATTATGGCGAACCGCATTATGTCGACACGAATTCCTTCAGACAATATTTTTCTTCTAATTAGGAAATAGTTCAATCTGTTTTCCTGTAATTAAGACAAGGCTGAGATTGATTCCACTTTCAAAGGCAATTTAGTAAGACAATACCTTCGACCTTTTTCTATCCCCCGGCCACTAATCCGTTCTCCCGTTTCATTAATTTAACACAATAGGAAAAAAAAGAATAAAAAGTGCGTGTATTGTTCACTGACAAGATTGAAAGGTTTTTTTTTCGGTAATCGATTATCCGATGTATCTACATCAAAAATGAGAAAGTCGCGTGCCGGAAGTCTTCCGTTAACAAATTGGACGACAAATAAATGGGACGTTTTAGGCTTTTTTTAGAAGACGTATAGACAACGTTTTAAGGGTAATGATTGAATATTTTTTGTTGGGTAAGACGTTTGAAGATCTAATTGCGTTGCACCTTGAATCTCTCAATCAGAAGATTTCCCAACGGGGTGATTACCGTAACCCAGCACTCCTTCTTGATTACAACCCCGAACTCTTACTCCATCAATTAAAATGTTGGCTTAGACGCTCCTCAATCTAGCGAACCGTGGATACCCCGTTTGGTTAAGTGAATCAACCCACCCTTTACCTACAAAAATCACATTAAACTCTAATCAACAAGTTTGGAAATACTTCATTCCGATCAATTGACTTTAAAAATCATTTTTTTCTCTAAAAAAACTCAAACTAGTGCGATAGAGACATGAAGACCAGAAACTCAATTCATATAATCTTTTTTTTTCCGACTTTTAGCCTAAAAATCACATTTTAAAAGATTTCTGGGGAATTTAGGACGTAAAACCTCATTTAAAATCGATTTTTGAGCGCTTGTATGTCTTGCGGATAAAAGAAGACCAATTTCTGCGAGTTTTTGAGTGTTTTACTAGGTTTTTGACGGAGAAGTCTTTTTTTTCTGACTTTTGGGCGTTTTCCTTGCCCTTTTGGCTAATTTTTACGTTTTTAGACCTTTTCTACTTCTTTCAAACGTGGAAAATCCCCTTTTTGAATCGTAACTATAATACAACTGTAATCTAATATACGATTGTAATCGCAACTATAATACGATTGTAATCGCAACTATAATACGAATGTAATCGCAACTATAATACGATTGTAATCGCGACTGTAATTAGATTGTTATCGTAACTATATCACGATTGTAATCGTAACTATAATACGACTGTAATCGCAACTATAATACGATTGTAATCGTAACTATAATACGACTGTAATCGCAACTATAATACGATTGTAATCGCAAATTTAATACGATTGTATTCGCGACTATAATATCACGATTGTAATCGCGACTATAATGCGATTGTAATCGCGACTATAATACGATTGTAATCGCAACTAAAAAATTCGCTTTCTTTGAGTTAGTGAAAAATCCGTTAAAAAATTCGCCCTCACTTTTTTTTCTTCATTGGGTGAGGAAGATTATGTGAAAATGTACAAATCGGGTGAAAATTGTAAAGTGTTCCGGAAATTAATACGCTAAGTAATTCAGGAGTAGCAAGAGTTATAGCTTTTTTGTTTTATCAGATCATGTATTTGCAGAATTTACAGCTTCGACCTGTAATTTCAGTAGTTGCAGCAAACAATCGCCTTTTAATTGCGGAGTTACAGTACAATTGGAGGTTTTCTTGTTATAATTGTTTTGTTTCCTAATAAACGAAGGAGAAGATAGTCTGAAATCGGAAATAATTAATTTACAAGAGTGGACGAAGGGCGTTTGGGTTTGTGCGTCTATGACGTCTGCCACTCAGACGGGGATGAAATATTCATTCCCTAGGTTTGCGGTTCTGGATGACAGCAAACTCTCTCCTTGGAATACCCAATGTCTAATCAGCATTACAATACCACAATCATTCCGGCACCCTCCCTCAGGGGTGAGTCAAGGAATCTCCTCCCTTGGGAGTTTTCAATAGGCGGAAGAATAAGTGAGAGGAAAAAAAAAGGACTTTTTATTCACTTAAAATCAACCCAGGATTTTAGTCTTTTGTCAATATTTTAATCCCTTTTCAGTGGCCATTATCGGAGTAAACTTTGATGTAATGGACGGGAAATCCGTTCATGAGTGACCAGATATCGATAGCTTCAATGATTCTCCCTCATTTTTACCCGTTTTCCTGCGTTTTAAAAATAAACGATTTTCGCCTAATAAATTATCGTCTTCAAAGAATATTAAACGGGAACGACGGTTAAATAAACGCCTTGACAGACGGGTTTATGCAGGTTTGGAGTTTAACCAAAGGGAATTTTAAAACGATATCGGACACCTTTGTCGGCCTCGCCAAAAGCCATATTCTTACCCCCCCCCCCCCACCCTTTCACATCACTCAATCTGACACTTATGATTTACATTCTCTGAATTCGTATTTACGTCCTGCACGTTTTCTTAATTGATTTACTGTTTTTATCCGATTTTAGACATAAACCATATTTTTTTCTGATTTTCTGGCGTTTTAATAAGTTTCACAAAATGGGAGGAAATGAATTTGATCAATTTCCCTGATTCTCTGTTTATCAGATCTTCGGGCGTTTATTACCCTTCTTGACGAGTTTTGGGTCATTTTCCTCAGTTTTCAGGTCCAGAAAGTAGAAAAACCCTTTTAATAAGGTGTTCGGGTGGTAAAACATCTCTTTTACCGGGTTTGGGTCGTTTTCGTCGATTTTTTGTGTAGAAACAGTGCGTTAAATATCTCTTTTACCGGATTTTGGGTCGAATTTTGGTTGTAGAAACAGTGCGTTAAAAATCTCTTTTACCGGATTTTCGGTCGTTTTCGTCGATTTTGGTGTAGAAACAGTGCGTTAAACATCTCTTTTACCGGATTTTGTGTAGTTTTTGTCGATTTTTGGTGTAGAACCAGTGCGTTAAACATCTTTTACCGGATTTTGGGTCATTTTCGTCGATTTTTGGTGTAGAAACAGTGCGTTAAACATCTCTTTTACCGGATTTTGGGTCGTTTTCGTCGATTTTTGTTGTAGAAACAGTGCGTTAAACATCTCTTTTACCGGATTTTGGGTCGTTTTCGTCGATTTTTGGTGTAGAAACAGTGCGTTAAACATCTCTTTTACCGGATTTTTGGTCGTTTTCGTCAATTTTTTGTGTAGAAACACTCGTTTAATCAGGTCTTCGGGTGTTTTAACATCGTTTTGAACTACTTTGATATTTGGTTACGTTACCCAGTCATCTCACATTATTTCCGCGAATGAAATCAATTTTTAAAATAAAAATCTTATTTACAAGTTTGATCATTTTTTTTTCCTCTTCAAAGCCTTAATTATGAAGGTTTTATTTTTTTCTCAAAGTAAAATGATGCTTTTTAGTCCCAGGTGTAACCTCTTAGAGCATCGAAAGTGGCAGGAGAGGAAAAACCCCCTTAATAACGTTTCAAGCGAAGTAATGCGGCTTCGTCCCGTCATAAATTATAAACTTTGAGCTTTTTCAAGCCCCGTCCGTTAGTCACTTTGCGGGGTTTTTTCCCTCCGCAAAATAAACCCCGCGAAACGCTTACCTTTAAAAAAAAAAAAAAAACTTCAAAAGGTTATCGGAAAACTCAACCCATAATGCGCTTATAAAAATATTTTGTTTAATAAAAGACGAAGGGAGCTCTACTGTAGTTAATGCAAGGGCCCTAACGAGAGCGGGCTTATTACCTCCGCAAAATAAACCCCGCGAAACGCTTACCTTTAAAAAAAAAAAAAAAAACTTCAAAAGGTTATCGGAAAACTCAACCCATAATGCGCTTATAAAAATATTTTGTTTAATAAAAGACGAAGGGAGCTCTACTGTAGTTAATGCAAGGGCCCTAACGAGAGCGGAGGCTTATTATTATTTAAGGGCCCTGGAAATTGGCTCGCTGCATTTGTGAGCAGGGAATTCCCTCCTCACAGTTTGTAAACGGGATCGTAAACATAGTTTAACCACTGATTATACAGAGTTGACCAAATTTACTCTCAAGGCCCGCGTGGTGAGGAAATACCTTTTCTTCGACGATTTAATGAGAAAAACCTTTTTCTTTTATCATTTTTAATTAATGTGGATTTTTCATGGAATAATCACATTATAAGAGAATTCCTTTGTTTTTAGAACCGGAAAGCAGGAGAAGCGATGATTACGTTTTCTGATTGCGTTTCCGTGAGGTGTTGAGCATAAATTGTAAGATTTTTTTTTCCAGCCTCCCCCCTCATACTTCCCCTCCTAAATACTTCCCTCCCTTATACTTCCCCCTTCATAAACGAAATTGAAATTGCTTTTCATCCTTTAAAAACGAAATTGAATTTAAAAGTTCATCGGAAGAGCTTCAACCCTAATTTTTATCTATTTCTTCCTACTCCCAAACTCGATCCACGACAAGGGGATTCAATTTAAGGGTAGAAGTTACCCCTTCGAGACTTTTAAAAAGTTTCTTAGTTCTCATTTCGATCCGGGGAATATGACAAGCCACTAAAACGTTTTCTTCTCGACGTCCTCACGATATAAAGTTTACAGACGTCCGAAAAAATAAAAAAAGAAAGTAAAGGGGGGATGAAAAAAAAAAATGCACGTAACTTGTTGAAACTACTGCCACATCTAGACGATAATAAAAAAAACTCAGCTAAGCGGAGTCCATTTTTCGAGACGGTTAACACTCTCAGCGCGGCAAGCCCAACTGGTAAATCTCACCCTGGGGCGGGAAAATTTTTTTTCGTCAAACTACTTAATTACCTCCAAAAACATTAATAATGAAGTATAAAATTAATTTGGCACGTTAATTATGCCAAAATAAGGCTTAATTGTCCCTCACAAAAGATCAGATTTGTAGGCAATCCCGCAATGTTTTTCCCCTTCTCATACCATTTTGGAACTGTTACTAGGATCAACTTCTCTAAGTGGTCAACCTATTACTTTTAGCCATTAGCTTAATTTTTTTTTATATTATTACATTTGCTCGTTATATTTTCGTGTGGATACATTTTCACGGGTGCGAAATATTTATGGTACTTACTCTAATTATTCAAAATTGCTTTTCTGATGACAAATAATAAAAAATTAAGTCACTAGCCATTTGTAACGGCTTGGGATTCCCGAAAAAACCGTTGGGATTAGAAAGGAAACTTTAGTTAATTTAACGATTTTTTTTGTCAAAACTTAATACGTAAGTAGGTAAAGATTATCTCAAATCCGGTGAAATGACCTGGAGGGAAAAACCGTTGAAAAAAATTTTTATAGAAAAAAACAGCGCGGATCTCTACCATAATGAAAAGTATTTGAAAATAGGTATTTAATGCTGTTTTAGAAAAATTGGGTAAGTAGGTAGTTATTTATTTTTCTAAGTGCAAAACTAAAATAATTAATAAAAGTGATAAATTTTGAATAAAATCTACTAAAAAAACTAAACGAATCTTCGGCCTTAATAAAGTTGGAAAAGGTAAAAGTAACGAACCTGTTTTTCGAGTGAAACATAGAACGAACTGCTACCGTTCATAGTTTTAGTTTCCGAATTCGCCACTGCTCCTGGCCGCTCGGAAGTCTTAACTTTTTTTTTAAAAATTATACTTTAAAAAATGATTGTAACTTATGATCGTTGTATCTAATAAATAATTTTGTGTTTAATTTAACTTAATAGAACAAAAAATTAATAAGTTTTTAAAGAAATTACCCGAAATTAATAGTAACAGGTCCCATTGTGAGAAGGAACGCTTTTGGTTTTTTCTACTCTTTTGGTCTAAAAGCTAAATAATATTAATAAAAACGGCAAAAAGTTGTGATCATAAGTTAATTAATAGTTTAAAAATTATTATTTTAAAAAACTTACAGTCAAAAAGTAGAAAAATAATCCAAAAATGAACTGAAAACGTCTCCGTGAAGTAGCTGGTTCAACTGTCTACTTTGAAAGTCAAAATCGAAATGAAAAAAAAAGGTCTAGAGTCAAGCTAAGGCCGTATTTAGGTATAAAAACCCTTTAAGAATTAACGTATGTCAACGGTTGTTCGAAATTCACTGTTTTAAGCATCGAAAATCGCTTTTTAAAAGACGCATGAACGGTCGATATATATATCGACCAAGGAATAGTCCGCCCAGGGAAAGGAACTTTCTACTCGATATATATATCGACCCGCGCTGAGAGTGTTAAAATGATACTTTCATTTCAGAAGTTATGTACTTCAATGATCATCCTACCATATCAGGAGTTACAGCTACGATTACTCTGTAATTGCATGAGTTACAACTACCGTCACCCTAAAATTCAAAAATTACAGCTGCGATTAGCCAGTAATAGCAGGAGTTACAGCTATCATCACGCAAAAATTCAAAAAGTTACAGCTACGATTACCCTGTAAATGTAGGAGTTACAGCTACCATCACCCTGAAATTCAAGAAGTTGCCCCTACGATCACCCTGTAATTCAAGAAGTTACAGGTACCGTTACCCTGAAATTCAATAAGTTGCAGCCACCATCGCACTGAAATTCAAAAGTTACAGCTACGATTACCCTGTAAATGCAGGAGTTACAGCTACCATCACGCAAAAATTCAAAAAGTTACAGCTACGATTACCCTGTAAATGCAGGAGTTACAGCTACCATCACCCTGTAATTCAAGAAGTTACCTCTACGGTCACCCTGTAATTCAAGAAGCTACCGTCTCTCTGAAATCCAAGAAGTTACAGCCACCATCGCACTGAAATTCAAAAAGTTACATCAACGATTACCCAGCAATTGCAGGAGATACAGATACCATCGGGTGATTGAAGGAACAGCTACTATTACCAAGTTATTGCAGGAGTTACTGCTACCATCACGCTAAATTCAAAAATTTACAGCTACGATTACCCTGTAATTGTAGGAGTTACAGCTACCATCACCCTGAAACTCAAAAAGTTACAGCCATCATCACACTGAAATTCAAGAAGTTACACCTACGATTACTCTGTAATTTCAGGAGTTACAGCTACCATCACCCTGAAATTCAAGAAGTTACAGCTACGTTCACCCTGAAATTCAAGAAGTTTCAGCTACCATCACCCTGAAATTCAAGAAATTACAGCTACCATCACCTTGAAATTCAAGAAGTTAAATCCACCATCACACTGAAATTGAAGAAGTTACAGCTACGATTACCTTGTAATTGCAGGAGTGACAGCTACCATCACCCTGAAATTCAAGAAGTTACAGCCACCATTACACTTCAAATTCAAGAAGTTACAGCCACCATTACACTTCAATTCAAGAAGTTACAGCTACGATAACCCTGTAATTGCAGGAGTGACAGCTTCGTTTTCTCTGTAATCGCAGAACGATTGAACAGTTAAAAAAAAAATCATAAAACGCGCTGAATTAGCTAGTTACAAATTTAAAACATACAAATCGCCTTAGCAACTAAATATAAATCCCCTGTAAGTAAATATTCCTCTTTTATTTTTTTTATCAAGTCATTTTCCATCCCTCCCATTATTTAAACATATAAAATCTCTCTAATCCCTTATAACCGAGCGGCTTAATGGCACTGAAGGGAGAGGAAAGAGTGAAAAGTCATTAAAGAGGTATTAATATCGTACACACCCCCTCTATTTGACCATTAATGGGGTCCGTACATCCGAACATGCAAAAAAATCAACATTTTTGAAAAAAAAATATTCCTTTTAATTAAATAAGAAGACGTTTTTTAATAGCATGTTCTCTGCTTATGAATAAATTTTCGGTTAAGGGTGGGCCTCAACATCCAAAAGAAAAGGGTTTCGTGCATTAAAAGCGAAGCCATTAATTTACCCAGGATAATTAGCCCGTCAAAAGCAGAATTTGTCTGTCTTGTGAATTATTTTAATGAATAATTTTAAGTTTGATATCCCCTACTTTTTTTCTTCATCTCTTTTTATTCAACAGAAGTTTAAAATATTTGTTTCTTGTAAGCGCTGAAAGATGGCAGCACGGTAGAACCGGGGGGGGCCAATGAGAACGCTTGAAAAAGAAACCTCCTCTGTTTCTGTAGGAAGATTGAGATTTTTCTCTCCCCCAAATTTCCCTAAAAAATGACAGATTCAAATATTAATGCAAAGTCTTTTTTGACGATAGGGCCTTTTTTTTTATTCCAGTGTGATGGAAGAGATGGCCGAGATGTGGGAATTTATGAACATCGTGTTGGTAGGACTGGAGAAGTATGGCGGTGGAGAATAGTTGTGTGTTGAGAAAAGAGAAAGAGTGCCGTGTGAAGAGTCGCGAGTTAATCGATATTTTGTGAAGTCTGAGAAGTTAGTTTTATTAAAAGAGTTGTTTTGTGAAGAGAATTGAAGAACTTAACGAAGCGAATAGGTAGTAATCGGTGTAAAACAAGAAACAGAAGTTTTAAATAGTTTTTTCTCATAAGCGCTGAAAGATGGCAGCACGGTAGAACCGGTGGGCCAATGAGAACGCTTAAAAAAGAAACCTCCTCTGTTTCTGTAGGAAGATTGAGATTTTTCTCTCCCCCCAAATTTCCAAAAAAAGTGACAGATTCAAATATTAATGCAAGTTGAATTTCCTTTGTTGGAACAAGTTGAAACTAAATCGTACTGACAATCAGGTCCTTTTTGACGATAGGGCCTTTTTTTTATTCCAGTGTGATGAAAGAGACGGTCCCTCGAGAGATAAGGTGGATCATAAGAGGCACTACATGTTTGATCTCTAACAAAGCCAGTATCGGGGAAGCTTTTTTTCCCTTTTTTTTCTCTCTTCTCCTTCGTTGTTATTTTAAAGCATCGTCCGTAAGAAGTTTTTCCTCGCATAATTGTAAAGCAGGAAATTGAATTTCGCGTTGTGAATTTAAAACGACTTATGAAGTTTAATTTCTGAGTTTTGCCCTGAAGGGGATAAAAAAACATGATTAGAGACACAGAAAAAAAAATGAAATACGGTCGGCTTATCTGTGGTATTTATGCGGTTAGGTATAATCGTGGAGAGGTGTCATGGGACCCCTCTGTGAAACTCAACATACGTCGTCATGCATCCCAGGAACGGAAATTGAATCGCTACGTTTGGGCAGTTTATTATAACATTAGTGGGGGAAGCCGGTGTGGAGGGGGAAGAGGGTATCAGTGAGTATTTCATGTCAACCTTTTGTCCCCTCCACCGCAAAACATATAAAAAATATTTATCAACGTGAGGTTTTTTAGTTCCTTTTCTTTTTTGTTAAAGGTATTTTTTATTTCCATAAAAGAAAAATGAATTGTGGCGGATGAATTGTTGATTGTGAGTGGGCGAGCACGCTATTCCCTCATTTCCTGAAAACTTTTGAGATATGTAGATACTGGCCACGTGAGGGGGTCCGGCAAATAACATTTTTATATCCAACTTTTCTTAAGTTCTCCTTAAGATAAAAAATGACCTTTTTGAAGGTCCCCAAACTTTTTAACTTCCTTAAAGAACTTTTTGTGATACCCTCCACGAGGGGTTTCGGGGTCTTCCAGACCCCGCAGAGTAAATTCGAATGTGGATCTATACCGATCTCAACTTTGTCTGTGGTGCCTGCCGGCCGTGTGTGGTGCCGGAACACTTTACGGCCACAGTTTTCAACCGATTTTCACCATCTTTAGTTGGTGAACAAGAAACTTACAAGGGTGCTTTTTGAATTTCGAAAAAATGGCGGAAACATGTCTGTTTAAACTTTAAAAAATTCGCTGCGGCCGAACCGTTAATCCGATTTTCACCAAATTTTCACCAATTACTTCTTATATTTTTTAAGGATTTTTGGTGTAAAAAAATTGCCACTTTTTAGTTATTATTTTTTTTTTTAGTAGGGAGAAATTTTATACTTCTACCCATTACGAGAGGCACATCCCTAGGCCAAAGAGCCCATTATTACTACCTAGACACTTAAAAAATTTTTCAAAAAAAAAAGAACTTAAAAAGTTTAAAAAAAATCGCTAATTTAAAAAAGAAAACCCGGAAAATTTAAAAAACTCGGAAAATTAAAAAAAAAACTCGGAAAATAAAAAATAAACTCGGAAAATAAAAAATAAAACTCGGAAAACTTTAAAAAAAAAACTTATAAAATTTCTTGTAAAAACTTAAAAATTTTTCGAAAAAAACTTGGAAAATTTTTCGAAAAAAAAAACTTCCTTCTCCCTTACATTTCCCCTTCCTTATACTTCCCCCTTCTTTATACTTCCCCCTCCTTTATACTTTCGTTCCCTTATACTTCCCCCTTCGTTATACTTTCCCTGACTTAGGTATACTTCCCCCTCTGTTATACTTCCTCCTCCTGTTGTACGTTCCCTCCGTTATACTTCCCCCTCCTATATCTTTAAGGAAGTTTTCGTTGGAAGCTCTTCAAACCAGTACTTTTCTAAGCCAATGGCTGAAGGTTCATTTTTTGAGCACCAAAACTTCATCCTTCAAATACCGAGGAAAGATTGTTACGACCATTCGTAACAATCCCCACCCATTTCTGGGTACTTCAATGTAAAAAGTCTGATTTTTTAAAAACTTATCAATGGTTCTTCTTAAAATTCTCAAAGGGAAGAAAATCATGTCTGACCCACATTTAAAAACAAATGGCCTTTCTCGCGCGGAAAAGTTTCTTTGAGGTGAACTCCTAATGTCGTACCTCCGGGGGTTTAGAGTTATGTATTATTCCAAAAGGTATGAATTATTTACCAAAGATATAAAACTCTTCCCCTAGCGTAC
Source organism: Orius insidiosus (assembly GCA_014119065.1). Lineage (NCBI taxonomy): Eukaryota > Metazoa > Arthropoda > Insecta > Hemiptera > Anthocoridae > Orius > Orius insidiosus. The sequence goes on from JACGAQ010000007.1 coordinate 726,571, forward strand.
GATTTATAAAACAAAAAAAGAATCCCAAACGGCTGAATAATTTAAACGTCGACTTTTTATCGATTTTATGTTACAATTTAAAATTTTTCCCCCCTTTTTCGTATTTACAATGGGTGCTCGAGTTACTTATTCAGTATTGAAAGGCTTAGGGTAAATCCGCCTCTCGAGTTTCTTATCAACTTATGCATTTGGGGGAGATAAGAGAATCAAATGTCAACAGGCTATTAGAAAACGTCCGGAAATTAATTACTCGATTTTTTTTAAAAAGAAAATCCTCTAGAAGTTTTATAAGTAGCCTTGTTTTGTCCGCTTGAAGAGAACTAATTAGGCCGGACTTTCATTCATCCCTTTTTCCGAAAGGCTAATCAATATTAGCATCTGCTCCCTTTTATTCTCTCCATTCTAATCTCAACAGTTACGGATCTAATGGGGGATTACAATCAACCGATGACGTCAGTTCGGTGCATGATTCGGTTTTTGATTTCGGTCTTAGCACTAGTCGGATTATTAGGGGAGAACTTGTTTAATTGATTTTTTGTAAAAAAACAACAATAGAAAAAGTTGGAAAAGTCGACAATGGTTAGTGCCTCCCCCCTTTTTCTTTTGTGTTTCGCCTGTTTCTAGTCGAGCAGTAAAACAGCGGCCGGGTCCCAATAAGTTTTCTCGACCGAAGACTGAAGAACAAAAGGAAAACGGCAGTTAAGTCGAGGCTTTAATTGGTTCTCCTTGTTCTTGATATCCCTTTTCTTATTCCTTAACGAAAGGGCGTCTCTTCTTCAAAAATGAATGAGATCTACGAAAAGTTTGTCTTCATGAAATTTCCCAAGTAAAAAATTTCTAAGTCGCGCGAAAAACCATAAAATATCATGGATGTTAATTGTTTATTGCTCACAGTTCTCAGGAAGAAAAAAAGAGTAGACAAAATTTTGGCCCCCCCGTGAGATTCGAACCTACGACCTTTGGTTTACTAGCCCAACACCACCAAATGTTTTCCACTTTTTCTCAATTATCTCAAACATTGTTAATTTTATCGAAAAATGCTCTAAATAAAATTTGTAGCAGACAAAATTATCTACAAAAACGTCCTTATTAATTATTGAGGTAGTGCCATTAGACAAAGAGCTATGAGGCTTTAAAGTTTAATGGAACTAAGTTGAAAAACTTAAAATATTCATAGGTCATAAACTGTTAGTCCTACGCAAAAAACATATAGAAACATTTTTTTTGTAAATTTTATCAGCTACAATTTTTATTTAAACGATTTTTCGATGCGATCGCCAGTTTCAGAGGTAAATGGAAATAAGTGTACTTTTTTTTACTAACATCGAAGACATCCGCGATATTTCCGCACATTCACAAAAAACAATCGTTTTTAATAAATAAAACCTCTCGCGATTTTCAAAACCGTTTATTCCGTCTGTTCAAACTTTTGAAAATCACTTAAAAACTTTAAATGGAAACGTTATTTAAACAGTTTTGTTTGCCAAACGAGGTCAGGGGAAGGGCGGTTGAAAAAAATCGCAGACAAATCATTCTATGATTACTCAAGAGCAAAAAACGAATTGCAACATTTGCACGAGAACATGTCCCTCCATCAATTTTAAATTAATCAATCCTACAAAATATATAAAAAATATATATTTTTGTGAAAGGGGAGATTTTATTTCATTGTGTTTCCATGGTATCTAATGAAGGAAGGGGACTTTTCTAGATTTCTTTTATTAAGTTTATAGGAATTTTTCTTGGAAAAACTTGTTTTTCTTAGTTATAAACTTAAAAATCGTTATGTTAAACTAAAGGTGGTTGTCTAACCCCCATGTTCTTGAGTTATAGGCTCTAGGATTAGCAAGTTTTCAAAGATCAAGATTAATCCTAGTGTGTTTGCGTAGCTGATGGAACGTGTTCGGATTGATTAGACTGTAATCCTACGCCGGAGGTGTCTACAGATTTTTTTTGTTTTCGAACAGAAAAGCATGAAAAGCGGAAATTGAAGTATAAATCACAAAAAAAAATCCCCCCCAACTTTTCCGGAACGGTTTGATGGACTTTTTTTTTCGAAAATCCACCGGGACCTTGCAACTTTATTTAAAAAATTATTGTTAAACGGACAAGTTGGCTTGGAAATTCGAGAATCACGTATGTTCCGGGCGAGAAAGTAACTCGCGAAAAGCCGCAACTTCTGGGGAGGAAGTTCGGAGAAAACGATATTCATCTCTAAACCTTCTCCACATCTGACCCATTCAAAGTTTTCCCTTAAAGCCCTTTTCTCGACTTACATCGTAAATCTCCCTTAAGGTTACCATTTATAAACAATTTGTATATTTTTTTATTGTTAATTTTAAAAAAAGAAACATAAATTATCTTAAAATTCCTTCGTATGTCGGCTTGTATGCTTTGTACAAATCGTATTTCAATTTTACACGCTTCTAAAAACAAAAATTAATTTTCTTTAGGGAGTGGACAAGGTTAACTGAAGGTCGTGGGATCAAATTCACGATAGTAGAAAGTTTGAGGGAGTCGTAATTTGCCCTTCCTGTATACGACTCACCCAAGGTCATACGTGAACGACTCACTTCCCGACTCTGAGTAAACGTTAGGTTATACTTTACGAAGGTTATTTTGTTATCTCGCTTAGTTTCGAAAAGTTTCTTAACAGATTGGCTAAAATCGAAGAAGGAAATTGATTCCGTACTTTTTGGAAGGATTTCGGAAGTTAAAATTAAAGAACTATCAAGGAAGCTTTATACTAAGTGAAAATTGGCGGGAACATTTTGGGGATAGGTAATTTCTATGTGCTGTTATAGTTAGTCAGAAAAACCATGTTTCGATTCATGAATTTGCTCTAGTGAGAACATTGTGAACTAACTGAGTCAGAACGACTCCCTGAAACTGGGTTATAACCTCGTTATAACCTCCTCTTGTTTCGGGTTCGAAAATCAACTAGTTTCTCAACAGATTGGCTAAAATCGAAGAATAAAATTGATTCCGTATTTTTTAGAAGGATTTTGGAAGTTAAAATTAAAGAACTATCAAGGAAGCTTTATACGCTAAGTGAAAATTGGCGGGAACGTTTTGGGGATAGGTAATTTCTATGTACTGTTATAGTTAATCAGAAAAACCATGTTTCGTGAATTTGCTCTAGTGAGAACAATGTGAACTAACTGAGTCGAAACGACTCCCTGAAACTGGGTTATAAAGCCTCTACGATTTAATTTCTCGTTTAATTTTCTTTGGGGAGTGGACAAGGTTAACTGAAGGTCGTGGGTTCAAATCCAAGATAGTGAAAAATTTTTTTCTCCCCAGTATTTTATAAATCTGGGTATTTAATATTCTCAAACCCATGGCAACATGGCGATAAAGCCCCCTCTTGTGCCCGAATCTATAAAGACCATTTAAAATTACTTTTATATCCATAACGCAGTCATAGAGAAAAACTCCTTTTTGACAATCGTCATATTTCTTTGATAAATGATGATCTAAAAAAAATAAACATTTTTAGATGTTCGACAGGGGGGTAATATGTACTATCCGGGAAGCACCAAGCAGCCACAAACATGTAATACCCAATTGTCTGAATCCAGCGAGGAAAAGTTCGCCTTAACGAGCGTCTAAACTGTGCGCCCAGTTTATTCAACGACAGCAGATAATTATTTTCATTGTCAGACTGAAGAAAAAAAATTAAAATTCAAAAACTTCCAAATCTTACAAGTCCAAAACTTTTAATGACACAAGCTATGAAACACTGAAAAAAAAAAAAAAAATTGGCGAAGGAAAATTTGATTTTTTATACGTATTCTGCATATTTCCAAGGGTTTTCTTTTCGTTCGCTCATCTCATCGTCTGTCAATTTGTGGTTGACGGTCAGCGAGTTGTGAAGAAACACCTCATAACTTAAATCTAAAAAAAATAAAAAGGGAAATTTTTTTTTTCTCTTTTACCAGTTGGTGTACGAAAATCCCTCGAGCAGTTAGTCAACGCGAAATGTAACCTTCCGGAGAAATAAATCGATTTTAAATAGTCCGGATAGGAGTCTGAAGGATGGGCAAAAACACTTAAAAAATTTAAATAAAAAAATAATATTAGAAATTTCATTTTTATATTTCTCATGTGTTGAAAATAGGATTTAAGGAGGGTTTAACTGTGGATATGAGGTTGAAACATGGGGTAGTTGAAACCATCCGTTAATTAGCAATTGGTCTAACCTGCTCCACATCATTAGCCAGCGGCTCTCTCGTATCGATTCCCAGGGATTAGCATCTGCGGTCTCCCCTCCACAATTTGAAATTTTGTCAAAAACATACGTTTATAAGAAAAAAAAAGAGCAACAAAAATTCTCGAGGATAAATTATTTATGAAATACCTTTAAAGCATCTTCCTTCGTGTTTCTTATTGCTCCATTTGTTTTGCCCAGTCACTTGAGCCGGTTCCCTTTATGAAATTTCTATTATGCAGGATCTTCCTTCCATTTCATGGTTTTCATTTTCTTCTCCGTACGTAACGAAATACGAATCTTGTATTTTCGCTTTTTATTTTCGTCAATACTTTTAGACGATTAGGAAAGAAAAACTTTTAAAAAATACCTTAAAAGTTAATGTAGTCAAGAAAAATGAGGTTTTTCAACCCGTTTAATCCTATAAAAGCATTTTTTCTAAGTTGCATTATCTAAAAATCAAAGGATTATCAAAGTTGGGGGAAAAACGCACGAGGCCTTTGGGAAGAAATCAATATTTTGGCCCATAAGGTCGAAAGTTGAGGGCGCCACGGCAATATGGCGAGAGCCCCCGCCTCCCCCCCCCTTGATGGCTCATAAAGCTAAACCAAAAAAGAAGAAGAAGAATGGAGGCTGTAGCTTTGTCTAGCTGAATGGAGGAAAGGAAGAAGACGCTAATGTCGAAGAGCTGGGTTTTCAAAGTCTGATTTTTCAGCTCCCTTTTGACCAATCGGCTTCAAATTTACAGCATGTATTCATATCATATTAAGAAAGATCTGAGCCAAATTTCAAGTCGATCGGTCAACTGACAGCCGAGATCCAGACACCCAAAAAGTGGAAATCGTGATGTCTTTAAACATACACCTATCTCTTTCGACTTTAGTTGCCCAGCGGCTCCAGCAGGAAGCTTCTCTAAGATATTTAATACCTTCGCTCCCCGTGGCGCTAGCGACATGCAAAAACTGGCCATCTGTTAGAGAAGAAATGAACTAAGTGATGATCGCATCACTCGTCGCTTTCTGTGCTTTGCTGGGCGCTGGGAGCGGTCGGGGAGAAGTGAGGGGAAAAGTGCCAGTTGCGCAGAGAGTCCGGCGTCAGACGCGCTCTCGATAGGGTTAATTTGAGTCAAGATTTGCTTGGGTCGGTTCCGACATTGATGGGTACTTGATGTGGAAGCCTTCACCATCGTTCTTCGTGCTCATCTCCGCCAAAAATGTGCTGGGAATTCGGATGAAGCCAGTCTTCCAGTGATGGTGGTGCAAAAGAGCACATTTTCTTTTTCTGCTCGATCAAAAAGTGACTTTTCCCATTGGAGGAGTGTAAAAACAAAAGGTGAAAGGAAAAAAGGGTTTTTGAACGTATATACACCGCGCTGGATAGGTAGGGGTGATTGGAAATTCAATTAGAGAAGAGATAACCGTGATCGGATATGAGAGCAATACGGTCCTATGCAAATACGGAAACCCCCTCCGCGAACATTACCACTCTCTCATACATCGGAGGGCAGTTCTACACTAATTTCCATCAAATGAAACCCGGGTATCGACGTATCCCTTTTGTAGAAAATGCTTCACTTTGATTGAAAATTCGAAATCAAAAGGGCTCTGTGCCCAAGGGAGGAATCATAATGTAATATTAAAGACGGCCTAGGGTTTACTATATTTCAAAACGTGCGGTTCCCTGCTGTCAGGACTATTGCTCAGGGTGAGAGGCTCCCTCCCGTTCATTGACTCACACTTTCATTAGAAACGTTCGAAATTCTAATGCGTCTTCACGTGTCACATAAATCCGAACGATCCCCGATGACTGAAAATGGGGAAGCATGAGAAGCCTTTAACGTTATTAGTGGTTTCTCTTCTCCCCTTCATCGGTGATTGCCGTTACTAAGTGCGGAATCAATTTAGCTGCCCACTATCGACACCCCCTTTTCACAAAAAAAATATAAACAAAATTAAAAGCCTAAAATAGGCACGTAACCATTAATCTAAAGGTGGCTGAATATGACGAATTGGGTCAGAATATCATTTAGTCACTACGTTGATGGATTATCATGACTGAATTAATTATTTAATGAATTTTTATCAGACTTCAGACACGCAAAACTCCAGTTTTATTAAGGATTTATTTTAAATAAATTATTTATATTATTCAAACAATTAAAACATCGAAAAATCTGATGAAAGGGATATTTCTTGACAAAAAAAAGTGTAGAAAACTTCCTAAATTGTGAGAAAAAGGTCTCTGAGGGCCTTAATATCGAGGGAATCTGGTTAACTACTTAAATTCTTTCAAGGGCTTTAAAAGGGCCTTCGAAAAAATGTAAATATAAGAAGATCGGTCCAGCCGTTCCTGACATACATGCGTTTTTAGTTTGACTTAGGGAAATATACAATTTTTTAGATTTATTCTCAAATACTGTTAGATATACAGGGTATACAACTTTAATCTTCGGAAAAGGCCTTTAAAAGGGCTTTCCAAAAAGTGAAAATTTAAGGAAATCGGTCCAGCCGTTCCTGAAATATCCGCGTTTGTAGATTGACTTGGGTGGAATATTGACTTTTTTAGATTTTTTCTCAAATACCTCAGAAACCGTTAGATATACAGGGTAGACAACTTATATCTTTTGAAAAGGCCTTTAAAAGAGCCTTCCAAAAAGTGAAAATTTAAGGAGATCGGTCCAGCCGTTCCTGAAATATCCGCGTTTGTAGTTTGACTTGGGGGAATATTGACTTTTCTAAATAATTTTAGATGAACTAATTTAGCAGAACGGGTGGACCGATTTCTTTTAAAAGGAAAGTCGACACTTCATTATTTAACGGAATACGCAACGAAATATTTTCTTTTTACAATCGGAATTGTCGGGAGTGAATTCCGAGACTATTTTATTTGTCAACCTCTTGAAAGATCTCGGGTTTTCCCGAGGCAATAAAGGTCGCTTTTCCTCCCCCCCCCCCCCCCCCCGTTGCGTTTTTCCTTCGGAATTCTTCGGACATCGATCACGACGAAAACTCTCCTATTAGGCCCGTGCGTCTTTTTCAAACGTCCTCGAGATGATATATCTTTTTAAGAGAGTTATTACCGTTTATGGTCGCTATTTCATTTTATAAATAACATTCTTGTTTCCTTTTAACTCAAAGAGAAGTTATTGTGGTACCCTACATGTGACGGTTTCTGGAAAAAAGTCTTTAAAGACTTTTTTGACCCCGGGGTCATTTTACTGTAGAATGGTTTCAAAACGGCTGAATCTGCCAGAGAATATTAGAAAAGCTGCTGGATCTGCCATAGAATGGTATAAAAAGTCTGGATCTGCCATAGAATGGTATAAAAAGTCTGGATCTGCCATAGAATGCTATAAAAAGTCTGGATCTGCCATAGAATGGTTTCAAAACTGCTGAATCTGACAGAGAATTCCTCAGAATCTTTCTTTTTTGAAATCCTTTCTTCGTAATATTGAAAATCGAGACTTTTTTTTTTTCTTCAAAAACGACAAAATTTGACATTTTAGGGTTGTCCAAAATGGTGACGTATGCCATGGTTTCCGGACACCCCGTATAGCTCGGAAAAATTCGGGGTATCCTCGCCCGTTCCGTAGGGCCTGGATGGGCGAAGACTTAGATATTTTCTACCTCGATACTGAATTTTTTCTCCAAAATTCAAAAAAAATGACAGTGAAAAAACCTATTTTCTATGTCCCTGCAATAAATTTTTCCCTACAATTAGGCATAGAATGCTAGAAAAACTGCTGAATCTACAGTAGAATGGTTTCAAAACTGCTGAATCTGCCAGAGAATATTAGAAAAGCTGCTGGATCTGCCATAGAATGGTATAAAAAGTCTGGATCTGCCATAGAATGGATAAAAACACGGCTGGATCTGCCATAGAATGGATAAAAACACGGCTGGATCCACCATAGAATATTAGAAAAGCTGCTGGATCTGCCATAGAATGGTATAAAAGCGGCTGGATCTTCCATAGAATCTTAGAAAATTTGCTGGATCTGCCATAGAATGGTTTAAAACCTGCTAGATCTGCCATAGAATGGTTTAAAACCTACTAGATCAGCCATAGAATGGCTTAAAACCTGCTAGATCTGTCATAGAATGGTATAAAAACGGCTGGGTCAGCAGTAGAATGGTATAAAAGTGGCTGTATCTGCCATAGAATCTTTGAAAAACGGTTGGATCTGCCATAGAATGGTTTAAAACCAGCTAGATCTGCCATAGAATGGTATAAAAACTGTTGGGTCTGCCGTATAATGGTATAAAAGCGGCTGGATCTACCGTCGATTGGTATAAAAGCGGCTGTATCTGCCATAAAATCTTTGAAAAACTGTTGGATCTGCCATAGAATGGTTTAAAAACTGCTCGATCTGCCAGAGAATCGTAGAAAAACCTTGAACTTAATGTTCAACCTGATCTTTTCTAATTAATACTAAGGCGACGGAGGTTGATAAATTCGTCACCTGTGTTCACCGACACGTGCGCCACGTTCCTCGGGGGGGGGGGGGGTTGATCCCATACCACAAAGGGATTTATTAGCCCTTATTAACAGTGTACATACAGAACGAAGAACCATCTCGCGTGTCTGAAATTAGGTCTAATTTATGCATAAGGAACGAAAGGGGTTTTCACTTTCTATTCGGACCCATTTCTAATTTCTACCGTTGCTCCCTTTAATAATTTACACGTTGAACTTTCATGGAAAACTTGATTATTAGTTTATAACGTTTTACCGTAAATCATCCGCAGAAAGGGTTTGTCAACCTTTTCATAATTTGTCAACACATAATTAATTTCAGGGAATAAATCAGTTCTTTTTATATTTTCCTACCGAGAAGAAGCAAACATTTTTAATAATAAAGAAGAGGAAAAACAAGGAATTAAATTTTTAAAAATATTTTTTAGGGTTAAAAAAAAGGGAAGAAAGTTGGGATTATTAAATGTTTTATTTATTTTCCTCTTGGGGTAGGGAAAACATTGAATGTGAAGGCGGCGGGGCCCACACGGTGTGTTTTATGTGATTTAAACATGCCTCCTTTTCCGAGCCGTCTCGTTTTTCCCTAATTGGCTCCGACGTATCTTCTTCCTCCTCCTTTTTTCCGAACTCCCGTCGACTTCATAAATCGCTCCCTCTCCGCCCTGGGAATAGACGCGAAACGCGGGGTTTAAATCGTTTTCGAGTGGGCCAGAAGCGATAATTATACCCTGTATACAAACGCGTTAGAGCCACTTAACCTCCTTAACGACATCCGAACGTTCGAAATAGAATATTGTAAATCTTTTTTAACGATTTTATTTGCGTCAAACTATCTTTCGGGTGCTGGGAGGGGAAAAAAAACGTTAAAAACGTTTTATTGCTTCTTTTAAAGCATTCATTTGGACTAATTGGAAACCATTTACGCACCTGAGTCGCAATAGAGACGATTAATGCCCCCCCCCCCCCCTCCCCGCGCTCAAAATGTTTAAGGTAAAAAATAGAAATATTCGCCCAACCAAACAAAATGGAATCGGCGAAAAGAGCCCAAATTTTTCCCTGCAATCTGGCATAGAATGGAAGAAAAATTGCTGGATCTACTATAGAGTGGTTTCAAAACTGCTGAATCTGCCAGAGAATGTTAGAAAAGCTGCTGGATCTGCCATAGAATGGTATAAAAGCTGATGGATCTGCCGTAGAATGGTATAAAAGAGGATGGATCTGCCGTAAAACGCTATAAAAGCGATCTGCCATAGAATGGTATAAAAGCGGATGGATCTGCCGTAAAACGCTATAAAAGCGATCTGCCATAGAATCATAGAAATACTGTTGGATCTGCCCTAGAATGGTAAAAAATTTACGGCTGGATCTGCCATAGAATATTAGAAAAACGGCTGGATCTACAATAGAATCTTAGAAAAACTGTTAATTCTGCCATAGATTGGTTTAACAATTGCTGGATCTTCCATAGAATGGTATAAAAGCGGCTGGATCTGCCGTAGAAAGGTATAAAAGCGACTGGATCTGCCATATAATGGTTAAAAAACTGCTGGGTCTACTGTAGAATGGTTTCAAAACTGCTGGGTCTACTGTAGAATGGCTTCAAAACTAATGGGTCTACTGTAGAATGGTTTCAAAACTGCTGAATCTGCCTGAGAATACTAGAAATGCTGCTGGATCTGCCATAGAATGGTTTAAAACAGGCTGCATCTGCCATAGAAGGGTATAAAACAGGCTGCATCTGCCATAGAATGGTTAAAAAAATACGGCTGGATCTGCCATAGAATCTTAGAAAAACTGTTAATTCTTCCATAGAATGGTTTAACAATTGCTGGATCTAGAATGGTATAAAAGCGGCTGGATCTGCCGTAGAAAGGTATAAAAGCGGCTTGATCTGCCATGGAATAGTTAAAAAACCCCGGCTGGATCTGCCCAAGAATGGTTTTTAAAAACCAGCTGGATCTGCCATAGAATCTTAGAAAACTTTTAATTCTGCCCAAGAATGGTTTAAAAATTGCTGGATCTGCCATAGAATGGTATAAAAAAGGCTGGATCTACCATAGAAAGGTTTAAAAACCGGCTAGATCTGCCATAGAATATTAGAAAAGCGGCTGGATCTGCCTTAGAATCTTAGAAAAACTGTTTATTCTGCCATAGAATGGTTTTAAAAAATTGCTGGATCTGCCATAGAATGGTTTAAAAACAGCTGGATCTGCCAGAGAATCGTAGAAAAACCTTGAACCTTAGGTTCAACCTGTTTTTTTAAGCCCTAGAAACCTTTTCCTTAAATTTCACTGCCGTTTTCCTCGTTCTTTAAGATTAAAAAAGATTAAAAATTTTTGTAAGTTTGGCTAATGCTGCTGTAAAGTTATTAAAATAAAAGATTCAAAACCCCTCTTTAAAGCAGCAGTAGTTCTCTATGGCTGAAAAAGTTAGGGAAAATTAGTAAAATCGGGACAAAATGGCTTCTCTTGGCCCCAAAATCGAATAAAACGAAAAAATCTATCAAAATGGGGTACAATTTTTAGAAATTTTTTTTTGACTTTGCAGTACATAAAGCAGAGAACAAAATCTGGTTAAAAAAATTGCTACCCAGGTGCTTGTCGCGAGCTAATTTTCTTCCTATAAATTTCTCAGTCTTCGACCTATAAATAAAACGAGGGTGGCGCTTTATTAATTTCCTCTTTCTCCTCGAATTATTGAGAGCGAAACTGGATTTAATAACGGAGTAAACATGTCAGAAACAGGTGGAGAACTTCCTCAACATTCTAAAACCATAGGGAAAAAAAAACTCAAAATTTGTGCATTTCATAGAGAAAAAAATATTATTTAAATATAAGTCGTTTTTGGTATATTTATATCATTTTGAGGGGGAAAAAACCCATTAAATCTGTATTATGGATAACTCAAGATTAAGCTAAACAAAAAGAGAGTGATTTATATTCATCCAAATACAAAAGTCCGCCTTAAAAAGGATAAGGAAAAAAAATATAACAGAAGGATACAGTAATTCTATTTGCAGACTCAGAAAATCCCTTCATATTTTTTTTAATATGTAAAAAGGGTCTCAGGTGGTTCTAATAAGAGAGGGTGGTTTTGTATTAATAACTATTTAGTCCTCCCTAGTAAACAGACGGATTTTTTGAGGATTAGGGAGGGATTTTTGTTTCTTGGGTGGTCGGACACGTGTCTTTTTGATGTTTTTGAGGGGGTTGGAATTAATAAGGGTACAAGGTTCAATCTTATATTGTTTATACTATGAAAACATGGCGTTTAATTAGTTCTACATCAAACATTTACTTCGGGACAATAATATAGTTCATTACATTTCAATATGTGGTTTCTATGGGGTTGAATTTACCACATGTGCGCTATTATTGTAAAATTAGGTCGAAATATCGGTTTAAAGTGAAAATGACCCTCCGGGGTCTGGTAGACCCCAAAAAACCCGACGTCGGGGGTATCACAATAACTTCCTTGGAGGAAGTTAAAAAGTTAGGTGTTGAAAATGGCCTGCTTGGCAATGTAGACTTCCTTAAAGAATTGTGATACCCTTCACGTCGGGTTTTTGGGGAAGGGTCTTCAAGAGCCCGGAAAGTCAAATCGAATATTGATCTATTGATAGAATGGTAAAAAAAACGGCTGGATCTGCCATAGATTATTAGAAAAGCTGCTGGATCTGTCATAGAATGGTATAAAAGCGGCTGGATCTGCCGTATAATGGTATAAAAGCGATTTGCTTCGATTTGAATCTTAGAAAAAATGTTGGATCTGCCATAGAATGGATTAAAAATTGCTAGATCTGCCATAGAATGGTTTTAAAAAAACTGCTGGATCTGGCAGAGAATCGTAGAAAAACCTAAAATTAGGTCGAAAAACGCTAATATTTGACATTTTTAAGGTTTTCCAAAATGGTGACGTGTGCCATGTGTTTCCGGACACCCCGTATAGTTCGGAAAAATTCGGGGTATCCTCGCCCGTTCCGTGTGGCCTGGATGGGCGAAGACCTACATATTTTCTACCTCGATACTGAATTTTTTTTCTCCAAAATTAAAAAAAATGACAGTGAAAAAACCTATTTTCTATGTCCCTGCAATAAATTTTTCCCTGCAATTTGGCATAGAATGGTAGAAAAACTGCTGAATCTAGTGTAGAATGGTTTAAAAACTACTAAATCTGCCATAGAATGGTATAAAAAAGGCTGGATCTGCCATAGAATGGTTAAAAAACGGCTGGATCTACCATAGAATATTAGAAAAGCTGCTTGATCTGCCATAGAATGGTATAAAAGCGGCTGGATTTGCCGTAGAATCTTAGAAAAACTGTTAGATCTGCTATAGAATGGTATAAAAGCGAGTGGATTTGCTGTAGAATGGAATAAAAGCGATCTGCCATAGAATCTTAGAAAAACTGTTGGATCTGCCATAGAATGGTTTAAAAACTGCTGGATCTGCCAGAGAATCGTAGAAAAACCTAAAATTAGGTCGAAATATCGGTTTAAAGTGAAAATGACCCTCCGATCTCAACTTTGTCTGTGGTTCCAGCCGGCCGTCCGTAGCACACTAACTTCACGGCCACAGTTTTCAACGGATTTTCACCAAATTTTCACACAAACTGTTTGAAATTTTAGAAACATCGCTGCGGCCGAAAATTTTCACCAAATACTCCTTATATTTTTGACGAATTTTTGGTGTAAAAAAGATATTTGTTTTTTGTTTTTTAGTAGGGAGAAATTGCATACTTCTAGCAGTTACGAGAGGCACATCCATAAGGCAACGAGCCCATTATTTCTACCGCGTACTTCAAAAAATTTTCGAAAAAATACTTACAAAGTTACTAAAAAAAAAATTACTGCTCATAAAAAAAATTGACGAAAAAGATTGAAAAATAACTTAGAAAATTTTAAATTTTTCGTAAAAAAAATAAAAAAAAAGAAACCTGCAAATTCTTCAAAAATAACCTAGAAAATTTTTGACAAAAAAAATTAAAATTTTTCGTACAAAATAATAATAAGTAATAATAATTTTATTTGCCAATTTGCCATGAGCATAAAGCTCTTTACAGCAAGTTAGATTTGCAAGATTTACAAGGTTAATTTACAAGTTTACAAGGTTAATTAGTTTACAAGTTTACAAGTTAGATTAAATAAAAAAGTTAGATTTACAAGTTTAGAAGGTTAATTTACAAGTTTACAAGGGTAATTTACAAGTTTACAAGGTTAATTTACAAGTTTACAAGGTTAATTAGTTTACAAGTTTACAAGTATTTGTACAAGTGCCCATTCAAGCTTGATTAAAGATAAAAATTTAAAAGTTATTAATTAACTATTAAGTTATTAATTAATTAATTAAAATAAGTTATATAAAATAAACTTAATAATAAACTTAACTTATAATAAACGTTAATTTAAAAAAAAAAATGGAAAAAGAACTGAAAACGTTTCGTAAAAAAATGGAAATTTATCTGAATGCTTGAAATTATTCCCCTCCCTTATACTTCCCCCTCCCTAAACTTCTCCTCCGTTATACTTCCCCCTCCTATATTGTTCCTTCTCTTTAAGGAAGTTTTCGTTGGAAGCTCTTCAAACTAGTACTAGTAGGCCACAAAACACTTTTTTTGATTTTTGATAGGCTTTCTCGATCTCCTCGTCCAGTGTTGCCATTTTATCTTGCTTTTGGCTGAAAAACTCCCATTTTTGTCGTTTTCCTCAGTTATTTCAGTCAAGAAATCTAATTTTACTGGTTTTTTTAGTTTTTTCCTCAGGCTGGAAAGTCAAAACGGTGCTTTTTGACTCACAAAGTGAACCGCCAAGTCTAATAGTAGATATTAGGATAAATATTTTAGGTTATTTTGAATGTTTGTCGATGAAATTCAAGCTCATTAACTCCAAATTGGCTTAACTCGAACAAAACGCGGTTTATTTGACTCGAAATGATTTTAATGAGATGCCGTATGTAAAACAAATATGAGATGAAACACTGTTATGATTAATTCGCCACCCACTCCTGTATATTTATTCAAAGGATTTTCTCCATAACAAAGTAGGGATTAGTAAATGAGAGGCGGATTGTCTCCGGCTATATGTTTGTCAACAGCGTAGAAACTCGAAAAGGGAAGGAAACCTTCTAAGTAGATTAAATTCTCATACATTAACTCGCGCAAGTTTACCGAATCTTCGGGAAACAAACAGCCGTAGCGAAACTTCCAAGAAGGTTTCCTCCGCTGAAAATTTTACAAACTTCCCCGTTTAATTAATCCCGTGTTGAATATTACAAATCGAAAGGTGAGAGAAAAAAGAGGGAAGAAGGGAAAAATGCTGATTTGACGTTTTTTGTCCGAGTGCACTTATCTTTTATTGGTTCCTATGAAGTGTTATGGAAATGAGTGGGGCTCTTTTCTACCTCTCCCTACCCGAGGCAACAGAAATTGATTAGTATGCCATCCAATTTACACCCTCCCGTCTATAAATGTGAGTTATTCACGGTTTTTATTTGTAATATAGAATAAGGGTGAAGGGGAATTGATTTGAATGCCATGCCCTTGTTGTTATCTTAGGTGTAACGGATACGTTATTTATTGAAATGAAAAATTTTCTTCTCACCCTCGTTATTAAATTCTTTCCAAAGGGGTGGAACTAATCGTTTATGCTGGCGGTATCGAGAGAAATCACGCCATCTAAAGTACTGGTTTGAAGAGCTTCCAACGAAAACTTCCTTAAAGAGAAGAATCTATATAGGAGGGGGAAGTATAACGGAGGGGAAGTAAAACGTAGGGAGAAGTTATGGGAGGGGAAGTATAACGGAGTGGGAAATATATGGGAGGGGGAAGTATAAGTGAGGGGAAGTATATGGGAGGGGGAAGTTTAAGTGAGGGGTAGTATAACAGAGGGTGAAGTATAACGGAGAGGGAAGTATAAGGGAATGAAAGTATAACGGAAGGGGATGTATAAGGGAGGGAAAGTATAAAGGAGAATTTTCCAAGTTTGTTTTTTCGAAAAATTTTATAAGTTTATTTTTGAAAAATTGTCCGAGTTTTGTTTTTTCCAAAAATTTTCCGAGTTTTTTTTCGAAAAAATTACTAAGTTTTTTTTTTAAATAATTTTTTTTGAAAAATTTTCCGGGTTTCCTTTTTCTTTTCTTTCTTTCTTTTTTTTTTTTCTTTTTTCGAAAAATTTTCTAAGTTTTTTTTTTTTAATTTTTAAGTTTTTTTTGTAAAAAAAAAATTTTTTTTTTCGAAAAATTTTCCGGGTTTCCTTTTTCTTTTCTTTTTTTTCGAAAAATTTTTTAAGTTCTTTTTTCGAAAATTTTTTTAAGTGCCAAGGTAGAAATAATGGGCTTTTTGGCCTACGGATGTGCCTCTCGTAAAGGGTAGAAGTATAAAATTTCTCCCTACTAAAAAAAATGATAATTAAATAGTGGCAATTTTTTTACACCAAAAATTCTTAAAAAATATAAGGAGTAATTGATGAAAATTTGGTGAAAATCGGATTAACGGTTCGGCCGCAGCGAGTTTTTTAAAATTTCAAACAGACATATCTCCGCCATTTTTTCAAAAATCGCCCTCGTTACATTCTTCTTCTCCGACTAAGGAAGATTTTGTGAAAATTTGGTGAAAATCGGTTAAAAACTGTGGCCGTAAAGTGTTCCGGAAAAATGCTACTTACGGCCGGACGGCCGGCAGTACAGACAAAGTTGAGATCGGTAAAGATCATTATTCGATTTGACCCTCCGGGGTCTGGAAGACCCTTCCCCAAAAACCCCACGTCGAGGGTATCGCAATAACTTCTTTATGGAAGTTAAAAAGGTCGTCGAACGCAACCGTTTTGTCACAAAAATGATCGTAAAGGCCGTTTTAAAAAAGCACAATTTTCGAGCAAACAACTAGAATTTAAATGGGGAGATTAAAGAAAAAAAAACTGTGATGAGTTCAGCCGCTCATAATTTGCAGCGGAATGAACTGAACGCGTGTGTTTGTTAGAATGGGAGGACACCCCACCGGAGCTTGTTAAATAGGGGCTGCGGTCGGTATAAACGCGTGATAAAATATACGACAGGGCGATTAAAGGGTGTTTCAGAAAAAACGCTTTTCTGTTTGGGCGAAAAAGTTTTTATCACATGATACCATGAACACAAGCAACAAAGTCAGAATTTTTTGTTTATTATTTTTATATTTTGTTTTAGCCACAGACGATTATTTCGATCCATGTCGGACAGGCGGGGGTCCAAATCGGCGCTGCTATGTGGGATCTTCTTCTGCGCGAACACGGCTTTAGGGCTTCCGGCTTCAAATATCCTGATGAAACATGCCCTGATAGAAATGCACAGGTTATGTTCCATCAATGGTCTGGCCCGAAATATACGGCAAAATCGTGTTTTATAGATTGCGACATCAGTACTTTAAGTAAGCAAAGGGGACCGAGGGGACCAGTCGTTCGCCCCAAGTGCTCTAGTCTGCACGGGGCTTTATGTCTTGGGGATATGAGAGTTTTAAGTTGGTTGCTTTGTACATTTTTCGTTGTGAGCAACGGTTTTCGGTTTTTCCCTTCTATCTTGGAAACTGTCGCTCAAAACGAAAAAATGTCTTAAGTAAAAGTTGTAGCTACGGAACTTTGCTACATAAATATCTTATTGGTTTTTTCCGTCAGAGCAATATTTTAGGAGATATGAAGGTTTTAAGTTTTCAGACAGGATCTGTAGGATTATTAGTTTTAGCCTTATAACTCCTTAAATATTGCTGTTACGCAAATAATGAATAAAGAAATTTTTGTAGGAAAGCTTTGTACCTAGAACTTTTACTTAGGACATTTTTTCGTTTTGAGCGACGGTTTCCGAGATAGAAGGGAAAAACCGGAAACCGTTGCTTACAACGAAAAATTTGCAAAGCAACTCGCTTAAGAACCCTCATATCTCCTTAAGTATTGCTCTGACAAAAAAACCAATGAGGTCTTTTTTGTAGCTACGATTTTTACTTAGGACGTTTTTTCATTTTGAGCGACGGTTTCCGAGATAGAAGGGAAAACCGAAAACCGTTGTTAACAACGAAAAATTTGCAAAGCAACCAACTTAAATACTTCCATATCTCCTAAAGTATTGCTCTGACGGAAAAAACTAATAAAATATTTTATGTAGTAAAGTTTAGTACCTACAACTTTTACTTAGGACATTTTTTCGTTTTGAGGGACGGTTTCAGAGATAGAAGGGAAAAACCGAAAACCGTTGTTAACAACGAAAAATTTGCAAAGCAACTCACTTAAAAACCATCATACCTCCTTAAGCGCTGGAGCGTTGGCGGATCTTTGCGCTCCGCGGGCAGAGGCGTCACCCGTCCGCGCTTCCGGCCGCTTCTACTATCCCTAGCGTGATCCGATTCGAGGACACTTCCAGGCGGAGAGCTTGTCTGGGGCGGAACATCAGTCAAATGATAACGCAGGTGTCCCAAGGTCAGCTCAGCGAGGACAGAAACCTCGTTGGAGGTTCCCTCTACCGTGTCTCGTAGAGCAATAGGGCAAATGCTGGCTTAATCCCGATGCTCAGTGCGCATAGGGGCTGTGAAAGCACAGCCTATCGAAAAGTTACCACAGGGACAACAGCCTTTTATAGCGACTTCGCTTTTTGATCCTTCGATGTCGACAAAAGCACAAAATGTCGAGCTTTTGTCATCAAAATGATTTTGTTTAGATCGTGTAAGAAAAAGTGCTGCTCGAGATGTCTTTCAAAGCGACTACATGTTACATTCGAGGTCGGACAGCGGAGGTATTTATTCACGAGGTTATACCATTGTGGCCGAAGAGATCCTGGAAAAAGTGCTACGCTGGGTGAACAGAATGGCTGAGGGGAGCGATTACCCCTGCGGGTTTTTATTTACGCATTCCCTCGGCGGAGGTACAGGTTCCGGCGTGACTTCCAGACTCGTTAACATACTGAAAAGCGAATATCCAAAATCTGCGCAGGTCCAATTATCCGTGATTCCGACCCAGAAGGTATTTTGTTTTTATGTGAGAAAAAAAAACGTTTTGTAGGTGAATAACAATACGTCGTTGATTGTCGAACCGTACAATGTTAGCTTGCATATAAAAGACACGCTGGAAGACAATAGGGCTGTGATATTGGTAGACAACGAAGCACTTTTTAAAATCCTTTATGGCTTTTCCGGCCTAAAAACTCTCGATTATTTCAACATCAATAGTTTAGTCGCGCACGTCTTAAGCGCGTTGACATCCGGGACTCGTTTTAACGGTCCGAATTCCGTGGCGTTTCCCGAAATCGAGATGAACACGATGGCCAGCAGAAGAATGAGGTTTGCGACGACGTCTTTTTCGCCGGTCACAAACCCCACGTCTTCCCGCCACAATATGTCAGACGTCAACGAAATTTTGAATACGCTTTTCGAACCTAAAATGTACCATCTGACTTCTGATTATTATGCTTCAAAAATAATAACGACGACCGTTCTGTACCGTGGGGATGATTCGATTGGCGAAGTGAACGCACGTCTACGGCAACTCGTCGGCAAAAAAGCGCTGAGATTTGCCGATTGGGTGCCACCTTCCATCAAACTAGGATGCGTGGATTCATCATTTTTGCCCGGAGAACTCTTTCCGAAGTCCGCAACTCTTATCTCGAATTCGACAGCAGTTTATGAACCTTTGAATGCTATCCATAGATGCGTAGCATGCATGTCGAAAAGAAAGGCTTTCCATCATTGGTACACGAATTCCGGTATGTACGAAGAAGAGTTGACCGCCTCCGAAGAATATCTTTCGGAAATCATCGACGAATACAACATAAACACATGGTATTATTATTGAATTAATTAAATATCCGGTTATGTTAGACAGCGTAGCATCGGAGTTATGCGGGCTTCGAAACGTAGAGCGCGGTTAGCCCTTTAGGGAGGAGACGGGAGTAGGACGGCTAATGAGACCCGAACCCGCCTTCAACTCCCAGACACCCTTGATTAACCGAATTTAATTATTGCTGTCACAAGGAGTATCTCTGGGGTTGGCGATGATATCAAAACGGGAAGGGTCAGAATCACTCCTATTGTTATACAACAATTAAAATTCATCGAGTGTTTTATTACTATTTTCTTTATAATTTATTCTCCGCACAAAATGAAACCTCACGTTTTAAATGACATGTTAATCCGACAGGGGGGTTTTGCTGTCCACATGAAGAATGTTTAAGTCTAATGGGATCCTACACTCGAAATTAATGACCTCCCAGGGATTTAACAAATGTTTATTTCAAAACCCAAAAATTTCTATAAATAAAATACATACATAAACAAAGAATTTGACCTTTAAGCGGGCGGGAAAACGCCCATTTCATCCTTGCAAATGGATAAAAACACCCACATTTTTGACAGGGATGTTTATCTTTAAAAGTTAATATTCCTCCAAGTCTAAAAACGCGGATATCTCAGGGGCGGAATGACCGATTTCTTAAAAGTATCACTTTTAAAGGGCCCTTTTAAAGGCCCTTTTAAAGGCCTCTTCAAAAGATTTAAGTTGTATAACCTGTATATCTAACGGTTTTTGAGATATTTGATAAAAAATCTAAAAAAGACATATTCCACCCAAGTCAACCTAAATTAAAGGATGGATATATCAGGAACGGCTGTACCGATCTCCTTAAATTTTCACTTTTTGGAAGGTCCTTTCAAAGGCCTTTTCAAAATATTTAAGTTGTCTACCCTGTATATCTAACGGTTTTTGAGATATTTGATAAAAAATTTAAAAAAGTCAGTATTCCACCCAAGTCAAACTAAAAAGATGGATAAATCAGGAACGGCTGGACTGATCTCCTTAAATTTTCACTTTTTGGAAGGCCCTTTTAAAGGCCTTTTCAAAATATTTAAGTTGTCTACCCTGTATATCTAACGGTTTTTGAGATATGTATTTGATAAAAAATTTAAAAAAGTCAGTATTCCACCCAAGTCAAACTAAAAAGATGGATATATCAGGAACGGCTGGACCGATCTCCTTAAATTTTCACTTTTTGGAAGGCCCTTTTAAAGGCCTTTTCAAAATATTTAAGTTGTTTACCCTGTATATCTAACGGTGTTTGAGATATTTGATAAAAAATTTAAAAAAGTCAATATTCCACCCAAGTCAAACTAAAAAGATGGTTATTTCAGGAAGGGCTGGACCGATCTCCTTAAATTTGTACTTTTTGGAAGGCCCTTTTAAAGGCCTTTTCAAAAGATTTAAGTTGTATACCCTGTATATCTAACGGTTTTTGAGATATTTGATAAAAAATCTAAAAAAGTCAATATTCCACCCAAGTCAAACTAAAAAGATGGATATATCAGGAACGGCTGGACCGATCTCCTAAAATTTTCACTTTTTGGAAGGCCCTTTTAAAGGCCTTTTCAAAAGATTTAAGTTGTATACCCTGTACATCTAACGGATAGACAACTTCGCTTATTTTGAAGGGCCTTAAAAGGGCTCTTCAAAAGGAGGTAATTCAAGGAAATCGGTCAAGCCGTTCATGAGATATCCGCATTTTTAGTTTGAGTTGGGGGATTATTCACGTTTTTTAGATTTATTCTTAAATATCTTAAAAATCGTTAGATATACAGGGTAGACAACTTGGTCCATTTTGAAGGGCCTTTTAAAGGGCTCTTCAAAAGGAGGTAATTCAAGGAAATCGGTCAAGCAGTTCATGAGATATCCGCATTTTTAGTTTGAGTCGGGGGATTATTCACTTTTTTTAGATTTATTCTTAAATATCTTAAAAATCGTTAGATATACAGGGTAGACAACTTGGTCCATTTTGAAGGCCCTTTAAAAGGGCGCTTCAAAAGGTGGTAATTCATGGAAATCGGTCAAGCCGTTCATGAGATTTCCGCATTTTTAGTTTGGCTTTGTGGAAATAATCAGTCTTTCAGACTCAAATATCCCAAAAATGGTTAAATTATACAAGGTAAACAACTTTCCTCCATGTTTTTCCATCTCGAGAAGTCCATAAATGTTTTCCCGCCCGATAATCCAACTTTTTAAATAATTTATCGAAAAATTATTTCAATTTTTTTCAAATTTTAAACAAATTACAAGTTTGAATAGGGGTCGTTAAAATTAATTGTCGTACATGGACTTGGGGCAATCTCACATCCATTAATTGAATATGCCAATCAAAATTGCAGGTAAAGCCCTTCCAGGATTTGATAAATGATATCGAAATTAGCCCTTCTGTTTATTCGAGATATAGAGTGAAATTATAATGTTTGAACGAATTTTCAACATGTTTTTCCGAAATTGATTTTTTTAAATTAAAATATTTTTAAAAAAATTCTTCAGATTTTAGGATTTCCGATTTGAGCTGTTCATTGTCGTTCCGCGGGGCTAAAATGTTTTCTGCCTTAATGCTTTTTTCGTCATAAAAGCAAATCGTCCTAGATTTATCATACAACCAACGCATTCTGTCGTAGAATCTTCAGATTAAAAAAATGCAAAAGTGGGGAGGACAAAAAACGGTGACTTGGTGGGAGAAGTGAGCTTCCACGGTTCCCGCCATCTTATGACGATTTTTATGTGTGACAAGATTAGGACGAGATGCCAAATTTATATATGGGCAGCGTTCCACCACGCCAACAAAACCATTGTCTGATCCAACAGCTTTTCTAATATTCTATGGCAGATCCAGCAGTTTTTAAACCATTCTATGGCAGATCCAGCGGATTTTCTAATATTCTCTGACAGATCCAGCAGCTTTTCTAATATTTTCTGGCTGATCCAGCAGCTTTTCGAATATTCTCTGGCAGATACGTTTTGAAACCATTCTATAGTAGATCCAGCAGTTTTTCTACCATTCTATGGCAGACCCACAAATTTTTAAACCATTCTATGACAGATCCAACAGTTTATCTAAGATTCTACGGCAGATACAGCAATTTTTAAACCATTCTATGGCAGATCCAGCAACTTTTCTAATATTCTCTGACAGATTCAGCAGTTTGAAACCATTTTATGGCAGATCCAGCAATTTTTAAAACATTCTATGGCAGATCCAGCAATTTTTAAACCATTCTATGGCAGACCCACCAATTTTTAAACCATTCTATGACAGATCCAACAGTTTATTTAAGTTTCTACGGCAGATCCAGCAATTTTTAAACCATTCTATGGCAGATCCAGCAACTTTTCTAATATTCTCTGGCAGATTCAGCAGTTTTGAAACCATTTTACGGCAGATACAACCGGTTTTTTTAACCATTCTATGGCAGATCCAGCCTTTTTTTTTTTTTTTTTTTTTTTTTTTTTTTTTTTTTTTTTAATTTTATTTTTTTACCATTCAATAGCAGATCCAGCAACTTTTCTAACATTCTCTGGCAGATACAGCAGTTTTGATACCATTCTATAGTAGATCCAGCAGTTTTTCTACCATTCTATGGCAGATCCACCAATTTTTAAACCATTTTAACCATTCTACGGCAGATCCAGCCGCTGTTATACCATTCAATGGCAGATCCAGCAACTTTTCTAACATTCTCTGGCAGATACACCAGTTTTTCTACCATTCTATGGTAGATCCACCAATTTTTAAACCATTTTAACCATTCTATGGCAGATCCAGCCGCTGTTATACCATTCTACGGCAGATCCAGCAAACCATTTTTCAGAATCTTCAGATTAAGTGGGGAGGACAAAAACGACTTGGTGGGAGAAGTGAGCTTCCACGGTTCCCGCCATCTTATGACGATTTTTATGTGTGTCAAGATTAGGACGAGATGTCTTTATGACGAAAAATATGCCCCATTTTATAAATCCGCGGCAGCGTTCCACCACGCCAAGCAAAACCATTGTCTGGACGTTTTTCTTTCGAGTTTTACAGACTTTTAAGCTTTACCAGTTTAATTGGTTTTCAGAAACACAAAAGGCTTTTATAATTTTCGCGTTAAGTAAGATTTAGGAGTCAAGATTTATAATAACTTCTCCCATTGTAAAGAGTAAAAATCGTCTTTTATGATATTAATTAAAATTTCCCGTAATCCACCCCCGGCCCCACCCCTGAAAATTCGGAGGGAAAATGATTTATATTCATTTGGGTAATTAATTCTTGTATTCTTCGTGGGTAATTAAAGAAGGCCTAAAGGGAACAAATGATGCCACATGGGGATAGTATTTACCTTGGGCGTCCCTTAGCTCGTTTTCTTCCCCCTTGGCGACATGCAAAATCCATTCTTCTACCCTCTTTCCGCCTTTTTTCGTCGAAAATTGAAATTAATTAAAATGTGCTTTTAATTATTCTCTTTGTTGCCGACGCGGTTGCATCCCCATGCAATATAATCCCTCTAAAGGTTATTAAAACGCAATCTGACCGTAATTGAATTTAATAGTCAAAGGATCAAAAGCCATTTTATTTCTAAAAAACCTCTAATAAAAAAAGGGACAAGACTTTATTCTTCAGACACCTGTATCATCACGGAGCCTTCGATTTCGCTCAGTTGATCAGACATGAATTTCGCCAAAAGCATATAATCGCCTGGTTTGACTGGAGTGACCGTGAAGAACACGATTACTTTCTTTTTCGGCGCACAACTAACAGAAAAATAAATATTCATTTTTATCTTTTGTACTCACTCTTCAACAGTGACTGCTTTGATCTTTTTAAAAAGTGGACCTTGCAAAAAGATCAGTCCGTTCGTTATCGTGACCGGGAGCGGATTCACAAAAGAGGCCATACAAGTCGTTGCCTTTTCGACATAAAAAGGAGTGTTTATCTAAAAAAAAATTTTTTTGTTATTCGATATGCAAAGTACTTATTTGAAGAGCTTCCAACGAAAACTTCCTTAAAGAGGAAGTAACAATATAGGAGGGGGAAGTATAAGGGATGAAAAATATAAAGAAGGGGGAAGTATTAGGTAGGAGAAGTATAAGTGATGGGGAAGTTTTATTTTATTTTTTATTTTTTATTTTTTTCGAAAAATTTTTAAGTTTTTTTTGTCAAAAAAATCCTTAAGTTTTTTTTGTCAAAAAAATCCTTAAGTTTTTTTGTCAAAAAAATCCTTAAGTTTTTTTTGTCAAAAAAATCCTTAAGTTTTTTTGAAAAATTTTCCGATTTTTTTTTTTCAGAAAAATTTTCAAGTTTTTTTCCGAAATTCAAAAATCGCAGACGATAATTTCTTGTTCAACTATTCAAGAAGTTTGTGTGAAAATCCGTTGAAAACTGTGGCCGTGAAGTGAGTGTACTACGGACGGCCGGCCGGAACCACAGACAAAGTTAAGATCGGGGGGTCATTTCACATTAAACCGATATTTCGACCTAATTTTAGGTTTTTCTACGATTCTCTGGCAGATCCAGCAGTTTTTAAACCATTCTATGGCAGATCTAGCAATTTTCAAACCATTCTATGGCAGATCCAACAGTTTTTCTAAGATTCTATGGCAGATCCAGCCGTTTTTATACCTAATTTTAGGTTTTTCTACGATTCTCTGGCAGATCCAGCAGTTTTTAAACCATTCTACGGCAGATCTATCAATTTTTAAACCATTCTATGGCAACGAACAGTTTTTTCTATGGTTCTATGGCAGATCCAGCCGTTTTTATACCTAATTTTAGGATTTTACGATTTCTTGGCAGATCCAGCAGTTTTTTAAACCATTCTACGGCAGATCTAGCAATTTTTAAACCTTCTATGGCAGATCCAACAGTTTTTCTATGATTCTATGGCAGATCCAGCCGTTTTAATACCTAATTTTAGGTTTTTCTACGATTCTCTGGCAGATACAGCAGTTTTTAAACCATTCTATGGCAGATCTAGCAATTTTTTAAACCATTCTATGGCAGATCCAGCCGTTTCTTTTACCATTCTATCAATAGATCAATATTCGATTTGACCCTCCGGGGTCTGGAAGACCCTTCCCCAAAAACCCAACGTGGAGGTTATCACAATAACTTCTTGTAAGTTAAAAGGTACCTCGATTTGTATTTTTGGCAACTGAAGTTTAACGACTGCTTCAGAATAGTAGTCGAAATCGTTTTCTTGACGCTTGCTTGGCAGGTACATTTGAAGAGAAACTCAGACAAAGCGGTATCCGCGTAGTCTTCATAGGTGACCACCGTCTTGCAAAATGCGGCTGAAAAAAAATTAAAAACCTCATTATCCTTACAGGAGTACCTTCGCTAGTGGCAAGCCTGACGTCGAATATTTCGCTTTTGATTACAGCCGCTTCCCTTCCCGAATACAAAATCGGCCTTATCGTCAACGTTACTGCCACCGTGTAGTTCTTTATGGAGCTATAATTCATAAGATCTAGTCTCCCACAATCAATAATAATTAACTGTTAATTTTTCGTACTTAAAATCTTTTCCGAAAGGTACATCTGTGGTAGCTGTCAATGTGAACCCGATTTTCTTGAAAACTCCTGGGCAATCGCAAAACGTGAAAAATCTGTGGTTTTATCGGTGAGAGCAGAGTAGCATCCAGTTTGGTTTTTGATGACTAAAAGGTTAGAATGTTGGTGAGTTATTAATTTTACTTTTAGAATCTTTATAGTCATTGGTGATGCGATTCTGTCCCATTTTCCTTCTGCTTTGGTACTTATGAAGCTTCCAACGGGTCCTGTCGACGGCTATGAGTTTCATCGTTTCTTGTACACCGTATTTTCCAGACGAATATTTGAGAATTGATGCCGTAGTATGTGAAAGGTCCGTTGTATGGTGCTTTGAATTTTCCGTTTTTTATGCCGGACTGATGTAGGGCCGTAGGAGAAGACGCCAGACCCTGGTGAATGGAGTGTCGCGTCTAGAATCTGCCAACCGTCGAATTCTTCACCGATGTCCATCCTTTTCATGTAAACTTCAGTCCAACATGGTAATTCCTTATTTTTAAGTCAGCAAGAACGACTTTAGACCATATTTACCATATCGGAGATATTTGGCTTTTGAAGCTTTTCTTGTGGTCTTCATCGTAGATTATATTGACGACGGATCCTTCGTCGTTTCCATGAACAAAAATTGAAACATGTTACAGGAGTGCTATTCCTAACGCTCTGCAAACTGAAAATCCGTGGTTTAGTCAATCATCCAATTTTGGTTTTACCTGTTGTTACTCCAGCGAGGACTAAACAGTTGGCGTAGCGTACAGGCTCCTTTGTGGCGTAATATGCTTGGAGTATGGGCGCACTTGCGCACCATAAATGGAGATTCGGCTTTGTCGAATTGCCCAGTGACGCTTGATAGTGACACCGCCTTCTGTGTTATTAGCGTTGATCTTAAATCAAACGTTAAAAAAAAAAAGAGATTTACGATATTCGTTGACGTCAACGCTCGTGCGATTTCGACAGCGTTCGATCTTTTCGAAACTGGAAGTTTGGCGACGTCTGTTATCAGGAAGAGAGCGCAGTCTAAAATGTCTTTGGCGAACTGTCCGTAAACCAGTAAGTCGGGCTCGTCGGTTTCATATTCCCGCGATAAATCAAACCATGCTCAGAGACGTACTCTTGAATGTATTTGTCGTCGATTTTAACTTCGTCGTCTGAACAAAAGTTAGTTTTGAACTATAAAACTTTTACCTGGTGCATAAGGGTTGAATATAACGTACAACATCGTGTCTAAAGAAAAAGTTGACCTTTCTGACTTATCTAGTAGTTTTGTGTCGATTTCAATACCCATCTTCCAATTGTGCAGTCGAACGAAGACACTAGCTGTTGGAAAGATTAGCCAAATCTTGCTGAGCGGCAGCTACAGGACTCCCCATAGGTAAGTGAGCACATTGCACTCCCACCAACATTTCCAAGGCTTTGCTGCCATTTTCGCCGGAAGGAGCTGCCACTGCAGTCAGCAAAAAGGGGAAATAGGAATATTACAGGTTAAGAGCCGATCTTCCCCCACTAGCCATCTTCCAATTGTGCAGTCGAACGAAGACACTAGCTGTTGGAAAGATTAGCCAATGAGTAGTGTGCTGCTGGCAGAACTCCCTCCATAAGTAAGTGAGCACATTGCACTCCCACCAACATTTCCAAGGCTTTACTGCCATTTTCGCCGGAAGGAGCTGCCACTGCAGTCAGCAAAAAGGGGAAACTCAGGTATATTCCAGGTTAGGAGCCGATCTTCCCCCACCCCCATCTTCCAATTGTGCAGTCGAACGAAGACACTAGCTGTTGGAAAGATTAGCCAAATCTTTGCTGAACTGCAGCTGGCAGAACTCCCTCCATAGGTAGGTGCGCACATTGCACTCCCACCAACATTTCGAAGGCTTTACTGCCATTTTCACCGGAAGGAGCTGCCACAGCAGTCAGCAAAAAGGGGAAACTCAGGTATATTCCAGATTAGGAGCCGATTTTCCCCCACTAGCCTTATCTTCCAATTGTGCAGTCGAACGAGACACTCCATAGGTAGGTGCGCACATTGCACTCCCACCAACATTTCGAAGGCTTTACTGCCATTTTCACCGGAAGGAGCTGCCACAGCAGTCAGCAAAAAGGGGAAACTCAGGTATATTCCAGATTAGGAGCCGATTTTCCCCCACTAGCCTTATCTTCCAATTGTGCAGTCGAACGAAGACACTAGCTGTTGGAAAGATTAGCCAAATCTTTGCTGAGCTGCAGCTGGCAGAATCCCTCCATTGGTAAGTGCGCACATTGCACTCCCACCAAAATTTCCAAGGCTTTACTTCCATTTTCGTCGGAAGGAGCTGCCACTGCAGTCTGCAATAAGGGAAATATAACTCAGGTATATTCCAGGTTAGGAGCCCATCTTCCCCCACTAGCCCCATCTTCCAATTGTGCAGTCGATCGAAGACATTAGCTGTTGGAAAGATTAGCTAAATCTTTGCTGAGTGTGCTGCTGGCAGAACTCGCTCCATAGGTAAGTGAGCACACTGCACTCCCACCAACATTTCCAAGGCTTTACTGCCATTTTCGCCGGAAGGAGCTGCCACTGCAGTCAACAAAGTAGCAGGTAGAGCACTCCCGATTTCCCAACAGTTATCTGCAGCTACATTACCCTGAGATCGATTCTGTTTCCTTTGTAACCTGCTATCCAAGCCGTCCATTTTCCAATTAGTCCGGTACTTTTATACGAAAGCGGTACAACCGATAGCGTATAATGACCCACTGTAGCATCTTCACAGTCTAACATATGTTATTTATTTGTTAAAAAGAAAAAAAAATCAAAATTATGAACCTTTATAAGTGAAAATTGCAGACATTACATCTTTCGACGGTACGTATTCCCGGTCTAGATATAAATACAAGTAGACGACCTGACCTCGGCGTGTGACAAGCTGCGGGCTACCTTCACGATGACCGATATCGTATGCCAGGGTATCGTGAAGCTTTAAATTGACGGCGAGCCTCGGGTCGAATTTAGTGACGGCGAGATTGGAAAGGTCGCGCCGGGAAAAACCCTTAAGGACATATATGATTGAAGGGAATTTTAAAGAAAACTTACTTTGGACGCTTTGCTCACTGAAGATCGACTCTTCCCTGGGTGTCATCGTTCAAATCAATGTTGCATTTCAATCATGAATTTTGTATTCTAAAAATAAAAATTTGTTAAGTTTTCAGATGTTTTTTGTTTCAATACATTTAGTGACTAATTTCTGAACATCCTCCGTCACCTGAGACTTCAAATATTCACCCTTCGCAAATTAAATTTACATAATGGACGTCCTTGAAAATTCAGAAAAAGGTTTATCGATTGAACCCAAGGAAATCGCCCATAAATCGTAAAAACGGGGTTCCTCGGTCGAAAAGAAAAGGAGAAAATAGGTTTATCGATTGAACCCAAGGAAATCGCCCATAAATCGGTAAAAAATGGGGTTCCTCGGTCGAAAGAAATGGAGAAAGTAGGTTTATCGATTGAACCCAAGAAAATCGCCCATAAATCGGTAAAAAATAGGTTCATCGATTGAACCCAAGGAAAAAATTTGTTAATTTTTGAGATGTTTTGTTTCAATACATTTAGTGACTAATTCTCAACACCCTCCGTCACCTGAGACTTCAAATATTCACCCTTCGCAAATTAAATTTGCATAATGGACGTCCTTGAAAATTCTGAAAAAAGGTTTTGGTTAGTTATTTTTCTTCCCTCTTTCTTCATCTTTTCGGCCCCTTCGAATTTCATCCTTTTAGACCGACAAAACAGGCCCTGCTTTGTAGAAGAAGAAGGCAAATTGCATCCATTAGTAGCTCTACCGCTAAGTAGCTTAGTATCAGGTTCCTCCCTGTTTGCTTTTATAAAACCCAACCCTCCAAAATTCTTTATTACCATAACTAAATGAAAAATTGACTTCGAAATCGAGATCGATGGTTTTTTCCCGTTGTTTATATTACAAAGGATTCTATTTCACGGTCTTATGATGGATTTTCATCTTTTTTAATGATTCTTTGTTTACAATAATTGCGAAAGCTATTCAACCGTAAGACCGAAAACCCGAGGCTATTATTTTAAATAATTACGGTATTATTAAAAAAAAGATGGTGGTTTAAGCCTTCAGATTTATAGTTCTTTGCGGGTAGGAACGCATCTGCTCGCCACTAACGCCCCCCAATCCAAAAAGGGGCATCAATTAATATTTTATATTCGCCGCTAGGGGCAGTTTATAACACAAGTTTAAACCGTCTAATTTATTGTGAAAAAATTAAATTTGCAAAAGTTCAGAGATTCAATTTTAATATTGAGTGTTGTTTAACATCGGTATGGTGGACAGCCAAGTTTCAACCCTCCCTAGAAGAAAACTTTTAATTGCCTGGTGACCGTACTAATTATGCAGAAACCGCGTGGCTTCCGACCGTCGGAAAGAGGGACTTACTTAGCTATAAACAACATTTTAGACGATACTACCAAAATCGATGGTTGTATCGTAAAATACTTACCCCTCCGTTTTACGACCACTCCGTTATACTTTCCCCTCCTATGTACTTTCCCCTCCATAAAACTTCCCCCTCCTATACTTCCCCTCCCATACACTTCCCCCTCTCTTTTTCTGGTGTTTCCTACATTCTTCATCATCGTTTTCTCTTAGAGGATCCTTTTTTAACTTCCGAAGTTATTGTGATACCCTCGACGTCGGGCTTTTGGGAAGGGTCTTCCAGACCCCGGAGGGTCAATTCGAATATTGATCTTTACCGATCTCAACTTTGTCTGTCGGCCGTAGCATTTTTTTCCGGAACACTTTACGGTCACAGTTTTCATCCGATTTCACCAAATTTTAACAAAAATTTCTTGAGCCGGTGAAGAAGAATGTAGCGAAGGCTATTTTTGAATTTCGAAAAAATGGCGGAGATATGTCTGTTTGAAATTTTAAAAAATTCGCTGCGGCCGAACCGTAAATCCGATTTTTACCAAATTTTCACCAATTACTCCTTTTATTTTTTTTAGAATTTTTGGTGTAAAAAAATTGCCACCTTTTAATTCTTAATTTTTTTTTTAGTAGGGAGAAATTTCATACTTCTACCCATTAAGAGAGGCACATCCCTAGGCCAAAGAGCCCATTATTTCTACCTTGACACTTAAAAAATTTTTCGAAAAAAGAACTTAAAAAATTTTTCAAAGAAAAAGAAAAAAGGAAAAACCGGAAAATTTTTGGAAAAAAACTAGGAAAATTTTTCGAAAAAAATTAAAAC
Source organism: Orius insidiosus (assembly GCA_014119065.1). Lineage (NCBI taxonomy): Eukaryota > Metazoa > Arthropoda > Insecta > Hemiptera > Anthocoridae > Orius > Orius insidiosus. Next base: position 757,827 of record JACGAQ010000007.1, read on the forward strand.
TTCCTTATTCCTCCCCTCCTTTATACTTTCCCTCCCTTCGTTATACTTTCGTTCCCTTATACTTCCCCTCTGTTATACTTCCCCTCCGTTATACTTCCCCTCTGTTATACTTCCCCTCTGTTATAATTCCCTCTGTATACTTTATACTTCCCCGGGCGATTTCTTTGGGTTCAATCGACAAACCCTTTTTTCTCCTTTTCTTTTCGACCGAGGAACCCCATTTTTTACCGATTTATGGGCGATTTCCTTGGGTTCAATCGATAAACCTATTTCCTTTTATTTTCGACCGAGGAACCCCATTTTTTACCGATTTATGGGCGATTTCCTTAGGTTCAATCGATAAACCTATTTACTCCTTTTCTTTTCGAACGAGAAACCCCATTTTTTTAACCGATTTATGGGCGATTTCCTTGGGTTCAATCGATAAACTTATTTACTCCTTTTCTTTTCGACCGAGGAACCCCCCCCCCCCCCTTTTTACCGATTTATGGGCGATTTCCTTGGGTTCAATCGATACTTTACTCCTTTTCTTTTCGAACGAGAAACCCCATTTTTTTTAACCGATTTATGGGCGATTTCCTTGGGTTCAATCGATAAACTTATTTACTTTTATTTTCGACGAGGAACCCCATTTTTTACCGATTTATGGGCGATTTCCTTGGATTCAATCGATAAACCTATTTACTCCTTTTCTTTTCGAACGAGAAACCCCATTTTTTTTAACCGATTTATGGGCGATTTCCTTGGGTTCAATCGATAAACTTATTTACTCCTTTTCTTTTCGACCGAGGAACCCCCCCCCCCCCTTTTTACCGATTTATGGGCGATTCCTTGGGTTCAATCGATAAACCTATTTTACTCCTTTTCTTTTCGAACGAGAAACCCCATTTTTTTAACCGATTTATGGGCGATTTCCTTGGGTTCAATCGATAAACTTATTTACTCCTTTTATTTTCGACCGAACCCCATTTTACCGATTTATGGGCGATTTCCTTGGATTCAATCGATAAACCTATTTACCCTTTTTCTTTTCGACCGAGGAACCCCATTTTTTACCGATTTATGGGCGATTTCCTTAGGTTCAATCGATAAACTTATTTACTCCTTTTTTTCTTTTCGACCGAGGAACCCCCCCCCCCCTTTTTTACCGATTTGGGTTTCCTTGGGTTCAATCGATAAACCTATTTTCTCCTTTTCTTTTGGACCGAGGAACCCCATTTTTTTTATCGATTTATGGGCGATTTCCTTGGGTTTGCGGGCATGATGGCCTTTTTGAATCGATTTCTCCTCAGTTCTTTCCCGCCAAAAGAGTAAAACTATTTTCTGAAGGGAGGAAAAAGATTATGTTAATGGGTTTTCTTGTTTTCAAGAGGTTCGTTTAGTCTAATTGTTAATGGCCTCCAATTACGCTTCACCTGGTGTTCAAAGTCGCGCGGAGTGTCGTTTTAAGTTGAAGCCATTTCTGGTTTACCGTTAATAAGGGAGCCATTACTTAAAGGAAATGAGAGCGATCACGGATGTTCCGAGGGTGGTTGATAAATGAAAGAAAGACGTGAAATTTCGACCTTTCCGAGGGTTTAATTATCGGAGGACATCGCCGGGGACGTTTACTAATCGCCCAAAAAGGGTTCGAGACACTCCCGGAACCCACCGGCATTTCCATAACAACTGTCAACGTGAAAAAACGTTTCTAATTATCACTCCGTCTTCGGGTAATGAGAAAATCAAGGATTTCGTGTCTTTCGGCTATCATTTCGCAGTTTTTGGGGAAAAAATCTTTAATGACATCAATTTAGAGAGGTGAGACCATTAATTTTCCGTGGTTCCTATCGCTCCCTCTAGCGTACTTTGACGGAACAGATGTCCGGGTCCATCATTCATCATCACCTGCGCCGCCTCCCTCATTACCCAACCCCTTTTTTCCCTCACTCTCTACATTTTGATAAAAATGATATCGCGGGTCCCCCCTTCACCTTCTATGATATAGACTTCAAGGGCAGAGGAAATATGACGAGAAAAGGGTGTGAAAAAAATAAGTTGCTTACCCCAACGAGAATTAGCCTTTTCAGCAAACATCGCTTTAACGTATATCTTAATCCATGACAAAAAGTACTAGTTCCAACGAAAACTTCCTTAAAGAGAAGTAAAATATAGAAGGAGGAAGTGTAAGGAGGGGGAAGTACATAGGAGGGGGAAGTGTATGGAGGGGAAGTACATAGGAGGGGGAAGTATAACGGAGGGGAAAAGAAAAGGAGAAAATAGGTTTATCGATTGAACCCAAGGAAATCGCCCATAATCGGTAAAAAATGGGGTTCCTCGGTCGAAAAGAAAAAAATAGGTTTATCGATTGAACCCAAGCAAATCGCCCATAAATCGGTAAAAAATTGGGTTCCTCGGTCGAAAAGAAGAGGAAAAATGGTTTATCGATTGAACCCAAGGAAATCGCCCATAAATCGGTAAAAAATGGGGTTCCACAGTCGAAAAGAAAAGGAGAAAATAGGTTTATCGATTGAACCCAAGGAAATCGCCCATAAATCGGTAAAAAAATCTGTTTATCGATTGAACCCAAGGAAATCGCCCATAAATCGGTAAAAAATGGGGTTCCTCGGTCGAAAAGAAAGGAGAAAATAGGTTTATCGATTGTTTAGTTCCCCACTAGGAAGCGCTAGAGATACAAAAGTGAGGTTATTACTATGAGGTTATAAACAAAATTCAATTTTTATATAATTTTATTGAACATAAGGGTATGCCAATGATTGTTTTGTAGGGCTCATGATTTTTTCCCAGTCCTGCAACATATCGACGACGCCTGCGACCCTGATTTTTTACCGTAATCCATCGGCGTCCGTCCCCACCTATCTTTTTCGTTAACTAAATAACTATGTTTTAGAAACGACATATTTGACGATTTCGCTAAATCCCAAAGCGGCTGCGACGTGCAGTATGGTCCTTTGGTCGTGATCTTTCAAATGGATCATATCGCTTGTGGACAGCCTAAAATTTAAGTGGGTTGTCGATCAAGAGACTCTTACTTAATAATTTTTTGTAAGTCGTTATTCACAACAGCGGTGAAAATTTCGCAGTACGTGTTACATTGATCCACGACGTTCTTCCGAGCAGGAAACCTCTTTTTAACTCTTTTAGTCAAATTGTCGTAGATGTGGAATTTATTGGTATCTATGAACTCCTAAAAGCAATAAAGTTAGAAAACGGAATAAGTCTTAACGATTAAAACGAACAGTTAGAGGTTAAGTGCCTTATTTGTTTAGTCGGTTTAGAACCTGTAATAACCTACTCACAATAACCTACTCATCCCCCATTACTAGTAAAACGTCTTATTAGTCAGGCAATAAATGATAATTAGAAAATAATGAAAATATTGATTTTCGAGGAAAAGATTGAAAACAATTACTTTCATAAGCATAAACCACGGACGGAATTCCCGTCCGCATTTAACCTCGGTGAGTACAGAGCTATTCCTAAAACTCCAGGAATGACGAACATCATGGCTCCCGAACTAGACGATTTACCAGGATTTCCCATCTAGAAAAATAAATATAAATATAAATAATTATTTCGAAATACCAAAAAAGCACTCTGCCCAGAGAATTTATAAAGGCCTGAAGTGTACATTGAGGATAAAACATATTTGACGGCTTTTGGTGTCAAAACTTGTTTTAGCGTGAGAGGATTTAGGCCGCCGTTGGCTAAAGTTGCTGCTATCAGGCTTAAACTTTCGCAATTCGCCTCCATCGAAAAGGCCTGAAATTTTTGTCAGATTTTTAATTAGTTCTATGTACTTCGTAGTAGAAATCGCAGGCTTCGGAGATGTTTCGTGTCGACAGGGATTTTACCCATGGAGATAAGAAGGTTCGCTAATGCCCACTGGATGAAACGCGTGCTGCTTGGCTTCCATGAATACTTGTGTTCGATGCTGTACGTACTCATTTCCGGCCAGATCCTAAAGAAAGATTGATGGCAAGAATCAGAAAAGAAAATACATTGAAAAATTGTAACCGTTTTTGTGCTCTTCCGCCACTTTCGCGTGGTCTTTGTTGCCGAAAAGCATCAAGCAAAGCATCAGAAAGCCGCTATCCAACATCGCACTTCTAGGCCTACCTTTAAAAAAACTTCATTTTAAATTCTACAGTATTTGGTTAACCTTGAGAGTCTAAGCTTAAGATATCGCTTTGCGTATGAACGCTTTCGTGGCCGACCAATTTCTCAACTTCGCTCACCCCTAAGCGGTCTAACGCCATACCGTAAACTAAAGGTTTGCTAAAAATACAATAAAAAAAGGATAAAAATGATGAACCATATGGAATGGAGGAGAAAAGAAGCTTCTGAGTCGCCGATAAAACATCTTTGCCCGTCGACTGTGGTGACAGCAACTCCCCAAGTGTCTTGAGAATTGTTGTTTAAGACCGCCTTTCTTTTGGTCACTTCTCCTTGATAATTGTAGACTTCGTTTTCGTAAAGTTTCTGCAAACCGCAGACGAAATTGAGGAATTTCGGGACAACCAGGTCGTCCAGCAAAGCCGGAAGAAGAAACATCTCGATTTACGTTTACTATCCTGAAATTCAAAATAGCTTCCCTTTCATTCCCGTCAAGGTACCTTGTAAAGCCTCCTTGATTGGCTTGTATATCATAAAAACATTCGCTTTCCCTCCAATTTCTTTCATGACACATCTCAAGTTTGCCAACCTCGGATCTCTCTGGTCGAAAATCCCCGCGTTTTCTAGTTTCTGTAAATTTTTTATTGGTGGCAGCACTATTTGCACCTTACCTCGAGTATTAACTGGAGGCCGATTTCGGTCGATAATTCAGGCTTCATGGTGTTAAACACATCTATGATTTTAGCATCAAAATCTCTTCCATTTTCGAAAAAAATCTTTAAACTTAATCACCTGAAAATTATTGATTCACTGCCTTTACGATCGGGATGTCGAAATCTTCGAACGATGACGTCTCCCTCTAAGGTAAATCAATTAACTGGAAGAAGTGTTAGGGCTGTTGAATATTTAAAAACACGTCTCTTCACGTTTGAACCCGATAAGGGAGAAATAAAAAAGAGGGGCTTCTTTGACGTGGCTTCCGTGGGGAGAAGGGATTCCGAACAGTCATTATTATTTTATAACCTTAAGAATATTATTCAATGGAGCTGTGTATTAAATCCTCCCATTATTCCTTAGTATTAAAAAAAATCTCCCCTCAAGATACCTTTTTCGTGAAGAAAAATGCAGTTCGGAGAGAGCGAAAAAGAAAAAGTTTCCAGTTAATCAAGTCGGCCGGGAGGCGCATTAGGAACTTCCCTCGGCACCCCTTTTCCCGCTCCTGTACCCAATTATCAATGCAAATCTCCATTAAGGGACACCTTGTTTCCTCAGCCCTGATAGGCGCCTTGAGCTGATTATGTAGATACCCCCCAATACATATATATTTGTCTTAGCCTGAGACTAATTAGGGCAGGCGCCTCAATGCCAATTTGCATTGTTTGGATTCCTGGTCGTGCTCGGTGTCGATTAAGTCCGCCACGCGTATTTCAAACCCTGAAACAATCCGCTGGGGACAATATCATTCATATTATATTAGTTCCAGAAATTTCCATCAAAATTACAAACTGTGTTTTTCCATTGTGTAAACTTTGCGAACGCCTGAGGGCTATTTCGGTTCAATTGGACCTTTTGTTTCAAGCCGCTAGAGCTTTCGGGGCGGACGAGCATTCGTTAGGGCGGTAGGTGCTCTACTCGGTCGTCTATTCGTTACGACTGCAAATGCTCCAGTCTGGACGCCTCGGTAGTCACGAGCGGCCCTCAACTTGATGGATTGATGGGGCGGACGAACATTCGTTCGGGCGGGAAGTGCGAGACGCCTGCCACAACGACTGTGTTCGCCGAACACTTTCGGTACATCAGACGCGTTTAAACTGAAGAGTTCAGGGCGAGCGTGCATTCGTTCGGGCGGGAAGTGCAGGACACCTACCACGACGACTGGGTTCGCCGAACGCTTTCGGTACATCAGTCGCGTCCAGACTGAATAGTTCGGGGCAAGAGAGCATTCGTTCCTACGGCAAATGCTCCATCCTGGACGCCTCGGTTGTCACGGGCGGCCCCTAACGGGATGGATTGATGGGGCGGACGAGCATTCGTTCGGGCGGTAAGTGCGGGACGCCAGCCACAACGACTGTGTTCGCCGAACGCTTTCGGTACAACACCACGTCCAGACTGAAGAGTTCGGGGCGAACGAGCATTCGTTCGGGCGGGAAGTGCAGGACACCTGCCACGACGACTGGGTTCGCCGAACGCTTTCGGTACATCAGTCGCGTCCAGACTGAATAGTTCGGGGCAAGCGAGCATTCGTCCCTACGGCAAATGCTCCATCCTGGACGCCTCTGTTGTCACGAGCGGCCCCCAACGGGATGGATTGATGGGGCGGACGAGCATTCGTTCGGGCGATAAGTGCTCTACTCGGGACGCCTGCCACAACGACCGTGTTCGCCTAACACTTTCGGTACATCAGCCACGTCCAGACTGAAGAGTTCGGGGCGAACGTGCATTCGGCAAATGCTCCTGCCTGGACGCCTCGGTCGACACGAGCGGCCCCAAACGGACTGCAGAGAACGTGGGAGGGGGGGGGGGGGTCCAGCGTCACCTCAAAAATGACCTCGAACTTCCATTTGCTCTAATATGAATGCGGATATTTCAACATAGCATCACCTCGTCATAAAATGGAGTAAAAATCGACTTTCCCCCCCCCCCCCCCACTTTTATGACCAGATTATGTGTCCCAGCGCATTTTCCATTATGCTTTGTGAGCGCCGAAGGGCTTTTTTTCGGTTCAATTGTTTAACTTTCGAAGTTTGAAAAAAAAGTCTGTTGATATAACGATGATGGTATTCGCCATCCCCGAGGGCCTGTGACATTCTAGGAGCTAATGTTTGCCAGAGGGGAGTCTCACCGGAACCGAGGGAGCTGAGATAACCAAACAGGAAGCCTGAGAAAGCAGATATCGCCCTCACCACCCCCTTCAACAATTTCCTTGATCGATATTTTCTAATTATTGACCAAAAAATAGGAAAATTTTGTTACTCCCCGCCGTCTGCGGAGTAACAACAATTTCCATGGGCTTTTATCAAGTTATCGCGTTAACGAATTACCGTCTGAGCTCGTGGAAAAGGGGCCTCGGAGGCAAAATCAACTTAGCATACATTAGGAGCCTTGGAGGGGGGGCCTTCTGTCCAGGTAACTTGAGGAAACTGAATAAATTCTTCAGTTCCCTATCAACGTGAATTTCATGACACTTTTTCATTGAACTCGAAAGCACTTATCTGTCTTGAAAAGTGATTGATGGATTCGATTTACGCAGTTTTCTTTTTCATCCCGTATCAAAACTAATGATGATGGATCTCAAAGCCTTCAGTTTTAATTCCATCTTTCTTAACTTTTTATACAAAGAAAAACGCTCAAACGCTATTTTCCTTCCCGCCTCTTTTTAAGAATGAGGTTATGGACATCAGGTTATGGAAGTATAACAATAATGGAATTCCTTGGTTTTCCATCCCCAAAGAATCATTCTTTAATGACTTTCGGTCTTTTTGACCCCGTGGGGTCAGGGAGACCAACACGGCCGCAATATCCATACAATTTTCACGGGATCTTTTGTATAGTCTAGAAAGTGATGAGAAATTCTTGAATTTCAAAAATGGCGAAGATCGGTCAGTTTGAAATTTTAAAAACTATGGCCGAACCCTCGTTTTTTGCCAATTCCATTCGCTTTTTGCCATTTTTTTGAAATTCAAGAAACTTTCGTCACTTTCTAGACTATACAGAAGATCCCGTGAAAATCGTATGGATATTGCGGCCGTGTTAGTCTTTTGAAAGTCTTTTGAAGATCCTGACCCACGGGTCAAAAAGACCGAAAGTCTTTGAAGATCCCATGAAAATCGTATGGATATTGCGGCCGGTTGGTCTCCCTGACCCACGGGGTCAAAAAGACCGAAAGTCTTTTGAAGATCCCATGAAAATCGTATGGATATTGCGGCCGTGTTGGTCTCCCTGACCCCACGGGGTCAAAAAGACCGAAAGTCTTTCGAAGATCCCATGAAAATCGTATGGATATTGCGGCCGTGTTGGTCTCCCTGACCCACGGGGTCAAAAAGACCGAAAGTCTTTCGAAGATCCCATGAAAATCGTATGGATATTGCGGCCGTGTTGGTCTCCCTGACCCACGGGGGTCAAAAAGACCGAAAGTCTTTCGAAGATCCCATGAAAATCGTATGGATATTGCGGCCGTGTTGGTCTCCCTGACCCACGGGGTCAAAAAGACCGAAAGTCTTTCGAAGATCCCATGAAAATCGTATGGATATGCGGCCGTGTTGGAAAGTCTTTCGAAGATCCCATGAAATCGTATGGATATTGCGGCCGTGTTGGTCTCCCTGACCCCACGGGGTCAAAAAGACCGAAAGTCTTTTGAAGATCCCATGAAAATCGTATGGATATTGCGGCCGTGTTATTCTCCCTGACCCACGGGGTCAAAAAGACCGAAAGTCTTTTGAAGATCCCATGAAAATCGTATGGATTGCGACCGTGTTAGTCTCCCTGACCCCACGGGGTCAAAAGACCGAAAGTCGTCGCGTTAGTTCTAACACGGACAAGTCATTTTCCCAATATTTTCAGGAGAGCCAAAATACGGATTAATTTCTCATTGGAACCAATGCATCACCTGTTGGCTAAATCGTGAACTACGCGTTTCTGTTGGTAATAGGGTTAAACTACCAACGGAATTCGATTCTCCATTTACCATCAGAAACAATGCCTAACTCAAAATTGATAAAAATGATTTATCCGGTGTTAGAACTAACGCGACCAAGTACTCCTTGTATTTTTTGGGCCACTTTTAGCATCTCTCCATTTCTCTAGGGTTAAACTACCAACGGAATTCGATTCTCCACAAAATTTACCATCAGAAACAATGCCTAACTCAAAATTGATAAAAATGATTTATCCGGTGTTAGAAAATTTTTTTTTGTTAGAAATTATTATTTTTACGATAAAATACACAATAACAATTTACAACAATTAAAAAATAATTAATATTTACATTTAAGGCAAAATTGGTATAATGGCAAAATGCAACATGAGGAAGCTCAATTTACAATTAGGAAGTGTTATCTTTTTTTGAAATAAATTAAAATGACTTTAATTTTGTTAATTTTATGTATTTTGCCATATTTTAAAAGAATTAGCCAAGATTAAAAGACTAATCCCTGAATGTTAGCTCTATCTATTTTTATGGCACTTTTGAGATTTTTAGCTACTGACATTTTTATACTTGATGAATAAGTTGTATAGTACTCTCAGTGTGGACTTCATATCTTTATTAACGATATCTAAAAAAAAAAAATATTATTTAGAATTTAAAAAAAGACTTTTTATTACCTTCAGGGCGGGCTTTTGGCCTGTCGAGTCCGACGTCTTGCATGAGCTGAAATGAGAAATTGACGTTGTGGACTTTTTGGTCGAAATCGTGAGGGGTCGGGAAAAAGAAATAAAGAGGGACGAAGAAACCTTCGAGAAGTCCCATGAGAAGCGTAAGGTAGACTCCATCGTGGAACTGCGTCTCAAGTTCGCTCACTTCCAGGTTGATTTTATTCAAGTTTTTGTTCACGAAGGTCAAAAGAGACTAAAAAAGATACCAAATTTTTTAAAAGTTGAAAAAAAAAAATCCCAAATTTCTCATAAGTCGCAGATTTTTCCATTTATCTCAGAAACTGGCGATCGCATAAAAAAAAAATTCTAAATAAAAATTGTAGCTGACTAAATTTCTAACAAAAATGTATTTATATGTTTTTGCGTAGGACTAACAGTTTTGACCTATGAATATTTTTCAACTTTAAAGTCTCATAGTTCTTAAACTAATAGTTCTACCCCAAAAACCATTAAGTAGTTTTTGTAGGAAATTTTGTCATCTACAATTTTCATTTAAAGCATTTTTCACTAAAATCAAAAGTTTCTTAGAAAAAGTTGAAAGTTGGAAAAACAATCCAAAATTTCTCATAAGTCGCACGTGAGCAAAGGTCAATTTTCACTGATTTTTCCATTTATCTCGGAAACAGACAATCGCATTGAAAAAATCGTCTAAATAAAATTGTAGCTGACAAAATTTCCAACGAAAATGTATTTATATGTTTTTTGCGTAGGACTAACAGTTTTGACCTATGAATATTTTAAGTTTTTCAACTTTAAAGCCTCACAATTCTTAAACTAATGGCTCTACCCCAAAAACTATTAAGTACTTTTTTGTAGCAAACGTTGTCAGCTACAATTTTCATTCAAATCATTTTTCACCGAAATCAACAGTTTCTTAGAGAATTTAAGTTGAAAGTTGGAAAAAAAATCAAAAATTTCTCATAAGTCGCACGAGAGCAGAGGTCAAATTTCACAGATTTTTCCATTTATCTCAGAAACAACCAATCGCATAGAAAAATTGACTAAATAAAAATTGTAGTTGACAAAATTTCAAACAAAAATGAATTTATATGTTTTTGTGTAGGACTAACAGTTTTTGACCTATGAATATTTTAAGTTTTTCAACTTTAAAGTCTCTTTGTTCTTAAACTAATGGTTCTACCCCAAAAACCATTAAGTACTTTTTGTAGGAAACGTTGTCAGCTACAATTTTCATTTACAGCATTTTTCACTAAAATCAACATTTCTTAGAAAAAGTTGAAAGTTGGAAATACAATCCAAAATTTTTCATAAGTCGCATGTGAGCTAAGGCCAATTTTCACAGATTTTTCCATTTATCTCGGAAACAGCCAATCGCACCGAAAAAATGTCAAAATAAAAATTGTAGCTGACAAAATTTCCAACAGAAATGTATTTATATGTTTTTTGCGTAGGACTAACAGTTTTTGATTTATGAATATTTTAAGTTTTTCAACTTTAAAGCCTCTTAGTTCTTTAACTAATGGTTCTACCCTAAAAACCAGTAAGTAATTTTTTGTAGGAAATTTTGTCGGCTACAATTATTATTTGAAGCATTTTTCGCTGAAATCAACAGTTTCTGAGATAATTGAGTAAAAGTGGGCTTTTGGATGTTTTCCCCCCTCAAAACAGTAAGATTATTAAAAATTAAACTTACATTTTTGACGACGTTCAGTTTGTCAGGAGCATGGTCAAAAAGGGTGTCGAACGCATCCCGTTCACACCTCATCCCAACATCATCATAAGTGGAAGTAATCTCCTCGGAGACAGTCCTATGTTTGATTTTTCCGCCACTTTGTTTCTGAGCGATGAGAACTTTCACCGAGACATTCTCAGGGAGGCGAATCGGCGCACGGAAATGCCTCACAAGCGCCACCAAAAGGTGAAGAATCGCCACTAAATTTTTACTGTGGATACTTTCGACTCCCCATTTATGCTCTGCCCATACAGCCTGTCCTAAAACCTTTAAAAAAGATACAATAAAAAAATAAATAAAAAAAATTTTGATCTTACAGTGTTGGCAGTGCCCAAAACGATTCTTAATTTTTGTTTTTGCCCTTCTTCAGATTGAGTCACCTCAGGGACATCCATTTTTGACCTCGTCAGTTTTTCTAAAAAAAAAAGTTTTAAACATAAAATTGAGAATTTATAATCACCGATGAGTTTCTGAAGGACTTGCCCGTCGTAGAGATCATCTTCTAAATTTTTGACGATAATTCTTTGCTCGGCAAGCTCATCGTTGATCCAGTCGATAAGAACGGAAATTAAATTTTGAACTTTCGGTTCCTCCAAAGAATCTGGCTTGACGATCGACATCTCCTGGTTCTCCTCTACAAAAGAAATTAGTTTTGTTCCAACCACAGTTTGAAACTCCTGGAGCATGCTCAGAAGGATGAAGTCATCTTACGTCAAATTTGACGTGCAGATCCTTCTGCGCATGCTCCAGGAGTCTCAAGCGATTATAAGCCCAAAAAAAGTCAAAAATTTACCAAGAGAATAGACTTCAGGAGGAATGTCTGCAGACATGGGACTTCCCGGTGAATCGATGGCATGTTTTCCTTCTTCCTGGACTTCCTGAACTGTAAAAAACAGAATTTTTCAAATAAACAGATGTATGGGTGTTGTCATGACCAAATAAGGAGATGTCCTACATAACTTAATATACAAAAGAAAAATGCTAAAAATTCTCACCTTCCCTTATTCTTTTCTTCCTCCCTAATGTCCCTATACTTCCTATCTTTTCCCAGAAAGTTTCTTCTTTTTCGTCTTTTCTTATTGGTGTACGAGGAGATTTGGGTCTAGGAGATGCCATTTTTAAACTATCAAACACAGAAACAGTGTTGCCTCTTGTAGCCAACAAATTTCTCAATTTTGAAAAAAGGGAGGACCAAAATCCAAACTTAGTTAATATTTATAAAAAAGAGCTTTAAATAAGCATGAAAATAAATTTATTTGAAGATTCTCATGAAAAAAATAGAGAGAGAAAAACAGCTGGCAGCACTGATTTTTTGCCGCCAATTGATAACGTGAATTTTGTTATCTAACCGTTCTTTTTTTGTTTAGTTTTTCTCATTTTTCAATTATGTCCGACTATTTTGGTGATGTTTTGGCGGATATCTCTTCGCCCGTCGATTTTGCGCTAAATATCGAACAGAAGCTTCCTAAAATATTGGTAATTTTTTTGTCATGGCATATTTTTATCAAGCTCAAGTTTGATGGAAAAAATGGGGTCAAAATGACCAATGGTTCCCTATGGAATAACTTCTTCAAGAAAGGGAGTTCATGTGATACCCTTGAGAGATGGTTCGGGTGTCACTCTAGGGTCATCATTGGGTCAAAATGGGTTTTTACTGGTAGTTCTTCGAAGAGGCAGCTACTGAGATACCCTTGACAGGTTATTTTTTGGGTCTTCCGGACCATTGGTCATAGTTATTGAGCCAATAGGTAATTTTTTTTGTTGACATATTTTTATCAAGATTAAGGATGGAAAAATGGGGTCAAAATAGCTAATGGTTTATGGAATAACATCTTCAAGAAAGGGAGTTCATTTGATACCCTTGATAGATGGTTTTGGGGGGTAATGGCGGTACCTGGGGGCGCTGGGAAGTTACTGTGGGGCGTTATGCAAAATTTGGGTGATAAGGGGGAAATGGCTAAGTGGCCAGCCATGGAGGCGTTAGCGTGAGTCCTTTTTTTTATTTATTTAATTAAAAATTTTAACCGGCCCGTTAAGTAAAGGGCAAAAAGTTAACCGCCCGTTAAAAAATTTAACCGGCCCGTTAAGTAAAGGGCCGAAACTTAACTGCCCGTTAAAAGTTAACCGGCCCGTTAAGTAAAGGGCCGAAACTTAACTGCCCGTTAAAAAGTTAACTGGCCCGTTAAGTAAAGGGCAAAAAGTTAACTGACCCGTTAAGTAATGGGCAAAAACTTAACCGACCGTTAAAAAGTTAACCGGCCCGTTAAGTAGAGGTCAAAAAGTTAACCGGCCCGTTAAATAAAGGTCAAAAAGTTAACCGGCCAGTTAAGTAAAGGTCAAAAAGTTAAACGGCCCGTTAAGTGAAGGGCAAAACCTTAACCGGCCGTTAAAAAGTTAACCGGCCCGTTAAGTAAAAGGCAAAAAATTAACCGGTCGTTAAAAAGTTAACTGGCCCGTTAAGTAAAGGGCAAAAACTTAACCGCCCGTCACAAAATTTAACCATTTAACTATTTTCTGATTTTTTTTTTCAGGAAATTTTAGAAAACGACTCCCAAAGTTCGTATTTTTTACAAGTTTTAACGACCCTCCTCGGCCCAGTGCTCAGCGAAATAAATACAAGCGACTTAGAAAATAAAATATTACGCCATGTTTTACCGACTGTCAAATGCGTCTTTTTTAACGTAAAATCTTATTTTTTAAATTTTTTATTTCTTAATATTATTTCCAGTGTGTGGACGAGGTGAACGACATTTTGGAAAACAATAGTTCCTACGATGAAGAAATCTCGATTTCGTTGAGCAAAATTTTACAGGTTATAATATTTCTTTAACTTTTTTTCTTAGTTTAAAATTTTAGGTTTGTTTGGACATACTGAGCGGTTTCAACGAATTAATGGAATCTCTCTCTTCAAAAGATTCTATTTGTGCCGAACATATTTTGAGCCTTCATAAAACAATTTTTCCAATTATGACGAAGGCTTTCGCCCATTGTAGAGACAGCGAGGGAACCTACGGAGCTTATTTTGCTGAATCCACATCGATTTTGACTTCATTTTTCAAAAAATCCTACGAAATCAAAACGAAATACTACAAACTTTTAGACGAAAAGTTAATTTTTAATACAGAAGAAGAGAACGGACTTAATTTATTGATCGGAAGTAATTTTGTACTAAAAAATTCAATTTTTATATTTTTTATTTAGTTTTAGAATTCGTCTGTTCAGTTTCTGAAATAGTCGTCGCACTCGATATAAAATCGTCGGTCGATTCGTGGCGTCCTTTTGGAAAGTTGGCTCAAAAACATGCAGAACATTTAAAAAATAAACTATCGTTAAAAACGCCGTTAACTCAACTTTCACAAAATTTGAACAGCATTTTAAATCTTGTCGTCACTCAGGTTAGTTCTGGTCCCAGAAATTCATTCAGAGTCCTTAATCACTGACCCATAAACATTTATGTTTCAGGATTTTGAAGGAAAAATTCGAATTCGATACCTCAAAATAGGAAGTTTTCTTTTTAAAATAATAATCAAACTCTGCGACCTCTACGAAAACTTCGAAGGATCCGTCCTTTTCGATTTACTCTTATTTCTCTCCAGGTACATAACATATGAAAAACAAAGAAAAATAAGAAAGCGGACTATTTTTGATATAATTAGAGATATTATATGTCCTTTTAGGTAATAATTTTTTAATAAAAAAGACTTAAATTTTGTTTTTTTCATTTAGGTCGCACGGCGAAGATAAAGAGATTTTAAACGATATCGAAAGACAAATCGCCGTCGGAGTTCCCCCTCTTTTGGCCAGTTTGATCGACAATAAAGATTTCGCTCATGTAACTAATATTTCGTTGTTAGTTCGGCTATCTCATTTTTTAATCAATTTTGAGGCATTGTTTCTGATGGTAAATTTTGTGGAGAATCGAATTCTGTTGGTAGTTTAACCCTATTATTAACAGAAAACGCGTAGTTCACCATTTAGCCAACAGGTGATGCAAACCTAGGAAAAATGAGATAGCCGGTGTTAGAACTAACGCGACGATTTTCAAAATTTAAATTAATTATTTTTTTCAGACTTTTCAAATGACAAAAAGTGATGAATTAGATGAAAAGAAAATTTTAGGTTATTTTTATCTTAAAATTCTTATAATGAAAACTCTAATAAAGAGCAACAAAAATAAGTTATGGTCAAATTATGATTTCGTGAAGCCCTTTTTTCAAATTTATGAAAAAAGTAAATTGTATTTTATTTTTTTAAATTTATTAATTGATTTTTAGTCTGTTTAAAAATTGAGGTGGCGGAGAAATTGGAAAATGAAGGAATTTATAAAAAATGGTGTCAACGATGTCGGCTTTTGTGATTTCGACGTTCGACCAATCTCGATTTTCAGACTTTGAAGTTTTTTTGGTCAAAAAATTTTTTCACCCAAAATTCAAACTTCGATTTTGGCGTCTGATTTGTTATGTACAATTTGCAAGTATGATTTTCTTTTAAAAAATGGAATCTACTCAGTTTGAACCTGAGCAAGAGTCGAAGATGTTGACCACTGACCCACTTTTTAGGTTGACAAATGACCACATCTGTTTCGATATTTTGACCTATTTTTGCGATATTCTTTCATCTTGGACACCGACAGACAGGCTTCGACCTGAATACATTATAGCCGGCCACACTTCTCGTCGACTTTTATCATTTTTACCCAAAAAATTTCAAGACATCATTTTCTTCAGATATTCTTCACAAAATAATGTCTGGTACTGGATAGGAAAAGAAACTCAACCTCTAAGCTTTTCTATTAACGACGAATCTGTGAGTATTCAAGATTGACCACTGACCTACTAATAAATCATTTTTTAGATAACTAACATGAAAATATGTGTTCGAGATAAAAATTATAGCTTGTTCAACATTTCCAGTGTCATAAAATGTTTAAATTTCTGGCTAGAAGAAGCTAAAACAGACGAATTTTGTACTTCATGGTCGGATTTCTTTTTGTCTGCTTTGTTGAGGTTTATAAGCGGTTATTTGACGTCAAAATCTGAAATCTCTACGTCTAATTTATCTCAGGTAATTATTTTTGCCCAGAGCCTTAATCACTGACCCACTGCAGTTTAAAATGCTTAACTTTTTCTTTTTGTAGGTTTTACCTTATGTAGAAAAAATCTGCCTTAAAAAGAACAGAAATGGCAAAATCGCTGTAGGATATTTCTTTAAAAAAATTTCAAATATTGATTTCCCTAAAAATGGAACTGAGATGATAGCGATTATTTCGATCTTGACTATTCTGCTCAGCGATGGCGACATTTTCGTCCGACAGATGGCGTTGGAGGCGATTTCAGGTTTTGCTTCTACCGACGAGGACATCGTCAAGAATATCCTAATCGACCCAAACTTACAAGAAAGCGTCACTTATTTTCTTCAGAAGATAACAACCGACGTTTCGTCCATCGTTCCAGAATCCGTTTTCATCCATAAATGTGCCAGAAAATATGAAAACGGTTCTCCTCCGGCGAAAAAGAAGAAAATCTTCGACAATAACGTTCTTGAAGCGCTTAAAAGGATCAAATCTGATCTAAAACTTATAAAAGATGCTTCTCCTTTTGAGTTCAACTTAGAAATGAGAACACTTTTTAAAGAAAATTTAAATGAATTTAACAATTTGAAGTCTATTATGCCAAATATATAATTTTCTTTTGACTAACTTTTTTTTTAAAGACATCCTGTATGCTGTTTCCTCTTTTCAGAGATTTAATACTCCATTGAAAAGTAGAGTAGAATCTAGTACTTGAAGAAAATCTCTTGGAGGCGCCACTGTTGCAGGTAGTGGGGACTTCCAGTTGTCTAAATATAATAAACAAAGATTTCTTTTAATTAATGTTTTATTTTAATAATGTAAATCACAATATTTCAAAATAAAATTCACTCGAGTGAAAGGGGATTTGATAAAAGGAATGATTAGAGAGCGCGAATCGCGCTCGCAATCTGAAAAAAAATTAGAATAAAATCGCTTTGTATTTTCTGTTGTAGTAATCCTTAGAGTGTTCGCTGTGCCAGGTGTTGGCCCAGTGAGGGGTGTGGAGAAGAGCTGTGTTTTCGTCCTGGCGCCGCGGTAGCCGATAAGTCGTCGAGAACGGATAAGTGTTCCGAGTATAAGTCCTGAGAACTCGCTCTGCCCAAGTCTGCGGCCTCGGCTTCTCCGCGATAAGTCCCTTAAGCCGTTTATCCATATATTCAATGTAATCGTCATAATAATTATGATAGTAATTATACAAATAGTCGTACTGCAAGAAAATCGGCCGAGCCCAGTGATGGTTCAATTTCTTCTTCGACGGCGTCACCTGAAACACAAAAGAATATTATTTTTGTATCTTCTTTTGTTTGCCAATTTTTTTTCAGTTAAGGAATTCTAACGGTCAATGCCAGAAGGCCAATGAAAAATGAGTTTTCTATACCATAGAAAACTTGATGAGGTTATATGAGGTTATCCGAGATTTTTACCTCTGTTTCTGGTGCGAGCCTTGGGCCTGATGCTTTACGAGCGGCGGCTTTTGGAGCAGAAGACGGTGCAGCTGCAGGAGTAGGCTCGGGTTCCGGCTCTGCAGCCGCGCTAAGCCAATCATCATTATCACCCATTCCTACAAATAAATTTTTTAAAGGAGAAATTTGGTTTTTTTAATTTTCTTTGGTTTGGGAACCCCCAGAACTTTATGACAGAGTTCTTAATCTCCGACCCACGGAGGTTTGGACCTAAAAATCCCATTTTTAAGAGAACTAGAGCGGAGAAAATGTTCGCCAATCACCCTAAAGTAGCGCAGAGGCCTTTATCCCACAGTGGCTTTTTCACGTTGGGTGGAAAAAATAAAGATTTATGAGGGATATTTGAAAGTTAAGAGTTGCAAGTTGGTTAGTTTTTTGAGTACTTACTAGTCCGGCTAAATTACACAAACTGCCCGCTCGTATTTGGCTCGAAGCTCCTCAGCCACAATACCGACTCCCACCCCTTTTGACAAAATATCTCCCCTATTGTTTTAAATAAATAGTCGTCAAAAGGTCAAACCCTTCCCTCGGAAAGGAGACGAGAAACCGTGACCCAGTGAACTAATCGGGAGCCAATATCCGGGGAGGGAACGCCAAAAGTAATTTGAGATTTATCTAAGTGAAAACTACAAACGGGGAAAAGTTACAGAAAAAAACGTTTTTTTTTTCTTCTTTTTTTTATATTTTGGTCTGACAAGGCAACTGCAATTTGTCTCCCGTCAAGTATCTCGACCTTTATTTTCGTTTTGCTTACAAACCGGCCAAGCTTCTACCCCACCTTTTTATTTTATCCATTCCGAAAAAAATTTGTTTATTCATCTAGGATTTTTTATCTTTCAAAAAGCCCGCCTCTCTCATCCAAATTTTGCTTTCCTGGACAAGAATTTTCATGAAATTTTTAACCTCCTTTTGATAATCATGAAACCGTTTTTGAATCTTTAACAGAATTTTATTTTAGAAATCTGCTAAAAATAAAAGAAACGTCGGGAATTTTAATTGATTAATTAAAAGGAGTTTTGAAATAGATTTTGCGTGACTCAACGTTTTGTCTCGGATCTAATTTTTTGGCAAGATACGGGAACGGTGAATAATCAAGTAGGGGCTTAAGCTCATTGGGCAAAAAATACTATTCCATTACCTTTTTTTCTCCTTTTACTGGTGGCAGAGAAAACGCCGTTTTGGCAGAGAAATCACTTTTTTTGGAGTTTCCCTCTTTCCCCGACAAACCTCGGTTTATCCAAATGGATGGTCATTTCCTCAGAGTGTATTAGGGCGTTTTTCTTAGTTTCGATAAAAAAAAATTTTTACTGAGTTTAAGGGTGTTTTTCTTGCTTTTTCACCTGGTTTTTAGGAGTTTTGCTTGCTTTATTGACTGATAGGCAACCTTTTTAACTTTTCTTTAGATTTACACCATCTTACATGGATTTTTAAGGGACTTCCCATATTTTTAGGCTTTTTAGCTCTTAATACAAGAAACCCAATTTAGAAGGTTCTTATGTTTATATCTTCTTTTAACCCAGAGAAAAGTCAAATGCACATAAATTAAAAACAGAACATAAATTAACCAACTCCTTTCTAAAAAAGTTTCGTAATTAGCGATCGATTAAGACATCCTTCAATAAACATCTCGTGAAATCCCAAATGCCAATTTGCTGGCGAAGAATAATCGTCCTCCTCCCCCCCATTCTATTTACGGCGCCTTTTTGGCTCCTTCTCTAATAAGCGGTACGTTCTTAAAATAATAATTCCCACACCATTATAGCCCAATTTATCAATCTTTTATAAGGTAAAATAAAAACAAAATATCGTTTTTTATATTGTTTATTAACATTTTTTTTAATTATTTACACTTGTGTCAAAAACACATTTTTATACCAAGCACATTTTACACACCAAAAAAATTTGTTTAAAAACAATTAAAGTTTATAAACTAGAAATTCTTAGCGTTTTTACTCTTTTTATACATGCATGAATATAGAAAAATTTTTTCCAATTACTAGACATTAATTTATTAAAGATTTCCTGTTTTCTTCAATAGATATCACATAAAAAGAATTAAGATTTTTTTAAAAATTTTTTAGAAGAAGAGAATTTTCGTACACTAATATATTTTAAAAAGAAAAAAAATTAAAAGAAGAAAAAAAGACTAGAAAGCAAAGTCTAAAAGCACTTAGTTTAAAAATAAAGAGTAAAAAAACAGAATAAGGCACATTGTATAGGGTGCAATAAATCTAAAAACTTAATATAAAAAAAAGTCTCATTTCTTGAGGTTATTGGGTTTTTAAAAAGCTTAAATTATATGGACAGGTTAAAACTGTCAACAGTGGCGCTCTCCTTTAACAAACAGAATGCGCCACTGTAGACGTGAAAGGAAAAAAAGTGCTTTTAAACAATTAAAAAGGCCCAGAAATAAAGGGAAGACCTTAATATATCAGTGTACTGATAGATAAATTTATATAGAGAAAAAAACAAAACCTAATTTCTAAATGCGTTAACTAATTTACAGTGAGGCATAACTGAGATATAAAATTTTCGCACTGTAATAACGTTTTTAAAAAATATTTTTATTTCATTCTAACCTTAGGCCAAATAACCTAACTATTTGGACTTCCCCCCAATTTTTTTTCTCCATAATTTATCTAAAAACCTATGTTTATCTATTTTTGTTAACTATTACTTTTTTTTGAATTTCCGAAACTCAGTACAAACTATTCATGGATAATTAAGGCCCATAAATAGTTTTAATGAACGATTTTACGATTTATAAGAAGTTTAAAAGGCATCTTTGTTTAAAAAAACACTTATTTTGATAATAGTGTACGATTTTTAAAGATTTTAAAATATTTAAAAATTGCGAAATAAAAAATGGGTGTTTCAGATTTGTTTTTTTAGGATTTAGAACCGTCATTCCCAAAAAAATTGTTTAAAGGATTCTTAATTTATCAAAATTTTATTACTAAATCCTAAATATGCTATCTGAATCACTCTGTATAATGTGATATTGCGATAATATATTGTCATAGTGAATAAAAAAATTGAAGTCAAGTAAAACAAAAAAAAAGGATATAAACAAAAAACAGCCATTGGCTAATACATTATTTTGTATAACAATTTAAACATTTAACACATAGTGTGCAAAAAAAAAAATGGATAGTGCTGTCCGAAATGGAAGCCAGATGTTCACACGAAAAAAGGGGTTTCGAAAAATAAAATGCAACACTGTGAATGTGATATGAAGTGTTGCACTGTGCATGGAAGGCTAAGGCCACAGCCAAAAGTGAGCAATTGTCCAAACCCCTAAAAACGGAAATATGCGTTTTTTTTAGCTCTCCTTCCTTCAAAATAAAATTGACATGACTGGACTTTTTCAGGTGTCTGAGTCTACCTTCCCGGTTATATTAAGGAAGACATTCCCTTTGAGGGTAATACAATAATAATGAAAACAAAAGAGGAACATTCTGCCATTGGGCAGTTTTTTCGTTGTTCCTTGTAGGCTCCGAACACCCGAGAGCCTGTGCAAAAGCTTAAAATAATACAAAAATTTATAATACATGCAAAAAAAATTTGAATTTACACGAAATAAAAACAGAAATAAATAATTTGTACATTTTTTTCGACGATAGCTCACTGAGCTTGGGCGTCGCACTGAAGAAGCCGAACTATCGAAGGGTCACTTTTGGCACCTTCGATAAATTCTTCTAACGACAATTTACCATCTTGGTTTTTGTCCATTTGTCGGAATATTTTATCAGTCCTTTTTTCAGGCGTGGATTCGTCTTCAGGCATTTTCATGACGGAGCCGACCATTTTGTAAATCGCCTAAAAAACGAAAATTAGGTGTTGCTGGGAAGTTTGACTTTTACTTACAGTGACTATTTCAAGCATTTCCTGCCTGGATATGAAGCCATTTCCATCCAAATCGTACATGCTAAAAGCCCATT
This sequence comes from Orius insidiosus, assembly GCA_014119065.1. NCBI lineage: Eukaryota > Metazoa > Arthropoda > Insecta > Hemiptera > Anthocoridae > Orius > Orius insidiosus. Next base: position 779,484 of record JACGAQ010000007.1, read on the forward strand.
TTAATTTCTGCTCCAGTTTACCTCTCGAAGTGACCGAGAGTGCACAGAGAAATTCCCGAAAGTCGATCGTACCATCTGCATTCGCATCAAAAGTACGAAAAACGTGTTCCGCAAACTAAAAAAAAATATAATAAAAATAAAATAAAATAAAATCAGCAACCTTTGATGCATCTCCATATGGGAAAAAATTCCCATAAATTTTTTTAAACTCGTCAACACTCAGATGTCCACTTGGGCAATCTTTTAAAAATCCTTTATACCACTCTTGGATTTCCGCATCTAAAAAAACATTTAAAAAATACCCAAAAAATACCATAAAGTACCTGTAAATTCGGTATTTTGCCTCAAATCTTCTAATACTTCAGGCTTTAATTTACTATTTTGTTTCCCCATATTTAAAAGAAACTTTCACCTAAAAATCTGAAAAAATGCTATTTAAAAAATAAAAATGAAAATTAGTGATTGGTGGAGGAAAATTATCAATGTCACGTTTAAACATTCAAATCTTATTATGAGATTGCCATTGTTATACATTACAGTATACACATTAAAAATAAAAATTGTATAGCACTTAACAAAATTATTAATTTCTTTTTTTTTTCATTATAAATTAACTTCTTAGACTAAAAATTATATAGTATAAATTTACATTTTGTGCAGATAGAGAGAGACAGAGAAGTAGAAAAATATAAAATTGTGCTTTAACATCCCATTAACCCACAGCGAAGAGAGGAGAGAAAAAAAAAAAGAAAAAGAAAAAAAAATGTTTTTTACGGGGAGGCTTTAGTGGAAGCAGAGCTAGAAGAGTGCAGAGAGTTTAATATAAAAACGGCCAGGAAAAATTAGTTTTTTAAATGGCTTTTTGATATGTTTTCACAATGTGAAAATTTCTCTTTTAGTTTTTGTTTTGACTATTTTTTTATTTAAGTTTTTATATGTAAAAATTCCTGGCCTTTTCATTCTATATCCATTACTAATCACATATTTTTTTTAAATTTTGGGGTTCGGAATTTCAGTTTAAAAACGGTTAAATATGAAAAAATGGCAGAATAAAGGGGGTAATATATTTTTTTTCTAAACATTTTAAAAATTGATGGGTTATCCACGTTTTCTCCAATAAAACGGGGAACGTGCGCGCTCCTGGTGGAGTTCAGGGTAAATAAGGACAAAAGGGCTTTTTAAAATTATGAATTTCTAATGGGAAAGATTGAAAGTTTGAGATATTTTCTTTCCCGCTGTGGCTATTCCAGGTTCATGTAAAAATCCGCTTGAGCGCTCATACTGCACGTTTCCCATTGGTGATTGGATCCCAAAAAAACCTCTTATATTTTAAAAATTGAGGGCTCCATTAACTTAGGTTTAAAAAGCACTAATTTAACTACGTTTTGGATGTAAAAGTTACGATTAAAATTTCAATTTTTTGGTTAAAAACTAACTCTCCCTTACTGGGGGAATGACAATAATTGATTTTTTTGTCCATAACTATTTTTTAAAAATCAAAATTAATTGCCCCAAAATGTGACCAGCACAATGGTTACACAGGTTTGTTGCTTATTATGTACATACAGAGAATTTTAATAATTTGACATAAAAATTGGTAAAAATATTGAGCTGTACATTGATGGTTATGTCATTAAATGACCGTGCGAAATGGCGAAAAGACAGCTATTGTTGTGTTTTTTATTTTTTGTATACAGTGCCCACTCCTTTTATTGGTCCTAGTTGACGAAATCAGATAAATTATATACATTTAAAAAAACCTAGTACACAAAATTTAGTAATGTACAAAGTGTCTTGGACACTGACTAAGGTAACTGGAAGAATTTGGTCTACAAATAAAAAAAGAAAAGAAACATTGTCTTTGGTCAAAATTAGGGTGGAAAGACCTATGGGGGAGAAGTGCGTTGAAAAATCTATAGGGAGGAGTAAAAGCAATATTTTTTTTGTAATTTTTTTTTTCTTTTTTTGAATTTTTTTTTGTTTTATTTTGGGTATCACAATAGGCGAACTAAGGAGCGAGCATTTTCGAGAGCTCCTCATCCTGTAGGCAGCCTTTGAGGAACTCGTCCTGAGTGAGCTGTCCGTCGTTGTTTTCGTCCATCTTGGCGAATATGTTTTTGGCCCTCTCCTCAGCCGAGTCGGCCGGCCGGTTGGACGAGCAGGCGCCCAACATGTCGTAAATAGCCTGCAATTAAAATATTTTTTCAATATTTCAAAAAAGCTTAGTTAAAACAGCTAGCAAAGATTGATTGAAACAGTGGCGCTGCCACACGGAATTCTCCAAGTACTAAATTCCGAAGTTCACAGTACTAAATTCCCTCCGAGAATACAATGGGAAAAGCATCTTTTTTGTTAAGTACCATTTCAATTAAAATATTTTTACATTTTATACAGCCTGCAATTAAAATATTTCAAAAAAGCTATATAATTTAGCTAAAACAGCAAGCAAAGAATGATTGAAACAGTGGCGCCGCCACACGGAATTCTCCAAGTACTAAATTCCGAAGTTCACAGTTCTAAATTCCCCCCAAGAATACAATGGGAAAAGCATTTTTTTTGTTAAGTACCATTTCAATTAAAATATTTTTACATTTTATACAGCCTGCAATTAAAATATTTCAAAAAAGCTATATAAATTTAGCTAAAACAGCAAGCAAAGAATGATTGAAACAGTGGCGCCGCCACACGGAATTCTCCAAGTACTAAATTCCGAAGTTCACAGTTCTAAATTACCCCCAAGAATACAATGGGAAAAGCATCTTTTTTAAGGAGTTTAGATTGGTTCATTCCGAAATCGGAAAATCGATCCCCAGATTGTTTGTCAGCAAAGCGTTAAATTATTAGAGTTTCAGATGAAATTGATTGGCCGAGTAATCTTAAGACCCACGCTATTGGCTATAGAAAGTCACAAAATCACCTGAACAATCTTAGTCATCTCCTGAATATCGATAACGCCGTTTCCGTCGACGTCGTACATCCTGAACGCCCATTTCAGTTTCTCTTCAGGTGTTCCGGACGACGTGACGTCTATTGCCAAAAGGAACTCCTGAAAAAAAAAAAAATCGATTATAAAAAAGGTTGTAAAAGAAAGGAAATGGGGGAGCAAATTTTCGTTAAAAAAGATAAGTGCATGGGAAAAAAAGGAAGATTATGCTTATTTAAGGGAGAAGAATGGCATTCTTAAGTAGAGAAAAAGAAAAAAGCTGGAGGGGAAAAGGATAAAAAGACATCTTCCTTACTAGGAAAATCCCAAGCCTTTCCCATCTCCAATGATAATATTCACCCTTTATTACACAAGTTTATTTACATTTTTTTTCTAGCAAAAAGTCAAAGAAAAAATTGCGATCTGTTATAAGAGTTCGACGGATCCGCGAAAATGGAGACGGGTTAATTAGGGGAGGGTTTTATCTGGGGTTTTCTCATTTATTGGTCGGCCGGAGCCTCCAGAGGTATATTAATCAAGAGTTTAAACCCCCGGGTGTCAGGAGAAAACCCAGAACCTCCCATTCTCTTTTAACAACGAAATAACCCCGATAAAAACGGTGGCCCTTCCGCAATTTAAGACTAAAATAATACGCAGGGAAGGCAACCTTTGGGATGTTAATTTAGGTTGACGCTAGGATAAGGAATAATTTAGTTTTGAAGTCAAAGGCTTCGTTTTAACTGAGTTAAAAATAATGATATTCTAAAGCGGGAGGCAGTTCAAGATAAACAGCTCTAGATCAATAACAACCCCATCCGACCTCCATCACACTTTTCATTTGTTCCATGCACCCTTGTAACTCCCCAGTAATCCACGTGCTAGAAAAAAAAGCAATAATAACGTGTTTTTTCATGTTGAAAACCTGAGTTTTCCACTAAGTCGCTATAATTCGTAGTTTGGATCGATAATCGTGCGTGTTGACCACATAAACTCGGCCATTGACCGTTTTCATCAAGAAGTTCATCAAATTCAAACTCAGATACACGCGATCAAAAAGGCCTTTTTTTAGAAGAGAGGTCAGAGATGGAAATTAAAAAAATGTCTTATTAGCAAAACTTTTAAAATGGGTTCAAATTAAAGCTTTTAGAAGTCGTTTAATTGAAAAATAGGCCGCTAGGCATTTCTCAACAGCCGGGTAGACAGGAAATCCATTTGAGACCATTATCACCCAACATTTATCATAACTTCTGTTTCAATTAATTTTAAAATTGCTGAACGGAGGGTTTACAAATGGCGCAGTTAAAAGCCCCAGTGGTCAAAATTTTCGGAGATAAAAATTGTTTGACTTCAGTTCTTTAGTTTCCCAGTTCGCCCATTGAAACTACAAAAACCGCAGTTTTCATTCTATTCTCCCACAGCCTTTAATGAGGCGACTGGAGTACTTGCCGCCGATATAAAGTACTGCGCAAGCAAAAAAAGTCGGTTTTTTTAAACGATTTGATAGAGTTTCAGCCTTTCAAATATGGCATAGCTTGGACAACCTTAACTGCGCAAACTGGGGCCGTCGATAGAATCAGAGGTGCTACGCAGGCGATTTTAGCATTCAATGGCTGGAGGGCGAGCTAAGCTGGATGAATTCCAGCAATCTTGGGAGCTTCAGTTTCCCAGTAGGGTCATTGAAACTCCCAAACACCTCAATTTTTATTCTATTCTCCCGCTTCCAATAGCCTTTAATGAGGCGACTGGAGCACTTGCCGCCGATAGAATATAAAGTACTGCGCAAGCAAAAAAGTCGGTTTTTCTACGATTTGATGGAGTTTAGCCTTTTAAATATGGCATAGCTTGGACAGCCTTAACTGCGCAAACTGGGAATTTGAGGTGATACGCTAGCGATTTTACGGACTGGATGGTGCGCTGTTTGAGTTCCAGCCTTGTGAGCTCCATTTTCCCAGTCTGGCCATCCAAACTCTAAAAAATCTCGTTTTTCGCCAAATATGACCTACTGTAGAGAACTAGCCTGCGGCAACTGGAGCATCTGAAGAATCGAAGCTACTCCAAGGTATCTTTTTCTACGAATTGAATCTATGCCTTCTTAACTTCTTCAGGCTTTATATCAACGGAAAAAACCTCTCTTGAAGCCTAATTAGAGGGATAGAGAAAGGTTCTGTAAGTTTACAGATTCACTCAGATTTTAGACCTAAAATTCTTAATTTATGTATAAGCTTTTTTTTTTCCACCCAGAGAATGTCAGGCTTGAATACACGGTTTTATGAAAGGGTCGAGGAATGAAAGGGGAAAAAATGTATTCTGCCATCTGTGAGAAATTGAACCCTTTTATAAGAAAAAAAGCTTTTCAGGGCTCGAAAAAAACAAATTAAAGAAAAAAAAAAGTTTTTAAATAGATTTAGGGGGTTCGTTTTGACGTTTTTTTAGCGGTAGGATAATTGAGGATCAATTTCTGTGTTTTTAGCACCTCTGGGAAATTGGAGACAGTAAACACATGGTGTGACCTTTCCTTAAAACCTGATCAAAAGGTAATCCGACGAAATTGAATTTGCGCTCGGAAGTTTGCGAATGTGACAAAACAAAAGGTTTCCTATTGAAAATCTCCGTTTATTTCTAGCTGGGAGAGGGAAAAAACTTAACCCGTTTTTAAACTCCATTGACTGGACTATTGGTCACCGCCTGCATAAAAGGGTGCTTTTGAGAGTAGCTCATCTGTTACTAAACGAGTTATTGTACAGAAAGCCCCATGAATGAAAACGAGTCAAAAGAAGGTTAATTTTTAGTCGATAAAAATGTGTATTTCCTCCAAGGCCTCCGTCCCCACCGTATAAATATACAATGAGTTTTAAGTTCACGTCGAGTGTTTGGCTAAGGGGAAACGCTCTTTCGAGGCCCTTTAAAATATTTACGAGGGTCCCTTCGCGTTTAGTTCAACCCAAGAAAACCAGGCAACAGCACAAACTATCTGAATAGTTAACGATAAAAAATTAAAAATTTAACAGCAACTTGTCAATCGAATTTAAAAATGAGCTAGGCCTTTAGGGTTCTAATTGACGAAACGGTGGCACAGCCAAGCGACATTTTTTATGTACTAAAGTCCAAAAAGCGCCATTTTTGTAACTACGATCAAACGATAAAAAATTAAAAATTCAAGAGCAACTTGTCAATTGAATTTAAAAATGAGCAAGGCCTTTAGGGTTCAATTGACGAAACGGTGGCACAGCCAAGCGAGATTTTTCATGTACTAAAGTCTAAAAAGCGCCATTTTTTCTAACTTTTCAACAAATCAACAAAGCGCACTGTTTTCTGTATTTTAAAATACTGAAGCCTTTTTTTTTTTATTAAATTTTGACATTTTGAATTTAATTTTGACAGTTAAGTTGCAGAAATAATGAATTTTACATTTAAAAGGTTTATAGGAAAATTCAACAGCAACTTGTAAATCGAATTTCAAAACAATGAGCTAGGCCTTTAGGGTTAAGCCTAATTGACGAAACAGTGGCACAGCCAAGCGAGATTTTTCATGTACTAAAGTCCATAAAGCGCCATTTTTTTTAAACTTCTCAATAAATCAACAAAGCGCACTGTTTTCTGTATTTTAAAATAGTCTTTTATTATTAAATTTTGACATTTATATTTGTTGCAGAAATAATGAATTTTACATTTAAAAGATTTATAGGAAAATTCAACAGCAACTTGTCAATCGAATTAAAAAAAAAATGAGCTAGGCCTTTAGGGTTAAGTCTAATTGATGAAACAGTGGCACAGCCAAGCGAGATTTTTCATGTACTAAAGTCCAAAAAGCGCCATTTTTTCGAACTTCTCAACAAATGAATGAAAAGAAATGGGAAAAAAATGAGCTAGGCCTAGGGTTCTAATTGACGAAACGGTGGCACAGCCAAGCGAAATTTTTCATGTACTTAAGTCCATAAAGCGCCATTTTTTTAAACTTCTCAACAAATCAACAAAGCTTTCTGTATTTTAAAATAGTCTTTTTTATTAAATTTTGACATTTATATTTGTTGCAGAAATAATGAATTTTACATTTAAAAGGGTTTATAGGAAAATGGAAATGCTAAAAGCAGTTTATCTGGCTTATTTGACAGATAAAGCAGTTTAGAATTTATGCGCATAATATAAACAAAAGTCGTTAAAATGGAATTCTGTATATAAAAAAAGGATGTTCTAATTTGTCCGTGTAAGAACACTCAATTCTCGGCTTTTAGGTAAACACTGGAGGGGTGAAAACGGTCTCGGAGCAAACAGTACGAAAAACAAAGTTCTCACGTTTCATCAACGGGAAAAAGTGTTTGCATATCTGAGCCCCGCATGTGTGAATATATTAAGGGAAATAATGTTAGGCGCGGAAAAAAAAGGGAATCTTTTGTAACCCATCAATCGTTCAGCCAATGGAACAAACTGCTTAACCGTGCCTGGAATTTTTTTTTTTCGGAAGCCTATCGCATCTTTTATTCAAAAGGGCAGGAGGAGGGGACTTGGAAAAGCTCTGGGGGGTAGAAAAACATGAATATTGATGCCGAAGCTGCAGATAAGACATTCAATTTCAAGTAATTAAAACTTGAGAAAAATTATTCCCCCAGTTCTAATTGAAATTCCGTTCTCGATATCTCGATAGTAAATTTATGTGGTTAATCTGAAAGCATATTAATGTTATTTCCTGGAAGTATTAGGCAAACCAAGATATTAATAAATGATAGCAAAAATTGAGATAATCGGAATGGCGGGAGCCTTCTATGGGAAGGCTATATGACTGTTATATCAAGCGCTCTTTGCGCTCAGGTGAGAATCGTGAGAACTATTGTGAGAATTGATTGTCTAAAAGTCTGAACTTCAATCAATTGGGACCCCAAAAACGCAGGGAAAAAGGATGGTATTGTTCGAAATTGAAGAAGCGGATCTCTAAATGAGAAAAGACGGTTTGATTGATGAAGATGCGAGGGTATAAATCTTGCGGTTAGATTTATTAAAGATATAGCGTGGGGGGTCTTTTCTCATTAATTGGGTCTCACGACTCGCTAATCAAGGTCTTTGGTCAATTAAGTCTGGGCCGAACCCGGGGGAGCATTGTCAGTGGCCCTAACTTATAACCCCGTCGGGGCGGAGGGAACACGAGTCTTATCGCGTTCCATTGAATACCGCAAAGTTCGCTCTAAATAGAACGACCATGTTTTTCCACGGTCGTTAAACCGCTTAAAATTTTCGCCCGGGAGGAGAGAGAAAAAAAGCGAAGGACGAAAATTGAACTTGCGGGCTTATTTATCGTTATAGGGGTGTAGTAATACAAGCTTTTACATGTTTTTTCGATACCAGCGTGCCAAATAGTTCCCATTTCACAACAAAGGATATCTTTTATTCAAACTGTCATATATGAAATAAAATACTCATAACGCGGCTTTTAGTCCACTAAACAAACGGGAAAACTTTGAAGTTTGCCAGCTGATTATTTTTGGGACGGATGTCCCAAATGCTATCATAAATGACAGCAAAAATTGAGATAATCGGAATGGCGGGAGCCTTCTATGGGAAGGCTCTATGGCTGTTATATCAAGCGCTCTTTCCGCTCAGGTGAGAATTGTGAGAACTACATTTTCGTTAGACCTTGAGAGACTGATACCGATAAAATGAGACCAGTACGGGCTGGATTAGCAGCAAACTAGGCGCGACTAATGTCACTTTTTCCAGTTTTTTGCTTATATCTCGGAAAATAAACGTTTTTCGAAGATGACTACTTTCATTTCCTATTAAATTCACTATAAACATTTAAAGTTTGGACAATTAAAATGGGCGCTACAGCAAGATGAAAAATCGTCATTTTTTGGCTCTCGGATATAGGCGTCACGTTTAGGTTTGCTGCGGGAGAAATAATGATCCGATCGAGGCCGTACGTGTCTCAATTTAAAGGTAATAGAATTTAGAAACTGGGACGTGAGATCAGTGGTGCTTTATCGGCACATATCGGCAAAATTGAAACCCTTATAAGAATTTAAATTTTTTTCACATTTTCCGAGACCGCTGTCACCAATTTCTTTGACCTTCTAAGTCATTTCCATTCATTCCAAATGGTTCATTTCCGCAGTCATATATCCAAACGAGGAAAAAGAAGAATGAAGGACACGGGGTGCCGTAAAAAACCAATAAGTCGATGACAAACTATGTTTTCATCGTAAATTCTTATTTATAGAACTGGGACATCGATATAAAAAATAATGGAGCAGGGTATTGGAAACCTATATTATCATAAGGGAAACATATGTTTCCATTTAAAAGAAACGACATTTTTATAAAAAATCCTTTTTTTAAAACAAATTAGGGATGTAGGTGAATTAAGGGGAGAGAGGAAATAAGCTCAACTTGGATGAAAACCGCTATAAATTCTTTTTTTTTTTCTCTCTCTCGAGGTAGAGGGGAGGTGAAGGGGTTGATACGGCAATATCACAGGGATGTCGGCAGGGGATGGAAAGAAGCTTAACTCTCCAATATAGTCCTCCCTCCTTCAGATTCTTGAAAAACGTAGAAGCGAGATTTTATATTGGGCCATCCTAGATTTTTTTCTCCTCCCTTTTAAGATCTCCATTACGATATAACACTCGACTTTTACTACCTAAATCACTATTTTAAAAACGATTTATAATTAAAAAAGATGATACAGGTGGTGGTGAACAGTATTGATCTTGAGGTCAAGGGCCTTCTACCGCCATTTGTGTACTTACGACGATCTGGACACCCCAACCCGCAATTTCAACCCCCTTTTTATCCTTTTATTTGTTCCTTACACCTAAGCCGGATATCGAGCTAATTATATACCGGGTGTTTAAGTATGAAACCGGAACTCTCTTCTAGGTCAAGCCAAAATCAATTTCAATTCAATTCAATTTATTTATTTACACTTGTTTGTTATATTACAAGTGGGAGTTTGGTCCCAGATACACAAGTAAAAAAAAATTATGATAAAATTATGACAAAAAAAAAAAAAAATGAAAAGTGAAAAAACATCTGTTAAAGAAAAATTTACCTGCAAGAAAAATTTAAAAAGAAAAATGTGCTTATACATAATACATATAATAAAATTAAAATAAAACTTAACAATTGAATTTATCTGCATCTTACTTATATTCTACTACCTATATACAATGGCTTAATTTTAATACTACCGTTAAAACAAAAAAGAACAAAAAAAGAAAAGCTTTAAGGGTCAAATTAAATAAAATAATAAAAAAAAAAAAAAAAAAAACTCTACCTAAAACTGGTGACTACTGAATGGGTTCGATATTTTCTGTGGTTTCCACCCTCCTCCGGGCCTCTACCACCCACCATGTGAAGCGGAAGATTTTCTTCATTTTATCCCCATCATTTAGTGACTCTATCAGAGCTTGTATGGAGAGGCCTAACGCGAACTGGCAGTGTTTTTGCCTAAGGGAGTCAAATGCCGGGCACACGAGGAGCATGTGCTTCAAGGTGTCCAGGCTATTTGAATTGCACATTCTACAGTACTTTTCCGGAAAGAATGTTGTTCTGTAGCGATTGATGTAGATATGCGGGGCTTTGTCGAAGGACATTCGGATCTGAGCAGCAAGTCTGGTCATAGCAAAAGGAATATCACATCTGGTGTAAGTTTCAGGTGTACCAAGATTGCTAATGTGTCTATAAAGGGAGTTGTATCTGCAGGCTATAGCTTTTTCTATATCTTGCGACCATAGGTTATTTTTGAATTTTTTAATTAAGTCGCTTTTGGTTTGTTTGAGAATGTTCGGGTCTAGATTTGTTATTAAGTGACCGGAGCCTATTGACTGAAGTGCTAATTTTAAGTGTTTGGTCCAGTTGAAAGGGATTTTCGGATGATCGATTAGTTCAAGGAGTCGAAGGAGAGAGAGTTTCGACAGGTCGTCATCGGGCTTTGATAGGATCTTCATCCAAAAGCCTACTTGGCGTTGGAAGATTGGGAGACTCAAGTGAGTTTGGCCAGTGTCTAGACGTAGGTAAGAGCCAGGGGTTGAACGAGGCAAGTGTAGTAGGCGCTTAAAAAATGAGGTCTGAACCTTTTCTACATCGTTGGCATATGGGAGACCCCAAACCTCAGATCCATATAAGGTTATTGAGGAGATCATTGAAGTAAATAAAAGGGGTTTTGGGTCCCAGCTGTTCGATTTATAATTGGCAAGAATGTTAAGAGTGTTGACCATTGCGAAGTTACTTTTTTGTATCGCTTGCTGAGCCTCTTTTAGGAATTTTCCCGATGAGGAGATGATTATGCCTAAATATGAGAATGTGGATTGAGAGGGAATCTCGCATCCTTCGTATAGGAGTGGTTTACGTTTTGCTGGTCGCCCAGATTTTTGAAACGGGACCACCACTGTTTTTTTTGCATTAACCTTAAGCTGGTTCATTTTACAATACTCCGAGAGTAATCTCAGCTTAAACTGAGCATCTCTCCAGGAGCGAGCAATGATAGCTAAGTCGTCGGCATAAAGCAGCATGAGAACATCTGCCTGTCCTGAAATTGAAACACCCTCCGCTCCCCTGCCACGAAAAAATTTCGTAATGTCTGCTATGAGAAGCGAGAAAAGGAGTGGAGAGAGTTTTTCGCCTTGCAAAACCCCTTTTGTGACGCCAAAATCAATTTTCTTTCTTAGTTTCTGAAGCCTCAAAAACAAAGAAACGGCTTTGTAGCGTTTTAAAAGCCTGAAAAGAGGATCTTTCGCAGCGAACACAACGCACTCCACAGTAATGAAGATCGAGGCGCTTCGGTGGTAGGATCTAGTACTAGCCGCTTCTAACCCTTATTTTACTTTTTTTAGACAGCTATTATTCTTATCGATGGGGCGCTCGCCGCCACATCTTCTTTTTACGGTAAGCAGGAAGGTGAATGATTTTTCTCAAAAGAACATGAAGTCTGCTAGAGGCTTCATACAGAAGTGGCGCTTCGGTGGTAAAATCTAGTACTTGCCGCTTCTATCCCACATTTTACTCCATCTGAACAGCTAGCACTCTCAACTATAGGGCGCACACTCGCTTCCCTATCTTTTAATTTTTTTACGAAGGAAAGTGAATGATTTTTCTAAAAAAAAAAACATGAAGTCTCCTAGAGGCTTCATACAGAAGTGGCGCTTCGGTGGTAAAATCTAGTACTTGCCGCTTCTATACCACATTTTACTCCTTCTGAACAGCTAGCACTCTCATCTATAGGGCGCTCACTCGCCTCCCTATCTTTTAATTTTTTTTACGAAGGAAAGTGAATGATTTTTCTCAAAAGAAGGTGAAGTCTGCTAGAGGCTTCATACAGAAGTGGCGCTTCGGTGGTAAAATCTAGTACTTGCCGCTTCTACCCCACATTTTAATCTTTCTAGACAGCTAGTATTCTCATCGAAAGGGCGATCTCTAAGTTTTACGGTAAGCAAGAAAGTGATTTTGCTCAAAAGAAGGGGGCGAAAGTTAATGAAGAAATAAAAGACGAATCTACATAAATATGGCCTGCGGAATATTTTCTCGAAATAATTCAGCTAACACACTTGGTAAAGACGTGTTGAAATTTTAGGGGGGAAAAATGGTTGTAAACGTTTTGATAAAAGTTGTGGCGAATTCTCAATTAGGGAGACTTTTTTACGTCGCTCGTATCGCGGGTCCCCTTTCAATCAACCCAGGCAATTACGGTTTTTTTTTTAACATCCATTGTGTCCGACAAATAGAAAATTTACCTTGAAGTCGATGTAGCCGTTTTTGTCCATATCGAATGTCCTGAAGACATGATCGCAGAATTCTTCCGCATTACCGCTAGGGAAGAACATCTTGTACATATCTACGAATTTGGCCGGCGTCAGCCTTCCATTAGGGCAGTCTTGCTGTAAAAAAGAAAATTTTCGTTTTAGTTTTGATATAAAAAAAAGGGGGATTGTAATAAAGTTGTCTTGGATGAGAAAAGCTCATTAAAAGGGTTGGGTTTGTTTGCTTATGCTTGAGGGAGAACAATCCACTTTCTTATAAAGCAAACATGAAAATCTTCACAGGAAAAGACTGTTTCACATAAAAATACTTGTTATATCGAAAACCCGTGGGTTAGTGATCATAGTTTATGACTCTCGCTACGCTACTAAACTATGCGGCCCTAAAATTGATTTTCTTCATTTTGGGAAAGCGAGATTCGCTACATGGCCCACTTTTTTCATTTTTTGTCTATTTGTACGCCGAAAAAAATTTATGAAAAGTTGAACATTTTGCGTGAGACAAGTTCATTATTCCCGGTATCCTGAGAAGTGTAGACTCTTGTCTTTTTTCTTCTTCCCCTCCACTACAAAACATCCATCTTAAACCGTCTGACAGTCACTTAACAACCCACTTCCAAACGTATCTTCCACCTCGTTTGCTTCAGTCATTTGACTTTGTCAAGGGAGAAGAAGAAGAAAGAAAAAAAAAACCGTTTGAAGGGGAAAAGTCAACTTTTATATTTAATTAATGTAACAAAAGATTTAATTGGACGACATTTTAAATTTTATATAAAGGAAAAATAAAAAATGTAATAAAAAGAAGGCATAAAAGTTGAAATAAACTTAATTAAAGCCGCCATGGGAATAAAGTTTTAGGACTAGATTTAAGAGCTTCTTTTTCGGCGAAAAAACGTTGTTTAAAAAGTAAAAGTTTTTTAGTTTAAGTAGACGTGAAAAATCGAATTTTATCGTCTAAAGAAGTTTTCCCATCGGAACCCATGAGACTGAAAACTTTAACGATACCGAATGGCACAAAATGGAAGGGAGAAGCTTTTCTGTATTAACATGAGGTGGAAAGAAAGGGGATCCCTTCCATTACCAGAGAGATAGAAAAAAAAAGGAAATAAACTTAAAAGGAAACTAAAAGGGAAAACTTACCCTTTCAAAAACGACTCGCTAACGGACTTTTATCGTCAAGAAATTACAGGAAAAAATAATCACGTAGAGGAGATTTATGAAGTGACAGTCAATTTATTCTTCCCAGCTCATCGAAATTCATGTAATTTGCCTTCTTTTCAAAAGAAAAAAAAATTTAGGGTGGGTTTCCATACCGAAATAACTGAGCGTTCTCCCCCTTAACGGTAAACTTCGAGATTTTTAGAAAAATTACTAGTTTGAAAAGCTTCCAACGAAAACTTCCTTAGAGAAAAGTAACAATACAGGAGGGGGAAGTTTTTACTTTTTCAAAAAATTTTCCGAGTTTTCTTTTTTAAATTTGCGTTTTTTTTTCCAAAAAATTATCAAGACTGTCTAGGTAGAAACTATGGGATTTCGCCCAAGGGAGGTCCCTTTCGAAGCGCGTGGAAGAGTGAAATTACTCCCTACTAAGCTGATAATTCCCTACTAAACTGATAATTAATGTTTAAAAAAAATTATATTTTTTTCACCAAAAATTCTTAAAAAATATAAGAAGTAATTGGTGAAAATTTGGTGAAAATCGGTTGAAAACTGTGGCCGTAAAGTGTTCCGGAAAGGACGGCCGGCCGGCACCACACACAGTTGAGATCGGTAAAGATCAATATTAAAATTGACCCTCCGGGGTCTGGAAGACCCTTCGCCAAAAAACCCGACTTGGAGGGTATTACAATAACTTCTTTAAGGAAGTTAAAAAATTTAGGGTGGGCTTCCATACCGCAATACCTGAGCGTTCTCCGGTTTAGCATCTCAGAGCGCCTTAACGTTAAACTTCTTCGAGATAAAAAAATCTTTTTTTTTTTTTCAAATAACTTTCGGATATCGTCGCGTTAGTTCTAACACCAGATAAGTCATTTTTTATCAATTTTGACTTATGCATTGTTTCTCATAGTAAATTATGTGTAGAATCGAATTCCGTTGGTAGTTATGCGCATTACCAACTGAAAACGCGTAGTTCACGATTTAGCCAACAGTTGATGCATTGATTCCAATGAGAAATTAATCCGTATTTTGGCTCTCCACAAGTCCACAGGAGAACCGACCTAGGAAAAATGACTTGTCCGGTATTAGAACTAACGCGACGATATAATAATAAAAAAAAATAATTTTTTTTATGATTTCAAAATCAATTTTTCTAAACCGATTTTTTGAGAAATTCATAGTTTTTTTAAGAAAATCATAATTTTTTTTTCCAATTTCTCGAGAAAAGTGTACCTAATTTTTGGGATTTAAAAAAAAAACCTGCTATTTTCTCATAAAAATCGTTAAAAAAAAAGTTTTCTCAAAAAATTCTTTGAAAAAATACGATTTATGATTTTCTCAAAACACTGTTATCTCAAAATTCTTAAAAAAAATTTTTCTAAAATTTTATCAAAAAATCATACAAAAAGTATTACTAGGTTTATGATGCCATAACTTTTTAGATTATCTGGACCACCCTGTATTCCCAAGACACTAAAAAAATAACGAGTTTTTAATCTTCTAAGTAGATTCGCGTGACTATTTTGTACTGAAAGCAGGGTTACCTTATAAAAACAGAAAGAAAAAAAAAAGTCGTGACCTTTTAACAGCGAGAACCACTCCAAGTCCACCCCTTATCTAAGAGGGTGTGTCATCCGGCCACGCTCTACATCACAAAACTGTCAACACGGATCAATGTTTTAACACGGAGAAAAACTTCTTTATTTTAATTTAGGTTCATGACTTAATTTTCCGAAGGTTTAATCGATCGGTTAAAGATTTAACAGTCGATTTTTATATGAGGGGGTGATAAAGATGCGTTAACACCGCCGAAACTTTAGGAAAGGTTATTCTCAGGTCGAAAGGTTACCGGGTCAAAGATCTAAACAATCATAATTTGGCACATGTATAACATTGTTGCTAGGGGGAGAAAAAAAAAGGGAAAATCTAAATCTATTTTTATATTCTGTCAGAGAATATGGAAAAGGAGGGTGAAAAGAATTCTCTTTCAACTCAGAATGGAAAATTGATTATTCAATGGGACACAAAAAGAACACAAATTTCATAGAAAAGGAAGCCCCCAGACAGGGGCCTCGCCATATTTCCATAACGCCAAGGACCTTGAATTGTCACGAAGAAGCCTCGGACTTCTGAGATATGAGTTAAATAAACTGATCACTGACTTACTGACTTTTCTTGCTAGAGAAAGCAAAAATGAAACGTAAAAAGTATTCTTTATTATCGATTTTCGCGGAGGGAGGAAAAACAGGTTTCAAAAGAAAGGAAACCGCACAAATCGATATAAAATCACCATTAGAATGAAGGTTTCTAAATTAAAAAAAAAGTTCAACATTATAGGCAATAAAATTTTTTTCTGTTTATAAAAGTTTAGCACTAAAATAAAATAAGCTTAAACTCCCCCTTTGAAAAAAAACTCTGATGTATAAGAGGGGGAGGAGTATAAAAAAAGAAGGATCAAGGATATGTCATTTTAGAATAAAAAATAAAGGCTGATAAAATGGTGACTCTATAGGTGATAACAGATAAAAGCCTTTTTTATGGATGGAGCTATTAACACTCGAGTTTACAACGATCGTAGCCCGGGGGGACAAAGTCTTTAGGAGATTAATTTTTATGGTATTAACGACCATAAAAATGGTGATATCGACCTTTTGAGCGATTTTATTCCGTTCAGAATCATAAAAGTAGAGAGCGACACTTTAGACGACATTTAAGAAAGTATGGAATCAACTCGGTGATAACACCCAGTATATCTTCCGCCCTTAACGTCTTCACATGTGGAGTAGTGGCGCTAAAAGATACTGAGAAGACGGAATGAGAAAAAAGATCGAGCCGGAATAGTGGTGACAATAGTCGATAAGAGTGGAAGAAAGAATGAGTGGAATAATGGCGCTAACAGCCACAAGGTAGGAAGAATGGAGAGCAGTAGCGGCGATAACAACCAATAAGAGTGGAAGAAAGAACGTGGTGAAATAGTGACGATAACAGCCAATAAGAGAGGAAGGAGGGGGTAGGGCAAAGGCGTCAACAGCCTAAAGACAGGAAGAAAGAATGAGCAGGAATAGTGGAGCTAACAGCCAATAAGAGTGGAAGAAAGTTCGAGCCTGAATAGTGGTGATAACAGTCGATAAGAGTGAAAGAAAGAATGGGACTGAACAGTGGCGCTAACAGCCAAAAGATAAGAAGAATGAACGGGGTGTAGTAACGACGATAGCAGCCAATGAGAGATGAAGGCGGAATAGAGTAGGGCAGTTGCGTCAACAGCCAAAGACAGAAAGAAAGAATCAGCAGGAATAGTGGAGCTAACAGCCTATAAGATTGGAAGAAAGATCGAGCCGGAATAGTGGTGATAACAGTCGATAAAAGTGGAAGAAAGAATGGGACTTAATAGTGGCGCTAACAGCCAAAAGATAAGAAGAATGAACGGGGTGTAATAGTGACGATAACAGCCAATTAATGAAGGCGGAATAAAGTAGGGCAGTTGCGTCAACAGCCAAAAGACAGGAAGAAAGAATGATCAGGAATAGTGGAGCTAACAGCCAATAAGATTGGAAGAAAGATAAAACCGGAATAGTGGTGATAAGGATAACATTCGATAAGAGTGGAAGAAAGAATGGGGCTAACAGCCAAAAGATAAGAAGAATGAACGGGGTGTAATAGTGACAATTACAGCCAATTGATGAAGGCGGAATAGAGTAGGGCAGTTGCGTCAACAGCCAAAAGACAGGAAGAAAGAATCAGCAGGAATAGTGGAGCTAACAGCCAAAAGTTAGGAAGAATGAACGGGAAGTAAAGTGACGATAACAGCCAATAGAGGAAGGAGGAATGAGGTAGAGCATTAAGCGCCAATAAGATTATAAACAGATTGAGTTGTAGTAGTGGCGTCAACAGACAAAAGACAGGAAGAAAGAATGAGCGGGAATTGTAGCGCTAACAGCAAATAAGAGAAAGTAAGAATGGGGATGATTAGTTCCCTAACAGCCAATAAGATCACAGGATGAATGACCAGTAATAAACCCGATTTTTCGATGAGTATCGATAGCTCACCTAAAGAGACTTTCTGGGGGGTTTATGTAATAAATTCTGCGGATATTTAAAAAAAATTACCTTAAATCCTTTGTACCATTCTTTAATAGTAGCTTCATCGTATCTTGTGTGAGTCTTTAAAAAATCCATATCTTCTTTGGACAGTTTGTCCTTGCTCCCAAAGCAACCCATTCCTGAAAAAAAAAAATGAAAAGTTTTTAAAATTTGGGTAGCTGAAGAAAAACTTTTTGGGGGCGAGGAAATACATCATTCTAAACGTTTATGAAAGTGCAATTTTGTTTCTGTTTTGTGATTCAAATATGATGATAAGTCTTAAATGAGGGAGTAAATTTCTGTTCTTTATGTCCGGGAAGATTCCTCGTATCTTATTTATCAGAAGAAATACCCATTTGGTGTAAGGGCGGAGGAAAAAAGGGCCTGAGGGTGTGATAAAGGTACGTTTACGATAATAGGTTTTTGTTGTAAATATTTGAAGGGAAAATGGTTTGATGGAAAATCGTCAGAATACAACAAAGGTTTAATTTTCATTTGGAAGAGGAGTGATTTCACCTATTGTGTGTCCCGGGGCGTGTTTAATCTTATGAAAAGGGTTGGGCGCCGAAGGGGGAGGAAACTAGAGCATCAAGACTAGTCAGGTCGGAGGCGAAACGTATAAAAGGTGGAAACCGGGGCGGGAAATTCATACAACCCCCCCTTGACGTCACAGCCGACGAAGATAGCGCCTCTTTGGAACAATACAAAACAAACCCCTTTACTAGAATATGACAGCCTTTATGCTTCCCGCAACCTCACTCACGATATTCAACATCGATCAAATAAAAAATAAAAAAAATTTACAAAATTAAGTGGCCGTTTTTCTGACATCCAAAAAATGAGAGAGAAAATATGAAGAAAAAAGTAGCTTTGACCCGAGTTTTAATCATAATTACGATTAAATCGCCAAGATTAAAATTCCCCCCAAAACATCGTACTTCTGTATAGTATACTACCGAGCAAAAGTTTGGAATCATACTAGAACAGGTTCCGCGCGATCTTGCTTACTAAATATTTTTTTATTCATCATAAAAATGTCATCATTTTAAAGGTTCAACTGTCAACTTTAAATTGACACCAAAATCGTTAAAATTAAGCCAGAAGTTTAGGAGCTATCCCGGATTAAGTGAAGGTGAAGGTAGTGAAGGTGTGATTCCAAACTTTTGCTCGCGAGTGTAGTTTTCTCAAACATCGCAAAAAAATTGAGGTTTTTTGAATTCCTCGAAAAATTGGGATTTTTTGGTTTCCTCGAAAAATTGGGATTTTGTGGTTTCCTCAAAAAATTGGGATCTATTGATTTCCTCAAAAAATTGGGATCTTTTGATTTCCTCAAAAAATTGGGATCTTTTGATTTCCTCAAAAAATTGGGATCTTTTGATTTCCCCAAACAATTGGGATCTTTTGATTTCCTCAAAAAATTGAGATCTTTTGATTTCCTTAAAAAATTGAGATCTTTTGATTTCCTCAAAAAATTGGGATCTTTTGATATCCTCAAAAAATTGGGATCTTTTGATTTCCTCAAAAAATTGGGATCTTTTGATATCCTCAAAAAATTGGGATCTTTTGATTTCCTCAAAAAATTGAGATCTTTTGATTTCCTCAAAACATTGGGATCTTTTGATTTCCTCAAAAATTGAGATCTTTTGATTTCCTCAAAAAATTGAGATTTTATGATTTCCTCAAAAAATCATTTTAAAAATTTCATTACTCAAAGATTTTCCTTAAAAATAGGAATTTTGAAAGAAAAAA
This sequence comes from Orius insidiosus, assembly GCA_014119065.1. Classification (NCBI taxonomy): domain Eukaryota; kingdom Metazoa; phylum Arthropoda; class Insecta; order Hemiptera; family Anthocoridae; genus Orius; species Orius insidiosus. Next base: position 799,137 of record JACGAQ010000007.1, read on the forward strand.
AAATAATAAAAACAATACGATATTCTTAAAAAGTTCATAAACACAATAGGATTTTCTGGCAAATAAAATATGATTATGATTATAATCATAATTATTACGATTATTCCCAACTTCGGTTTTGAAAAAAGCAGGATTAACAATAACCTAAGTTAAATAAAAGGACTCCCGCGGTCTATTTTAATATACAAAATGGCAATTTGATGTAGTTGACTCTTAAAAGGAATTCGTTCTATATTCCAGGCCTCTCGTTAAATGTCAGATCAAAGGCGATTAAAAACTGGCTAAGGACGGAAAGTAAATTCTAAAAATAAACTAAATTAAACAGTCCCTTTTTCGATTTTTTATTTAGTATAATAACAAATCGTTATAACCGTAATTTCAGGTGCGCCCCAATTCATAAATTGATGATCACTTTCTATCTTTTGAGATTTTACTGATACGTCGGAGCCATACATGGAGGGTAATAAAATAACTTCCATTTGAGAAAGTTAAAAACTAAGGCAGGAAGAGGGGTGTGTGAAATATTCAGTAAAAAAAAATCTCAAGAGAAAATTTTATTAGATCCTTTAGGTCCTGAGTTCTTAAAAGTTCTTATAAGCCCAACTTTTTTTTCCTCCTTCTTTCAAATAAAAAGGGAAAAACCAATTAGATTTTATTAAAGATCACTAAGGAGTCTTTAGAGTTGAAAAGTTCCCTTAGGATTTTCGTGACCGAATCTGCGCACGCCATTCAGAACGAAAATAAACTATTCGATTTACTTTTGAAATTGTGAAATGATTTCAAGTAAAATATATATCAACGAGTGGGGTTGATTTATGTGGAGAGGAAAAAAAAAACGTTTCCTTGCTTTCAAGTGGTCTCTTTCGACAAGAGGGCAATTACAAAGGACGGATATAAAATAAGAGTGACAGGTGGCTAGTAAAACGAGATAGTAAAAAAAGTGAGAAATTCTGCTTTTTTTCCTTGAACTGCATTTTTGAATAATCCTGTTGTGAGGGAGGCAGATGGTCGGGTTTGATTGATGCGATCGCGCTCGGTAAGCGCTTAATTCACGAGGGGGTCCGTGTACATGTAAAAGCGGTATATCAGTCACATTCGAATCACCCACCCTCGAATCCTACGTAATTAAACGTGAAGCAATTTCAATCTAAAGGTTATCACGATTGTGTCAACACCTACGCTTAATTCAATATTTTACGTGATTCGGAAAAGCCGTCTGGAGCTACCCTCAAGGCGACTATAAGTACTAGTTTGAAGAGCTTCCAACGAAAACTTAAGAGAAGTAAGGATATAGAAGGGGGAAGTATATGGGAGGGGAAGTATAAGGGAAAGGGAAGTATAACGGAGGGGGAAGTATATGGGAGGGGAAGTATAATGGAAAGGGAAGTATAACGGAGGGGGAAGTATATGGGAGGGGAAGTATAACGGAGGGGGAAGTATATGGGAGGGGAAGTATAATGGAAAGGGAAGTATAACGGAGGGGGAAGTATATGAAAGGGGGAAGTATATGAGAGGGGAAGTATATGAGAGGGGAAGTATATCGGAGGGGGAAGTATATCGGAGGGGGAAGTATATGAGAGGGGAAGTATATCGGAGGGGGAAGTATATCGGAGGGGCAAATATAAGGGCGGAGAAGTTTAAGGAGGTCTTTTAAGTAATTTAACGAGTATGTTTTTTTTTAAATTTTCGATGTTTTTTTTGTTTTGTTTTTTTTTTTCAAAAAATTGTCGATGATTTTTTTCAAAAAATGTTCGATGTTTTTTTTTTCCGAAAAATTTGTTGAAGTATCAAGGCAGACATAATGGGATTTTTGCCCAATGGAGGTCCCTCTCGAAGCGGGTGGAAGACTGAAATTTCTCCCACTAAAATGATAATTATAGACATTTGTTATCAATTTTGAGTTAGGCATAGTTTCTGATGGAAAATTTTGTGGAGAATCGAATTCCGTTGGTAGTTTAACCCTATTACCAACAGAAAACGCGTAGTTCACGATTTAGCCAACAGGTAATGCATTGATTCCAATGAGAAATTAATCCTTATTTTGGCTCTCCTGAAAACCAAGGAAAAATGACTTATCCGGTGTTAGAACTAACTCGAGGATTTGGTGAAAATTTGGTGAAAATCGGACCAATGGTTCGGCCGCAGCGAATTTTTTAAAATTTCAAACAGACATATATCCGCCATTTTTTTCGAAATCCGAAAATCGCTCTCGTTAGTTTTTTGTTCAGAGACTAAAGAAAATGTGGTGAAAATGTGGTGAAAATCGGTGGAAAATTCTGGCCGTAAAGTGTTCCGGAAAATGCTACGGACGGACGGCCGGAAAAAAGAGGATTTCTCGGGCAAAAGCTGGGATTTGTTGGAGGAGAGAAAAATCATTGAAAATCTGGCAAAAATAATGGGATTTATGGGGGAAAAAAATCCAAGAAGTCGCCGAAATATCAGCTAAAAATGGGAATTCTCAAAAACCAAGAAAACGCCAAAAAATCAGGTTTAAAAATGTGCCATGACATGCAAAAATACCCACCGAAAAATACGATGAAAAGAGGGTGTTGTTGTAGAGGGTAAAATAATCGAAAATCGGGCAAAAATTGTTGTTTTCATGGACGAAAAAATCAAGGTAACCGTCGGAAAATCATTCAAAAAGGGGTTTTCTCGGCAAAGCGCCAAGGAAACGCCGGAGAATCAGGTAGAAAGAGGGTACTTGGGGAAAAATTTGAGTGAACTCCATAATAACTCATTAAAAAATGGTTTTTCGCTGGCAAAAACCATAAAAAAAAACCCCTAATTTTCACCAAAAAAGTGGGTTTTATGAGAAAAAGACCGCGAAAAAAACCGAACAAAGAAAAGGCTGAATGTTTCCTGGCTGTGGAAGAGATGAGGAGAGCAAAAAAAAACAAAAAAGGACGTTTTTTCATGGCTTAAGAAATATTGGAAAATCGAAACCAAAAGATTAGATTTACAAGGTCGCTTCCTTCTCAGAAAAAAATCCGAAATTCCATCATCTCCCAGAAATTCCAATAAAACGACGTTTTTTTTCCTTACCTATTTTTATTTATAACTTATAATAATCCTTGTAGTAGGGACAAGTTTATGACCGGTGTAACAAGAATCTCGTAATCCCCCGGACGAAAATGGTAACGGACAACTTTCAGGAGGTTACTTCATTCCGAGTTATAATTGGAAGGCTTCGGATAAACGAAAAAAAGCAGATTCACAAGATTGATCGAAGCTTTTGAATAGATAAATCAATAATCGCCCTTCACAATTTTAACAAAAGGATTACTATTGTGATTTTAAAAATGAAAATTCCATAATTTTTTAAAAGATTTCTCAAAATTTATTATTCGAATCACAGAATTTCGTGGTGAATTTTAATTTAGTCCGTGATCAAAATATTTTTTAATGCGCGTGATATCGAAGCCTTATGTAAGGTTGTGAAATGCCAAGGGATCTAAAAGTCTAGAAACCCGTTTGGACGATTTCAGGAAGATTCTTTAGAACACTGGGAGTTCAGGAATCAGGGCGATCTGGGGATCACGCTTAAGGTACACTTTTAAGCCGGAGGCCGCCCTTAAGGAGGGAAGACCCTGTGATCACAAAATTATGTTTAGAACGATTTTTTACCAGCTTTTAGGGTGTTTTTACCAGCTTTTAGGGTGTTTTTACCAGCTTTTAGGGTGTTTTTGCCAGCTTTTAGGGTGTTTTTACCAGCTTTTAGGGTGTTTTTGCCAGCTTTTAGGGTGTTTTTACCAGCTTTTAGGGTGTTTTTACCGCCTTAGAAGGTATAAAAACGCCCATGCTCGTACGTAGTTTTGATCCAAAAAATAGATCCTAATTTTTTATTTGTCGGATCATTGAAGAAATTATAAATTTGAACGCACGAACGGCTTAAAGTACTAGCTGGCCCCGACGGAAACTTCCTTAAAGAGAAGGAACATTTTAGGAGGGGGAAGTAGTAAGGAGGGGAAGTATAAAGGAGGGGGAAGTTTTAAGGAGGCGAAGGTGAAGGATGGGGAAATATAAGGGAGGAGAAGTTTAAGGAGATCTTTAAAGTTTAAGAAGGTTTTTTTTTTTTTTCAAAAAATGTTCAAAGTTTTTGTTTTTGAAATTTTTTTAAGCTTCAACTTATTTTTCACAAAAAATTTAAGTTTTTTTCGAAAATTTAAATTTTAAAAATTTTAAATTTAACAGTATCAAGGTAGAAATAGTGGGAATTTTGCCCAAGGGAGGTCCCTCTCGTAGCGGGTGGAAGTATCAAATTTCTCCCTACTAATAAAACAAAAAAAATTTTCATTTATTACACCAAAAATTCGTAAAAAACATAAGGAGTATTTCGTCGCGTTAGTTCTAACACCGGATAAGTCATTTTTTATCAATTTTGAGTTAGGCATGGTTTCTGATGGTAAATTTTGTGGAGAATCGAATTCCGTTGGTAGTTTAACCCTATTACCAACAGAAAACGCGTAGTTCACAATTTAGCCAACAGGTAATGCATTGATTCCAATGAGAAATTAATCCTTATTTTGGCTCTCCTGAAAACCAAGGAAAAATGACTTATCCGGTGTTAGAACTAACGCGACGATTTGGTGAAAATCGGACCAACAGGGGCGGGGGCGCTCAAGGTGAATCAATGTTTTTTGAGAAATCTGACAAATCGCAAATATTTCCACCAAAGAAAACTCCATTTTTCCCCCGAGGTTTGTTAATTTTTAAATTATTTATAAAAACCATAACGAGCTGAAAATGTGGAGATAATGCAGGGCTATTTAGCGAGACATAAATAACGTTTAAATCCTTCGAGTTAATAACTTAAGAGAGGGGAAGTTCCTTTAAAATGAGTCCTGAGGATTTTAAATGGCTTAAATGTAAATCAAGTCGCCGGCCGGTGAAATCGTTCCTTACATAACCCATATAGTTAAGAAACTGTATAAATCAGTCTAAAAAAAAATTATATTTTTCTTTAATTTTAGTTATTGGATTATGTTAATTTTAAAATAAAAATTAAGCGGTTTATGACCGCATTTTTATACAATTAGGATATTAAGTGAGAAGTTGGCAGAGAACCAAGAGTGAAAGTAGGGTCTCTCGGAGTATACAATGGCTTTGAATTTTTATAAGTGCCTTAGAAATCCAGTTTCTGATTTATACACCGTCCTTCTCGACATTAAATCTTATGGGTCAATTCAATGACATCTGGGAGGTATTCGAGAAATCTCAAACATCCCGGGAAATCTGCTTTATAAAACCTTGAAGAAGAAAAAAAACGGGATAAAAGTTAATAATCATTTGAAAGGTGCAATCGTGGAAATTGGGCGCCGCCCTTCAGAAGCGAGGGTGGGGTAAATAAAAGATCCGGACACGCGCGTAAATCATAAATTCCGCCGGATTTATGGGCGGATGAGCCCGGGCAAATGGGCGTACTCCCCGGGTTATCTTTTTCATGGACTTGTTTGTCCACTGATATAGGATCGGACTAATCGAGTAACTTCGCATCTTCCCCACTCAATCTCAGGATATTGGAGAACTTGAATAATACGACTTTATTTTTATTTTTAAAACGCTGATTTATTGCTGTTTTTCCCCTCCAATGTCTGGCCTATATCATCCGCTGTTTAGCCTAGATCCTGTTACTGATGAGGGAACTCTTTTCTTCGGATTTTATTATAATATTTTCTATACTCTTCTTTTATTAAAGCGTAGGAGTAACGGCGGGTAAATGGCTTTCGCGTGATTAATGGACAAGTTGCTATTCAGAGGTAAATCATTGGAGGGATCTCGACAGAGAGGGGGTTTCACCTTTGTTGTTAAAGTGTAAATTTTCAAACCCGAACTTGGTATTTAGGCGGTAAAAAATCGAAAAGGTTAAAGGGTAAAACAAGTAGAATTTTATAGTCAGTTGATATCTTTTGGGTTTAACGGTGGCTATTAAGTCGTCTAGCCTTCTATTTCTATTTTCTTGAACCGGGAGTCTAGAAACCCGGGTAATCGGGCGTTTTAACATCTTATTTACCCGGTTTTGGGTCGTTTTCTTAGATTTTCTGGTGTAGAAACACTTTTAGTCAGGTGACCGGGCGTTGAGAATCTTTTTTATCGGGTTTGGTGTAATTTTCTGGGATTTTTTGGTGTGGAAAAACCCCTATTATCAGGGGACCGGGTGTTAAGCATCTCTTTTACCAGTTTTTGGGTCATTCTCTTTGATTTTCTAGTGTAGAAACACCCTTTTATCAGGGGAGCGGGCGTTAAGCATCTCTTTTACCGGTTTCTGAGTCGTTTTCTTAGATTTTCTGGTGTACCAACACCCGTTTCATCTGGTAACCTTCTGTTAAACGTCTCTTTTACCGCGTTTTGGGTCGTTCTCTTTGATTTTCTGGTGTTGAAACACCCGTTTAATCTATGACTAGGCGTTAAACATCTCTTTTACCGGTTTTTGGGTCGTTTTCTTAGATTTTTGGTTAACACTCGTTTAGTCAGGTGACCGGGCGTTGAGTATCATATTTATCGGGTATGGGTACTTTTCTTGGATTTTCTGGTGTAGAAACACCCGTTTTATAAGGGTACCGGGTGTTGAGCATCTCTTTTACCGGTTTTTGGGTCGTGCTAATTGATTATCCGGTGTAGAAACACCAGTTTAATCTGGTGACCGGGCGTTTAACATATCTTTTACCGGGTTAGGATCGTTTTCATTGATTTTTTGGTGAGGAAACACCCTTTTATCAGGGGAGCGGGCGATAGGCATCTCTTTTACCAGTTTTTGGGTCGTTCTCTTTGATTTTCTGGTGTGGAAACACTCAGGTGACCGGGCGTTGAGAGTCTTTTTTATCGGGTTTTTTGTACTTTTCTTGGATTTTTTGGTGTGGAAACACCCTTACATTAGGGGAGCGGGCGTTAAGCATCTCTGTTACCGGTTTTTGGGTCATTCTCTTTGATTTTCTGGTGTAGAAACACCCGTTTAATCAGGTGACCTTTTGTTAAACATCTCTTTTACCGCGTATTGGGTCGTTCTCTTTGATTTCCTGGTGTAGAAACACCCGTTAATTCTATGATTAGGCGTTTAACATCTCTTTTACCGCGTATTGGGTCGTTTTCTTTGATTATCTGAGGTGGAAACACCCGCTTAATATGTTTACCATGTTTTGGGCCTACTGCTTTAGTTAGTTTTCTTTTATTTTCTGGTCAAGAAACTCATTTTCCAATATGAGCAGTATTTTTTAAAAATTTCAAATGTTCTCTGCTCGATCATAACCGTAGCAACGGATTTTCGGACAAAAAACGTCTGTGGAGCGTATTACAATTACTTCTCTTCGAGTAAGTAGGTAAAAGACACTCGTTCGGTCCCCTGGCTGTGTCCGCATTGTGATCACACAAAAAACCCATAAATCGATAATAAAGGTTAATAGTATTAGAGAACGGAGCGCCGTTTGGATATCGATCTGTATCAGCGGAGTTCCTCCCCCGGTTTCCCTCCTGAATACTTCATCACAAACTCACTATAAACAGAGTTACAGCCTCGTAGGACAGAACGTTATAACTCCCAACGGTCCTACCGACGGTCAACCCTCGTTTATCTTCTATGGCTTTTTAAACAAATTGATTGTTAACGTTTTTACCAAGAAGCTTAACTTCAGGTCTTAATAGTTTTAAGGGAAAATCGGATCGGGAACTTGTTAGTCACCTTGGAACTCCCACGAAAATCAACAGGTAGACTAATCAATAATTTATATACCTAATAAAACTTTTCTTTTCAAAAGACGCCGGATTATATGAGCGGAGGACACAAAGCAGAGATTAGACGAAAAACAAACTTTTCTTTGGACAATTTGTAAAAAAAATAATCAGAGACATTTTCTGATTCGTAAATAAACTTCAGGTGAGAGAAAAACTAAAAATAGTTTTGTTTGTAAACTATTGAAATTTATTAGGAAATTTTGGCGGGAAAAAAGAAACTATTGGGGAAGAAACATGGCTTCATGGTTGAAGGGTGCAAAAAAACAATTTATGATTTAACATCTTATTTACCGGGATTCTATGATTTTCTGGTGTGGAAACACTCGTTTAGTCAGGTGACCGGGCGTTAAACATTTGTTTTACCGGGTTTTGGGTCGTTCTCTTTGATTTTCTGGTGTAGAAACACCCTTTTAATCTGGTGACCGGGCGTTAAACACTCTTTTACCAGGTTTTGGGTTGTTCCTTTTGATTTTTTGGAGTAGAAAAACCCGTTTAATCTATGATTAGGCGTTAAACATCTCATTTACCGGGTTTTGGGTCGTTCTCTTTGATTTTCAGGTGTAGAAACACCCGTAAACTGGTGACCGGGCGTTAAACATCTATTTTACAGCGTTTTTGGTCGTTTTCTTTGATTTTCTGGTGTAGAAACAACCTTTTAATCTGGTGACCGGGCGTTAAACATCTCTTTTACCAGGTTTTGGGTCGTTCCTTTTGATTTTTTGGTGTAGAAACACCCGTTTAATCTATGATTAGGCGTTAAACATCTCATTAACCGGGTTTTGGGTCGTTCTCTTTGATTTTCAGGTGGAGAAACACCCGTTTAATCTGGTGACCCGGCATTAAACATCTCTTTTACCGAGTTTGGATCGTTTTCTTTAATTTTTTGGTGTGGAAACACCCTTTTATCAGGGGAGCGGGCGTTGAACATCTCTTATACCGCGTTTTGGGTCGTTCTCTTAGTTTTTCTGGTGTAGAAACACCCGTTTAATCTAGTGACCGGGCGTTAAACATCTCTTTTACCGCGTTTTGGGTCGTTCTCTTAGTTTTTCTGGTGTAGAAACACCCGTTTAATCTAGTGACCGGGCGTTTAACATCTCTTTTACCGCGTTTTGGGTCGTTCTCTTTGATTTTTTGGTGTAGAAACACCCGTTTAATCTACGATTACGCGTTTTACACCTCTTTAGTGGGTTTTGGCCGGTTTCTTTGATTTTCTGGTGTGGATACACCCGTTTAATATTTCTACTGTGTTTTGGGCCTAGTGATTTAGTTAGTTTTATTTGATTTTCTGCTCGAGAAACACGGTTTCCAATACGAGCAGTATTTTTCCCATTTTTGTAAAATTCCAACTGTTAGCAAAATTTTCGTCTTTTTTACTGTAGGGGCAATTTTTAAAAGAGAAAAAAATCTTATCAATCATTGAGGTTCTGCCGGTGCATCCGGGGAGCTCGGAAATGGTCGACCTTAACTTAATCCATATGCAAATCCGATCGGTTTCGTGACCCATTTTACAGGGTTTATTAAGTGAAAGTCACACCGGATTTTTTTATTTTTAAATTTTCCTCACCGGGTATAATAAAAGTGGGGTGTACGAGTTCATTTGAGGTCAGGGCCGAAAAAGGGTTTTTAGCCAGGGCGTCCAAAAAGCCCATGCGCGTAGGTAAACAACACGCTTTTTGCTTAAAATAATAAAATTTCTTTTCAATAAAATCGATAAAATTTAAAAATGAGAAGACTAAGGAGATTTGCAATAAGAAAAATTGTGTGGTGGAAAAAAAATTGCTTTTTTTTTTATTCAGAAACTTACCAATAGTTTAAAATAAGACTGGTGTTAAGTTTATAGTTTATTTTATAAAAAAAACTAATAATCCTTTTTTTGCTACAGAAATGACTGGAGGTGGGAAGTTTTCGAAACTCCCATTCCCAACAGAAGAAAAAGCACAGCACAAAAATCACTCAAAACACATGAATTTAAAATATAGAATTTAGATATTTGTCGCTTGAGGTCTAGAATAACGATCCGCCCTCGGCACTGACTCGAAGCTGACTGGTGGCCTGGTCGGTCCCTCCACAGGTTCTACTACCAGTTCTGACTAAGCTCGTCCTTTCCACAAGAGGCTACTACCCGTTCCCGGAGAATCAACCCCCCCGGTGCAAAACTGAGACTTTTCTTCTTTTTTCCTTTTACCGGGAACTTTGAAAACAATCTCTTGAGAAATTTCATTCTTTTTTTTTCTCCCTTTCATTCTATTTCATTTTAAGGAAACTTATTATTAAAATTTTTTTTATTAACACAAACCCCCTTATAAAGAAAACAAAATCTTGCAAATCAAACAGATATCAAAGAAAATGCTTCTTTTTTTCTCTCTCAAAATCGTATACATCTCAATAAAATGGCACCATTAATCCAGTTTCCCCGTTTTCCTGCCTCAATCCGTTTAGGAGTTATGATTTTTTTACAGATTTTTTCCACAAAACAAGATTTTTGCTGAAAAAACTTTCTGATGGCTGCACACTTAAAAAATAATCAATTTTTACCGGAAACTTAAAAAACAATCTCTTGAGAAATTTCATTCATTTTTCCCCCTTTCATTCTATTTCATTTTAAGGAAACTTATTATTAAATTTTTTTTTAACACAAACCCCCTTATAAAAAAAAAACAAAATCTTATCAAAAAGTCAAAGAAAATGCTTTTTTCCTTCTCTCAAAATCGTATACATCTCAATAAAATGGCACCATTAATCCAGTTTCCCCGTTTTCCTCCCTCAATCCGTTCAGGAGTTATGATTTTTTTTACAGATTTTTTCCACAAAACAAGATTTTTGCTGAAACAACTTTCTGATGGCTGCACACTTAAAAATAATCAATTTTAAGATTAGACCAAAACGGACTTGGATTATTCGTAATTTCCATCAAGCTCAAAAATTTCGGAAAATCAATTGGCGGATTGTGGTTTGTTAAAAAAAAATCATAATTCCTGGTTGGATTGATACTCGCCCAGGAAGTAACCTTAAGTTTGACCTTCCAAACTGGAATAAAACGACATCAATATTAGCGCTGCCACCAGTAAAAATATGAATTTCGTCCGTCGAACGCTATTTTGAGGATACCCCGACTCCGATAATTCATATTTTAAGTAACTTCCATCACAAAGCTAAAAATTACGGGAAAATCGAGATATTTGCTTGCGGTATGAAGAAGTGAGGGTTATCTTGAAAAAGAAGGAGAAAAAATGAGGAAATGGGTGTTGACGTTATTGTCAGAGACAAGACACGTATCCGATATAGAAGGCACCGTGGAAAAAATTGATTTTTTTTCTCTCTTTTCTTTTCCACCCCTTTAGAGCTTACCATAAGAACGTCCCACATAAGTACATTAAACTCAAGAGTTTCTCTTCGAGTTCGATCTTCTACTCCCACATCGTGAATATGTAAATCACTTTTCAAGTCTACAAGTCCTGAACTAAAATAATAAAAAAGAAAAGTCTTTTAATTTTTTTCTCAAAATAGTTTCCAACAATTTCCATTAAAGGAGAGAAATTCTGAGAAATCCGGTTTTGCATTTAAAAAAAGGAAGAACTGAGGTTCTTTTTTTCGAAAAACCCCTTTTCGGAAGAGTCCATTAGCATCTCTAGACCGTAGAATGGCGAAACACGCTAACTAACTGGATTTTCAAGTTATCCGGATCAAGCGGACCCGATGTCTACTCGAATTAAACGGGAAAACATTCGGATTATTGACTTTCCGACTTGATATTCGATAATAGAATCATGCGAGGTAAACTCCGTCCCGTTTAATTAGAGCCTAACATAATTTAAGACGGATAGACTTAGGTTAACTAATAACACCTTCGCGTAATAGATGAGCTAGCGCCTAGAATAACTCACGTTATATCAAACGAGATGTCACCACGTAAATTAACCGTTATATCCGGAAGATACAGGATGATACCTGACCAAAATTTTGACGGAGGATGGACGGAATTCATATTTTTACTGGTGGCAGCGCTAATATTAAAGTTGTTTTATTGCAGTTTGGTAAGTCAAACTTTAGGTTGCTTCATAATGGGTTCTCCTAGTATGAAAATCAGTCCAGGAGTTATGGTTTTTTAACTTCCTTAAAGAAGTAATTTGATACCTTCCACGTCGGGTTTTTGCGGAAGGGTCTTCCAGACCCCGGAGGGTCGAATTGAATATTGATCTTACTGATCTCAACTTTGTCTGTGGTGCCGTCCGTCCGTCCGTCCGTCGCATTCTTTTCAGGAACACTATACGGCCAAATCTTTTACCCGATTTCTATATAAAATTTTCACATAATCTTCTTCACTCAATGAAGAAGAAAGTAACGAGGGCGATTTTCAAATTTTTATGTGTGGAAACACCCGTTTTATCAGGGTACCGAGTGTTAAGCACCTCTTTTACCGGTTTTTGGGTCGTTATCTTTGACTTTTAGGTGTGGAAACACCCGTTTAATCTGGTGACCTTCGGTTAAACATCTTTTTTACCGCGTTTTGGGTCGTTCTCTTCGATTTTCTGGTGTAGAAACACCCGTTTAATCTATGATTAGGCGTTAAACATCTCTTTTACCGGTTTTTGGGTCTTTTCGATGGCGATTTTCGAATTTCGAAAAAATGGCGGAGATATGTTTGTTTGAAATTTTAAAAACTGCGCTGCGGCCGAAACGTTAGCCCGATTTTTACCAAATTTTCACCACATACCTACTCCTTATATTTTTTACAAATCTTTTGAGTAAAAAAAAATTTTTTTTTTTAGCAGGGAGAAATTTGATACTTCCACCCGTTACGAGAGGGACCTCCCTTAGGCAAAAATCCCAATATTTCTACCTTGATACGTAGAAAAAAAAAATTCGAAAAAAAACTTAAAATTTTTGTTCAAAAAATTTAAGGAAGTTAAAAAGTTTAAACTTAAAAAATTTTAAAAACAAAAACTTGGAAAATTAAAAAAAAAAAACCTCTTTTAACTTAAAAGACCTCCTTAAGCTTCTATCCCTTATACCTCCCCTCCTTCAACTTCCCCTTCTTTATACTTCCCCCTCCTATTTTGTTCTTTTCTTTAACGAAGTTCCCATCGGGGCCAGCTCCAGACTAGTACTTTTTAAATCACAGATTAATGCCAAAAATAACCTTCGTTTAAAATCAGTTAAACCGAAGGGCTATAAAAATATTGATTTTCAACGACCTCCATTTAAAATACACAACCAAAATGGAATTTATGAATTTATAAAGTCAGAAGAAAATAATGTTTTTTAAAAATCCTTATAAAAAAGTTTATTTCTTTTTTAATTGATTATAGATTTTAGGGGACATTTGGGCTAAAATGCGTCCTGGACGTCGGAAACAGGCGGAATTTCAACTCCCGAACTTGGGTTTTCACTATGGACGAGTCTAATAAATAACGGAAGAGAGACGAGGAGAGTTTGGGGGGTTGACGGAGGGTGAACGGGGCCTCGCTTAACTAAATTGGTCCAAAGTTATTAGACATGAACGGGAAAAACTGGGGGAGAGGGTACACAATTAGGTAAAGGCTTCGCTACCACTCGTTATATAAGGGCTTTTAAGTGTTTACAAAGGAGGGAGAGGTTTAAAAAAAAAAAAAAAAGAAAATAATTACTCACTGTTTTCTCATTTTTGTGCACTGCTTTACTCCGATTTTACGCATAGAGAAACTGAAAAAATAACAAAAAGTTAAAAACAGACTACTTAAAACTAAAACAAACTTCCTAAGGTACAAGTTTTAAGCAGCTCAATCAATTAAAATAAGTTTTAATCGACTTAAGAGGGTTTAAAATGTAAAAAGAGACCTCTTTTTATAGAGGGGGAAATTAAGTTTTCGAATAACATTTTATTAGCCATCTTTAACTAAGTTCAATTTTGTTAATATATTCCTGTCTAGTTTTTCTTCAAGTTTGTGAGAAAACAATTGGTTTGTTAAAATTATTTATTTATAATGGCTTTAGAATAAAATTATTTATTTAAATTTTAAATACAAAAGATTTATTTTCAAAAGTCTCAAAAATGAAGAAAATCAGAAAGAAAACGAAATTTGTTTACTAATAATTTTTATGATTACAATTTAAAAAATCGATAAAACGGGAGAATACCGTTCAACATAACGGATTTCACCCTAAAGCAGTTGAACATAAAAATCAGCATTTCGAATAAAAAATCTGCAGTTCACCATAATGAAATCGAACTTGTTCAAAAATTTTGAGCATAATTTTAACGTAAAGCGTTTCGCCATAAACGGCATTTTCAATAAATGAAAGACGACATAAAAAATGAAAGTCACCACAACGCTTCTCACCATAAAAGCCTCTCTTTAAACTTGTTCTTTCGCCGTAAAACAGTTTCTGTCGCTTGGCCATAATACATCTCACCATAAACTAGGGACAGCCAAAGAGAAAGCCTATTGTTGCCGTTTAAAACGCGATTATGGTCGACATAAAAAAAAAGTGCATGTCACCATAACGCTTCTCACCATAAAAGCCTCTCTTTAAACTTGTTCTTTCGCCTATAAAACTGTTTCTGTCGTTTGGCCATAATACATCTCACCATAAACTAGGGGCAGCCAAAGAGCAAGCCTATTTTTGCCGTTTAAAACGCGATTATGGTCGACATAAAAAAAAGGGCAAGTCACCATAATGCTTCTCACCATAAAAGCCTCTCTTTAAACTTGTTCTTTCGGCGTAAAACCGTTTCTGTCGTTTGGCCATAATACATCTCACCATAAACTAGGGGCAGCCAATGAGCAAGCCTATTTTCGCCATTTAAAACGCGATTATGGCGAAACGACAAAAACCTTAAAACTTGACAGTTCACCGTAATGCAATTCAACATAAAGCATCTCACCATAAACTAGGAAAAGTGAGCAGGCAGCCAATAGGATCAGCTCGTTTTATGACACAAGGGGGTTAATTTTTTTCCTCTCGCGAGGATGTGCGGCTGTTGAAACGACTAATTTTATGTCGAAACGACAAGTGTTTAATCTCTTCTATATGGTGAGATCTATTATGTTCAAATGCATTATGGTGAACTTTTTCGACTATTTTCTTTATGTTAAGTTGAAGATTTTTTATGGTGAACGGTGCTATTTTATGGTCTGCATTATGACGAACTGCATACACTCGATAAAACGAGTTTGTATTTTTTACAAAGAAGGTTATTATTTAAAAAGTAATGAGTAGGTCATCAATATTCGTTTAAAAAATCGAGTTTTCCAGTTTTCTCAAGAAGAAAGAAAGGGAAAATCCGGGTCAGGGCGTTTAAGGAACACTTAAGGTTTTATGGAAGGAAAAAAATTGGCGCATAGCGCTACTGTTTCTTCTGCCTATTTATAAAAAGGGAAAGACAAAAATATCTAGTTAATCAAGTAGGCCTAAATCCATAAAAGATCTTGACCTCAACACCCCCGAAACCATTTATATATTTCCTCCACCTCCAACACGATCTATCTCCTGGGTCCTTACAGGGAGGAAAGGCATTAATCAAAAACCCATTATCTATTATTTATCGCAGTCGGTAAATAAACATTTATGCCTTTCCGAGAGGCACGTCTCAGCTAATGACTTCGTACAAGTCAGGTTAATTTAATTTAAAATCAATGAAGAAGTTTTTTTTATAAGATAACAAAGCTGTACACAAAAAACCTCATTTTTTTTTCAGTTTTTTGCGTATATCTCTAAAAATAAGCGTTTTTCGAAGACGAACACTAAATTCAAAATTAAAGTTGACAAGATTTCCTATCAAATTCGCTAATAAACCTTAAAAAATTTTAACGACCGGTTTCGGCGTAGTACGCTTCTTCAGGTCCTTTTATATTTAATGGAAATATAAGTAAGGAAGAGTAGAGGTAAAAAATGGGTCATTTTATAGTTGAAAACGCGTCCCAGGTGGCCCTTCAAAAGAAATATATGAAAAGGAAGTTTTTCCCAGAGGGATTTGTGAAGAGAAGCGGTTAAAATTTAAGACGTGTTAAAAATTTGAGCTGGTTATGAAGGTCGAAAAAAAAAGTTGTTACTCCACCGCAGACAAGAAGGGCTCTTTATGAATTCATAGATTCCCTGCAGCGCGGGTTGTTGTAGGGACTCCCAGACGCCGTGGGGAGGAGGGTTTGCTCGTTCCACTCGAGCTGCCACTTTGTGTGTCCGGGATGTTTCGAACTCGTGAGGGATACCGCATGACCGATTCCCTTTTTCTAAAACGAGGCAAAAAGGGAGAGAGAAAAAAAAATGTTTTTTTATAAACTCCCTCCTCTTAAATTGGTGCTTCGGCGAAAATCTGGAGTTAACTTAAAGGAGGGAGTGGAAGGATATTGGATAAAATTTGCATTGTGATTCAATCAACTTATCCCCATTTTACTTAAAAAAATTATTACTTTTAACCTAAAAATTTACATCTTTAAAAAAATATTTTCTTTAAAAAAAAATGTTAATTAAGTTAGGTTTCTAGAAGCAATCGAAGGATGTTTACAGATGTAAAATAAATAAATAGAATACAAATAGAGCTTAATTTGCTGACGCACGTTTAAAAATTCGCTTTTTTAAAATAAACATAAACCTAATTTTGAATTTTTTTTCTTAAAACGGGTCAGGGAGGGCGACGCCTACCGCGATGCTATCACGATAATTAAGTGAAAGTGAGGCGTGGTCACTTTGTGGGCCTAATTAAGCAGCGCTAACACGAATTTTCAAAAATCGAACACAAAAAACAACGATTTTTCATTTCACTCAGCGGAGTTTTTCTTTTAAAGTTTTGCTCCAATTTTGAAAGAGAAGTGTTAGTTTCTTAATGAAATAACAGTCGGAAAGAAGCTTAAAAATAGTAATTTTATCAAGTTTATGATTTTGCTCCCAATTTACAAAAAATTGACTGTGTTTAGAAAAAAAACATTTTTAGCTTTTACCTTCATTGAACACTTACAAATTTTAATACAAACTCGTTTTATCAAATTTTTATATTTAAACCGTAAAATTGACGTTTTTTTCGACTTTTGAACTTTGAATTTTAAGTTTTTTACGAACTAACAAATCGCAGAATTGGAGCAAAACTTTAAAGAAAAAACGCGTTAAGTGAGATCTCAAAAATTGAGGAAAAACTTACATTATAAGTAGTAAATAAGTCGATTGCAATCTGGTTTTAAGTCTTTTATTGCTTTGGAAGCCTTCCAAATTTCGACACTTTCCCGCTTATTGAAAAAGGATATTGTCTTTTTAGAAATAATTTTAAAAAAGATGTTTTAGAAAAAGTTTTCCGTCTGACATGTCGACTCCGCGAAATGTTTTCTTTTTTCTTTCCGCCCATCACAAAAGGGAAGAAACGCGGATGATTTATTCAAGCGGTGTTCTCGGATTTCATTAGTGATTTGCATACACTTTCGAGGCTTAACTATTCTTTAACTTCTCTTGATCCCTTTTGTACTGTTGACATTTCGAGAATATTGTCTACAAAGGGAATTACGAAATGCGAAGATACTAAGCCCGCAACGTACAAACGTAATGCTTGAAAGCAGAGTTGGGCGTATTTCCATTTTCAGGAGCTTCTCCACGGTAATTAAATGTAAAAGCGCCACCTGCCGCCCGCAAAAAAATTTTTTTTGAGGACTCGAGAAAGTGCCTAAAGCACTAACACAGAGGAAAACGCCAAAAAATCTGTTCAACAGGCCAAAAATTAGCAAAAAGTGCGAAAACAGTAAAACCGAGTTAAAAGCCAGAAAATTTTGTAAAAGTGGGTTTCTCTGAGAAAAGAGGTAGATAAAGCCTGATAAAAAATAAGCAGGTTGGCCGGAAGAGCGAGAAAAACGCCCGAAAAATCAGGGCAGAAAAATGGGGTTTCTGCCTTTTGTGCCGGCACGCCGTCGCCAAGTTTCCGGCTGGCTTGACGGCCGTAATTTCCATCCGATTTTCACCAAATTTTTACAGAATATTCCTTTTTTTAGTTTTCTAGGATGTGACGAGAGCTTTTTTTTTTAAATTCGCCAAAATGGCGGAGAAATGGCATTTGTAGGCCCTTCTCTTAAGAACTATGGCATTTCTAGGCCCTTTTTTTTTTTAGAGCTATGGCCATTTCTGGGCCCTTCTCTTTAGAAATATGGCATTTCTAGTTTACTTTCTTTAGAACTATGGCATCTCTAGGCCCTACTCTTTAGTGCTATGGCATTTCTAGGCCCTTCTCTTTTGAGCTATGGCATTTCTAGGCCCTTCTCTTTTGAGCTATGGCATTTGTAGGCCATTCTCTTTTAAGCTATGGCATTTCTAGGCCCTTTTCTTTAGAGCTATGGCATTTCTAAGCCCTTCCCTTTTGAGCTATGGCATTGCTATGCCCTTCTCTTTTGAGCTATGGCATTTCTAGGCCATTCTCTTGGGAACTGTGGCATTTCGAGGCCATTTCTTCAGAATTTTGGCTTTCAAAACCCTTCTCTTTTGTACTATGGCATTTGTAGGCCCTTCTCTTCAGAACTATGGCATCTCTAGGCCCTACTCTTTAGTGCTATAGCATTTCTAAGCCCTTCTCTTTTGAGCTATGGCATTTCTAGGCCATTCTCTTGAGAACTGTGGCATTTCGAGGCCATTTCTTCGGAATTTTGGCTTTCAAAACCCTTTTCTTTTGTACTATGGCATTTGTAGGCCCTTCTCTTCAGAACTATGGCATCTCTATGCCCTACTCCTTAGTGCAATGGCATTTCTAGGCCCTTCTCTTTTGAGCTATGGCATTTCTAGGCCATTCTCTTGAGAACTGTGGTATTTCGAGGCCATTTCTTCAGAACTGTGGCATTTCAAGACCCTTCTCTTTTGTACTATGGCATTTCAAAGCCCTTCAATTATTATATTTATATAATATCAAACGCTTACAGCTTCTCCCCCGATATGGTAAAGTTTTAAAGTGTTTCTCGAGAACGGCTGGACCGATTTTCTCACAAGACATATTTTTGGAAAGCTTTTATAAGGGCGCTTAAAAAATGAAGTTAAAACTTCCTATTTTAAAAAGGGAATTGGCCAACAAGTAGAGGAAATCTCGCGTCGAAAACTCAAAGCAGGACATTTGGCCGTTCGTGGGGACAACGGGACAAAAGCGGCACTGTCCCGCCCCTGGTGGTCTCCCTTCAATCCATTCCCAAATCTATTATTAATGCTCATCACTCTCCATCCAAATTAATACAATAGAGCCAACCCGCGCGTAATCATCTAATGAAAACGTCTCCCAAGGGTTACACGTGGTTTAATTTAATTAAGTCAAGGTTTAATTGAAAAATTTCTGACGGTAATACGAAAAAGTTGCGTATGTAAAGAACTCCAGAAGTGGAGTAAATATTGTCTACCCTCAACTGAAAAACCCCAAGTAAACATTCGCGGTAACCCTTTCTCTTTCTATATTTTTTTTATATAAAAAAGAGTTTATGCTTAAAGGCATTTTTTTTTATGTTTAGGACTTGAAAGGTCACGTCCATTCGTAAATTAAATCTCGACCTACTTTGATAAAGCCGTTTCCTTTATTGATAAAAGTATAAAATTTCTTTAATTAAAACATTTTGTTCTCTAAAAGTTTTATCTTCTACATCAATCTTTATTAAGGACGTCAGAGAGATTGATGTCTTATATCGATAGCTTTCATGGATATTCGTGATGGCTATCGACGTACAAAATGGACTTGGTTAAATTATTTGTAGTGGACAAAAGGCCCTTGGGGAAGCCTAAGTATGCAGTAGTAATGTGTTTTATCAACTCTCTTAACTTGATTAACAAAGTTTTCCCAGCGCCGGGGCCTCAAAACTTAGAAAATCGATATCATGTGATTTTGAAAAAAAATGAGATCTTCAATTTCTTCTGAGGGAACCAGTTCAAAAAAGAAATTCACTTGTATTTTTGTGGCGGCGACCATTTTGTTACCACTTTCTCAGTATTTTTTGTGGGAAGACGTCTTAACCAATGGATGGATGTTCCAAAGGTATTTTTTTAAAAATTGTATAGACTTTATAATCTTCAAAAATTTTAGATTTGGGTTTTTTTCAACAATTTTGTTGTTCGCTTTGTTCGTTTTAAATGTGGTTTTGCTCATAAAAGCTCGTGGGATGTATAACCACAAATCTGGAAACGCAAGAGCCCGTCGTCGTTCTGTCGCTGCGCATTTCCGTTGATATTTCTTTTTCAGCAGAACAATTTTCGGGCGGCTTTTAGGGACAACCGCACACGGCCATTTGCAAACCTCAAATCTGGAATCCGTATTAAATTCTGAACGTTTCTTTGAAAAATATCACTTTCTTTTTTTTTATTTTTCACTTTTAATTGCTTGCCCTATTGTGGAGTTTCCTTTTGTCGCCCGTTTGTTGAATGTTCTTTTGTCTTTTCTACAAACGACTCGGTAAATAATAAATTGTTTCCCATAATTTTTGCTCTACTTTTATGAAGATTTTTTTTCTCTTTACCTTTTTTTAGGGGAGATTTACTCGGTTTTTGAGCGGAGAAACACTTCTTTTCGCCCAGATTTTTGGGCGTTCTCCTCTCTTTCGGCTAAGTAAGTCTTCTTACAAGGAGTGAGAGCTTTATCTACTTATTTACACAGAGAAACCCCGTTGTACAAAATTTTCTGACTTTTAACACGGCATTCTATAACTTTTGTCTATGCCCGTTTGTCAAATTTTTAGCCGAATTTCAACTTTCTTAAAGAAGTTATAGTGATACCTCCACGTCGGGTTTTTGGGGAGGGGTCTTCCAGACCCCGGAGGGTAAAATCAAATATCGATCTAAACTTTGTCTGTGGTGCCGGCCGTCCGTAGCATTTTTTTTTCTTTCTCGTCTTTTTGGGCTAGATATTAGAGAGTTTCAGGGAATCGTAATTTATCCTTCCCGAATCCGACTCACCCAAGGTCATAAGAGTCGAGCCTCAGCTGAGTCGTATACATGAACGACTCACTTCCTGACTCCGAGTAAACGTAAGGTTATATTTTACGAAGGTTATTTTGTTATCTCGTTTAGTTTCCGGTTCGGAAATCGACTATTTTCTCAACAGATTGGCAAAAATCGAAGAAGGAAATTGATTCCGTACTTTTTGGAAGGATTTCGGAAGTTAAAATTAAACAACTATCAAGGAAGCTTTATACTAAGTGAAAATTGGCGGGAACGTTTTGGGGATAGGTAATTTCTATGTGCTGTTATAGTTAGTCAGAAAAACCATGTTTCGATTCATGAATTTGCACTAGTGAGAACATTGTGAACTAACTGAGTCAGAACAGCTCCCTGAAACTGGGTTATAACCTAGTTATAACCTCCTCTTGTTTCGGGTTCGAAAATCAACTAGTTTCTCAACAGATTGGCCAAAATCGAAGAATAAAATTGATTCCGTTCTTTTTGGAAGGATTTTGGAAGTTAAAATTTAAAAACTATCAAGGAAATTTTTTACCCACGCTACGTGAAAATTGGCGGGAACGTTTTGGGGATAGGTAATTTCGATGTGCTGTTATAGTTAACCAGAAAAAACACGTTTCGATTCATGAATTTGCTCTAGTGAGAACATTGTGAACTAACTGAGTCGGAACGACTCCCTAAAACTGGGAAAGCCTCTACGAGAAGACCTTTCCCGTTTTGTGAGTCGTATACGGGGAATATTACGAATCTATTAGTTTTTAATTTCAGAGAAATTTCCGTTTTTCGACGGACACTTCATTTTTTGGCCTAGTAAATCCTTTAGAAGGCAAATCCTCCCCTTTAAGGAGGTCATACGAGTCGAGCCTCGATACGAGCTGAGTCGTACACAAGAACGACTCACTTCCCGACTCCGAGTAAACGTGAGGTTATATTTTACGAAGGTTATTTTGTTATCTCGTTTAGTTTCCGGTTCGAAAATCGACTATTTTCTCAGCAGATTGGCTAAAATCTTTCTTCTGACAGAGAAGGGTCATTTTGTTTTGTCCCTTTTTTGCTTTTTGTCCAAGTTTTGCTTTTCAGGCGCCGTTTGAAGACGTGTTCTCTCTTCCCCCAAAAACATAATCCAATTCATAAAGTTAAAAAGGGAAAATTGGATTTGCTTAAGCCAACAAGATACTATTAATGGTCGGAAGGGGTGGGAAGTGTCAGAATAAAAGACAAGTTGGGGGAAAAAACTAGATTTCGGCCTCGAATTTGGCAAGAAGACAAGGATGCGTGAAGGTTTGAATCGCATCCAATTCTCTAGAAACAATACTGTTAGCCCTTCTTAAAAAACCAAGGACATTTCCTCCCTTAGTTTAATGTGGCCGAAAATGTGAAGGTAACGAACTGTTATCCCTTGCTTTGATAAGACATGGAAGTTTAGAGCAAAACAAAGACCAACCGCTAACTAGCCGAGGCTAATCTCTTTAGCCGCCTCAAAGACCCACACCCTCAGGGAATCCTGGAAATTTTTTTTATAAAAGCATGTTTTTCATATTAAGTCAGCCTAAGAGATTAAGTTGTTCCATTTACTTTACATTTTAGATTAAAAACTTTTACTCTAAAAACGCGCCAACTTCTAAAGCGTTTTAAAATGACAAAATCTGCAGCATCGAGCTGATCTAAATTCATTTTTCTCAGCCATCAAAGGAATATCAAGGAGACTGGTGTATTAGTTATTGTGGGACGAATAACAGAAGTCTGGATACTCGGAATCTTTTATAATTAATAGAATTCAATGCCTTCTAAATCCGTAAGATGTAAAAATCACTGCCTGGTACCAAGAAAATTCTATAACCTTGATTAACGAAGAAAACCTCCGCCAGCTCTCTTCCTAAATCTTTTAGAAGCAATGCCTTCTATATCTGTATAACGTAAAAAATCACTGCCTGGTACCAAAAAAATTCTATAACCTTGATTTAAAAAAAAAAACCTCCGGCAGCTCTCTCCCTAAATCTATGACGCAAAAATCACTGCCTGGTAACAAAAACAAAATTTTATAACCTTGAACGAAGAAAACCTCCTGCATCTCCCTCAGAGGGATTTTAAGCGACCATAAAAAACGAATTTCCCCGCTTTTTGCCACAATAATTGATTTGTTGTCAACAGCCGAAGGTACTAATCGCCCTAATTAGGTCATGCAGCGTCTGTCATTTGCCTAATTACTGCGCATTAAACTATCGGAGAGGTCCGGCATTAGCATAGCACATTAAACTAGACTACCTGATCATGAAAAATCGACAAAAAAAAAGATGTTTTTATTGAAACTTTTTCGATGCGAATATT
This sequence comes from Orius insidiosus, assembly GCA_014119065.1. Taxonomy (NCBI): domain Eukaryota; kingdom Metazoa; phylum Arthropoda; class Insecta; order Hemiptera; family Anthocoridae; genus Orius; species Orius insidiosus. The sequence continues at coordinate 822,063 of JACGAQ010000007.1, forward strand.
GCTTCATTTCTCATTTACATTTTCAACTTTGGATAATTAACACAACTTCTCAGATATAACTTAATTTTCTCCTTTTCGTTTATAGGTTTAGACGGCAGGAGCGTTCATTTCGCCCCCTCCACAATTCATCAAAGGATTTCAAAATTAATATTCAACGATTAATGGTCTATTAGAATAATTTCGTTTGAAAGTAATTTCGAGCTATTTTTTTTTTTAACTTTTCTTTTTTCTCTCAGGGGATTGCTAAGGTAACATCTGCATGCGGAAACCCAAGGGAATTTTGAACCAAAGCCTTAATTTATAATTCAACATTTTATACTTTTCGAAAAGTTTAAAGAGGGATAATGACGCAGCCATGGGATTTAGGACGTACAATCAACCAAGAGGAAGCCTCTCCATATCAAGTAGGGGAACTCTTAATTCCGGTGATTGGAAAAACTAGTAGGATTCACCCTTTCCCATTACGGAAACCCTCGATACCCGACGGCTATCCCTCCTAGATTAAACACTCACTCAATTAAAACTCCCCTATTAAACAATTACTTTTTTTCGCCTAAGCAATTTCATTAGTGGTTTTCTCTTTTTTATGGAGTTAGCGTGTACTTTCGAGTGGTAATGCCACTAAAAATACTAAACATGGTTTACAGTTCTAAAGCACGCCACGCCCTCATTATACAGGGTATTCCAGACTAGTCAATAAAAGGTTATATGGCATCGTAAACATAATATTGTAAATCACATCTCAAAAATTCAATATAAGCAATGGCGCGATCTTAATTCCAGTACATAGAGAATCTCGCTTGGGGCGCCACTGTTGAGGTCACGCAATCATTAGAAATGTAAAATAAACAGTAGATAGATGGCCATAGAGAAAAATTCTTTGAAAAAGCACTACACGGAATAGGGATACAAGGTTTATGATGCACTCTTCTTTTTATTGATTAAACTGGACCCCCCTGTATAACATGATACAATAAAATGTAGGCATTTGTCAAGAAAGAATGTCCCAATTTTGGTGAAATATTGGTGGCGGAGAAGGGAGGCGATATCTCTCCCTAAGATATAAATCAGGGGGGGAGTTGCAATTTGTCGAAACAACGGCCTATAATTGATAAAATTATGAAGGGAAAATTGAAAATTTTCAAGTTGAATGGTAAAAGTGGTGAAAAGACATCTGAAGGGAGCATTAGCTTTGTATGGATGAGGTATGGGAGAAAAAGGAGTGGGGGCAACAAGTAGTGAAGTAATCAATGACATCGCCCATGCGTTCTAGACCCATCAAAACGTGGAAGGGGTTTTCCCCCTACTTTTTCAAGCGGGCGCGCACTCGGGCTTCCCACCTACGCGTTCAGACCTGTTTTACGATCTACCCTGATTGAACACCACAAACAGAAATTCAATATTTGCCATTTTTCTAAAGGTTTTTAAGCAGCAGAATTATGGCCCGAAATCAGGTTTTCTGCAGAGCCCGACAGTCTACACATTTGCGCACACTTCAAATTGAACAGAGCCTGTACGTCAATGACAGGAACCTACTTAGCAGAGATGACCCGCAATGCGCTACTAACCGATAGTTCATAACCTAAGTTATTGGAAAAAGGTTCATATATAAAAGAGAAGTAGAAAAAAAGGGAAGAATAGGACGAGAGGCCCTTCAAAGGGTCAAGTACTTAAGACTTAACCCACTTCCTCAAGTTTCTTGAATTGGAAAAAGCCAAAAAAACAGAGGGGGCTTCCATTTTCAAAAATATCGATCTGTAAAACAAGGGGATTAACAAAAGTCCTTCATAATTCATATTCAATCTCGGAGCTAATGACAAAGAGCGGCTACTAATTAAATCATGTCAACCTCCTGGGTGGGAGGAAGTCGATAAATTTCACACAATAAATCATTTTCCACCCAAAATAAAGGGCTTACAAACTGAGCGATAGGAGAAAGGTTGATGATGTAAGAAGATTTCCGAGAGCGAAATCATCGGAAAAAGATAAGCTTTATACCGGGAAAGAATTGAGTTTTAATCCCAGAATCAATTTCGGAGTATAAAAGAGGAGTTGGGTGAACATATTGAAGTAAATCAGGAGATTTTGATAAAAGTTTAGTTTTAATCATTTGAATAAGTATAATTTTAAGTGATAAGCTATTTCTTGGGCCCTTCAATTGGTGGCAGCGGTAGGATAAAATGGAACAGCGGTGAGACTCCTCTAATTCCGGCAGCTCTCTCCCTAAATCTTTTAAAAGTAATGCCTTCTAAATCTGTATGACGTAAAAATCACTGCCTGGTATCAAAAACAAAATTCTATAACCTTTATTAACGAAGAAAACCTCCTACAGCTCCCTCAGAGGCACCTAACGTTTTTAGCGACATACACACGGAAAACAGCGAAGCCTGAACGCCAAGTAAAACAAGTTCTTTTAATTAGCCAGTGAATTTTCTAGGTGGAAAAACTCGATTGTCGAGTAGCTCGGTCGGGAGAATAGAGAAACGGTTATTTGTGTCCGGGGAGTCGGCATAACAACTATTGTGTTACTTGTAGTACATGATGTTCCTCATTGTAGGGCGGGAGGACAAAAGCCCCCGCCTGCCTACTCCGTGTAATGAGGCTCCCCAGCACATAATTAGACGATTTAATTTCCAAAATGTAAAAGAGCTTAAAAATGCTTTTTTTTCCTAAACCCCCGGGGGGATAATCAACAAAATGAGAAAAAAAATCTCTTTTATCTTAATGATTTTTTAAACATTTTTAGTAACTATGGGAGTCTATAGGCGTATAGATTTAAAAAAAATAAGGTTGTTTTTCAACCTCGAATAAGGTTGAAACGTAAAAATCGACCTCTTTTCTAGGAAAACGTTCGGGTCTTTATCGCTAGGTCGTAGCACCAAGGTGATCGATGGAACAGGAAATTCAGAAACGGGGACATGAAGGCGATCTAGCGACCGAACGCGGAACTCACGAAGACGGGAAAAAGGGCGGTAATGTAGAAAAGATCACCCATGTACACTAAACTCTGATTAGGGTATTAGTGACGTTTTTGGTGATACTGTAGAGAAAAAAAAACTGTAACGTTTCTTAATCGACGATTAATGCCACTAAACTTGGGAAGAGCATCCGACTAACCCAATAATCGTTGATTACGGATTTTTATTTTCATCCAATGGATGATCGATTGTTAGCTTTTACATGCCGTAATCGGCATAAACGCCACCAAGGGGAGGTTTAAAACGGGCGCAAGGTAGCGAATAGCCCCTTCCACCTTCGGGTAAAGTAGAACGTTTTTGATGTTTAGTGTAGAGTAAAATAATATCTTATCATTTGTTCAGGAGCTTTTGTCGCATTAATCTCTATCCAGGGAGTAATGCGCGGCTCACCATTGTGGGCTATAACGACGGAGGTCGTAATCGAGAATCCACAAACAGCAGGCTTTTCTTGAAGAAAAGTATTTTTCATCCGGAAAAAAATTCTGTTGATGAAAAATATACAAAAAGTATTGATCTTGCTCCCTTTGCTCCGATTTTCACGTCAACGTGATAAATTAAAGCCCGAAAAGTTAATTCGTTTGATAACGTTATTGATGTTTGTTCGCGTTATCTTTTTAGGGAAAGGCAGCGGCTAAGAACTGCTTGGCTCACCCAAGGGTTCGACGTGTGAGAGATAAAATCGCTTTTTTTCTGTACAAGAGCGCACAAATTCATTTCCCCCTATTGTACGATATAAATAAGCCGGGGAGGGGAGGACAAAACTTATGCCAACCTACGAAGGGTAAATTTCTTAAAGAGGACAGGAGCCTCGGGAGATAACTTCTATTGATAGCGACACCGAAAGTTGACAGACGCCCAAACTCGCTAAAAACTTCTTTTTTTTTTTCTTCCACAAACTTTTTCCTTCAGAAAAGTTTGTACGCCGATTACAAGGCAATTACCGGGAGAAACATAATTTTTAATAGAAATTTTATTCTTTGCACGAAATGGACTTAACGAGGAAAGGTGTACAATGGGCTAAAGGCCATGCGTCACAAATGTCATGGGGTCTAACATTTAACAGGGTAGGAACACTTTCCCTTCCCTACGTCACCTACAAATCTCGGACATAACTCCTAAAATACGCTTTCCTTTCATAATTTTAAAAGACTATTATAATTTTTTTTTTAATTTATAACGGTTTTTGGGATATTTGCGTTTAAACATAACTGACCTTTTTCGGGATGTTGGAGTCTGAAATGAGTTCTGAAGCTGAAAGACCAAATCAAGCTAAAAACGCGGATATCTCAGGAACGGCTGGACCGATTTTCTTAAATTACCGCTTTTTGGAAAGATCTTTTAAAGGCCCTTGTAAAAGGTCTAAGTTGTGTACCCTGTATATCGAACGGTTTTCGAGAAATTCGACAATAAATCTAAAAAAGTGAATAGTAACCCAAGTGAAACTAAAAACGCGGATATCTCAGGAACGGTTGAACCGATTTCCTTGATATACCACTTTTTGGAAAGCCCTTTTAAAGGCCCTTAAAAAAGGTCTAAGCGTCTACGCTGTATATCTGACGGTTTTTGAGATATTTGACAATAAATCTAAAAAAGTGAATATTCCCCCAAATCACACTAAAAACGCGGATATCTCAGGAACGACTGGACCGATTTCCTTATAGTAACACTTTTTGGAAAGCTGTTCTAAAGGCCCTTAAAAAAAGGTCTAAGTTGCCTACACTGTATATCCAACAGTATTTGAGATATTTGACAATAAATCTAAAAAAGTCAATATTCCCAAATCAAACTAAAAACGCGGATATCTCAGGAACGGCTAAACCGATTCCCTTAAATTACCACTTTTTCAAAAGCTCTTTTAAAATGGAAGTTTTTCACCCAAAAATGTCAAAATACTCCATATTTACCTCCTTATTTCCTGACCTATCAAGGATGTATACTGGGTGATTTATCGGGTTTTCGTGTTTGAGTTTCGGCGAGGCGAAAACCACTTGACTGCCCTTTTAATAAAATCGAAAAATAAAAATCAAATTACTTAATACGTGGATAATTTGAAGTAATAAGCGGTAATGGATTAGTCAATATTATCCTTCCACGGAAAACGTTCCTGTAAAGGTTGAGAAAATAAATAACCCGCATTATCTCAAAATAGACAACAGGTGGAAAGATCGTGCAGGTGCTCACGAATACTTTTGACCCCTAGAAAAATGCGAAAGAATTGATTTTACGATTAAATTACGCAAATGAGCTGAGGGGGCGATTCGAACAAATTAGACGTTAAGAAACTGAATACGTAAATAGGGAGAAAAAAAAGCCCCGAGGGAAAAAAAGAAGTTGAAGAATTCAATGCCTTCTGAATCTGCAAGACGTAAAAATCACAGCCTGGTACCAAAAAAATTCTATAACCTTCATTAAAAAAGAAAACCTCCGGCAGCTCTCTTCCGAAATCTTTTAGAAGTAATGCCTTCTAAATCTGTAAGACGTAAAAATCACTGCCAGGTACCAAGAAAATTCTATAACCTTGCTTAAAAAAGTAACCTCCGGCAGCTCTCTCCCAGGTAATGCCTTCTAAATCTGTATGACGTAAAAATCACTGCCTGGTACCAAGAAAATTCTATAACCTTGATTAAAAAAGAAAACCTCCGGCAGCTCTCTCCCTACATCTTTTAAAAATAATGCCTTCTAAATCTGTATGACGTAAAAATTACTGCCAGGTACCAAGAAAATTCTATAACCTTGCTTAAAAAAGTAACCTCCGGCAGCTCTCTCCCAGGTAATGCCTTCTAAATCTGTAAGACGTAAAAATCACTGCCTGGTTCCAAGAAAATTCTATAACCTTGATTAAAAAAGAAAACCTCCGGCAGCTCTCTTCCTAAATCTTTTAGAAGTAATGCCTTCTAAATCTGAATGACGTAAAAATCACTGCCTGGTACCAAGAAAACTCTATAACCTTGATTAAAAAAAAAACCTCCGGCAGCTCTCTCCCTAAATCTTTTAGAAATAATGCCTTCTAAATCTGTAAAACGTAAAAATCACTGCCTGGTACCAAGAAAATTCTATAACCTCAATACAAAGATAACCTCCTGCAGCTCTCTCAGAGGGACCTAACGTTTTCAGGGGTTTTTAGCCCATAAAAAACAAATATTTTAAACAAGATTAATAAAATAAAACATAGAATAGTGATAAAAATCGCTGAATTTTTTCAAAACGCAACCCTCCAGTTAACACTAATGGTTGACCCTCATTCAAACAACATTGGATTATCGCCAAGGCTTTTATGATCGATAAATTTACAAGAACTCAAGTAAAATATAAAAAAAACCACTGAAATTTGATAGTTTTTTTTTTCAGAAATGATGTTTCATAAACTAATTTAAAAGGCATTGTAAACTGATAGAGAACATGGGTATCCGGGGAATTTTCACGCGTAACACCCCCTCCTCTCAAGGGACCTAACGCTTTTAGCAACCCCTCAACGGCTTTAAATGACAGTAATTGCTCGGAGTAATTGCTGATATAGTAAGATTTATGGCGTTTTAACTATTTTATCTCGTAAATTTAATAATTATAAGCTTATTTGCAATATTGGACAGTTTTCAAATGGCCAAACTTCGGTGTTTAGTTAAGATTCGAGATTAAAGGTCAGGTTTGCTCGGTACATATTTGAATTTTCTTTTTTAGAAAAACGTTTACATTAGATAAAAAGCATAAACGTGAGGTTCTCGTAGACGTTAACTTTTTGTAATTCATGAGAAGGTTAAAAATTCAACGGGGCAAGGGTGAAACTTGGAATTTTCGTCAACAGGTGTCATAAAAAGAACTTCATAAATTATACAAGCAAACATATTTTGACGTTTGAAGAACTTAACATTTTTCTTATTGTTTCTTAAGTCATTTGTCAGATTAACGGAGGATTAAAATCTAGATTTACAGTAGTCGGTTTTGTTGGAGATGTTCCAATCATAACACCCACAACTCTATGACCTTTTGAATTTTATACAAAGAAAACTTCAAGTATTCCGAAAGTGATTTTCGGAGAGGAATGCTCGTGACAGATGTTCTAAGCAGGCTCTGAGATTTCTTTAAAAGTTTATAAGGAAGATAATAATACTAAGTAGTCTAATAATATAAATTAAAGTTTTAATTTCTTCATCTCACTGTGGTTTGACAGAATATTTCAGCAAGTCAAACTAAAAACGCGGATATCTCAGGAACGGCTGGACCGATTTCCTTAAATAACCGCTTTTTGGAAAGCTCTCTTAAAGGCCCTTGAAAAAGGTTTAAGTTGTCTACCCTGTATATCAAACTGAAAATACTTGGGAATAAACTTTAAAAAATTCTCCCAAGTCGAACGAATTTGTTTGAAGAGCCTCCAACAAAACTCCCTTAAAGAGAAGTAATAATATAGGAGGGGGAAGTATAAAGGGGGGGGGGAGTATAAGGGAGGAGAAAATATAAGGGAGAGGAAGCATAACGGAGGGGAAAGTTTTTTTTTTTTTCAATATCTCAAGAATAGCTGGACCGATTTCCTCCAGTTACCACTTTTTGGAAAGCTCTTTTAAAGGCCCTTGAAAAAGGTTTAAGTTGTCTACCCTGTATATCTAACTGGTTTTAAAACTGAAGTATTAGTTTGAAGAGCTTCCAACGAAAACATTCCTAAAGAGAAGTAATAATATAGGAGGGGGAGATATAACGGAGGGGGAAGTATAAAGGAGGGGGACGTATAAAGGGGGAGTATAAAGGAGGGAAAAGTATAAAGGGGGGGTATAAAGGAGGGAAAAGTATAAAGGGGGGGTATAAAGGAGGGAAAAGTATAAAGGGGGCAGTATAAAGGAGGGAAAAGTATAAAGGGGGGAGTATAAAGGAGGGAAAAGTATAAAGGGGGGAGTATAAAGGGGGGAGTATAAAGGAGGGAGTATAAAGGAGGGAAAAGTACAAAGGAGGGAATAGTATAAAGGGGGGGAGTATAAAGGAGGGAATAGTATAAAGGAGGGGGAAGTAGAACGGAGGGGGAAGTTTTTTTGCCCAATATCTCAGGAATAGCTGGACCGATTTTCCTCCAATTACCACTTTTTGGAAAGCTCTTTTATTGGCCCTTCAAAAGGGACTAAGTTAGATAATAGATTTTTCCCCCTTTTTTTTCTGATTTGCCAGGCAGGACGGCTCTGATCTCAGTACCGTTTGGCCACCTGGCAATTGATGATAAAACACAATAGAAAAATCAATCTTGAAGGCTCCAATTTATTCGAAGGTGAGGCAAAGTTAATGGAGTAAAATCGAAGATTGATCGAAACAGTTTTGACGTATTCAAAATGAACTATTGTACACCTCGTTAAACATATTTTCATACAAAATAAAATCCCTCATTGAAATTCTCATTTATTCTAGATTATGACGTAAACTCTTACCTTAAAGACAGCCCGTGATAGATAACCTGAAAAAAATAACAACGTTAGAACAATAAATTAAACAGAAAATATCACGATAATTTGCGTGATGGGTCGGACCTCATGGCTCTCAAGGGGCTATGGTTTAATTAAGTTTCCTAACCCAATTTTATTTAATTAATTATTCAAACGTGAAAGCGGCAAACTCACCACTAAATAGTAAAATTGTCGCCTAACTTCTGAGAAATTTAGGATCCCGGAAAACTCGGGGATAGTTCTGATGAGTTAAAGAAATTTAGCGGAGTTTAGACTTTTTAACTCTGCTGCCACCAGTTTCTCGATAAAATTGATAGCAGCTGTGGTAAACATGTGGTATACGTGTCGACATAATGCGGTTCACCATAAAATAGCAGAAATCGCTACTCGACAAAATCTGCAACTCGACATAAAGAAAATAGTCGAAAACGTTCACCATAATGCATTTGAACATAATACCACCATAAATAATAGATTAAACACTTGTCGTTTCGACATAAAATTTGTCGTTTCAACATAACGCAGTTGAACATAAGAAACTTTCATTTTAAAGAACTTGTCGTTTCGCCTTAAAACTGTTTCTGTCGTTTGGGCATAATACATCTCACCATAGGGACAGCCAAAGATCAAGCCTATTTTCGCCGTTTAAACGCGATTACAGCAAAACGACAAAAACCTTAAATCTTGACAGTTCACCTGCATTCGCACATCCTCGCGAGAGGAAAAAATTAACCCCCTTGTGTCATAAAACGAGCTGATCCTATTGGCTGCCTGCTCACTTTTCCTAGTTTATGGTGGAATGCTATATGTTGAATTGCACTGTCAAGTTTTAAGGTTTTTGTCGTTTCGCCATAATCGCGTTTTAAAGCGAAAATAGGCTTGCTCTTTGGCTGTCCCTAGTTTATGGTGAGATGTGCCAAACGACAGAAACAGTTTTACGGCGAAAGAACAAGTTTAAAGAGAGGCTTTTATGGTGAGAAGCGTTATGGTGAATTGCACTTTTTTTTATGTCGACCTCCATTTATTAAAAAAGTTGTTTATGGCGAAAAGCTTTATGTTTAAATTATGCTCAAAATTTTTAAATTTTTGAGAGCTTTATGCTCAATTCTATTATGCCGAAACGCATTATGGTGAACTACAGATTTTTTATGTTCAACTGCTTTAGGGTGAAATGCACGGTGATTTCCCGTAAAAAGGATCCCCAACTGGGAGCTGGAAAGGCAAGGCTTTCTCAATCGGGCCCTCAGGGCTTAGAATTCAAGTTCAACCATTTTTTTCATCATCTGTAAAATAGTCTTTTGTTAAACTTCTCAAAAGGAGGCTTTGTTTCAAACTTTACCTTCAACTCCTATATTCAAAACTTTTTTTGATGATTTTGAACTTTGAATTTTATCTTATTTTGTCTTGGATAACAATTTTTTTTTTCTACTCCCCCTTCGGCTTTTCCTTGACAAAGAGCTCTAAATTTATGAGTCCTTCTTTGTATTCCGTCCCAACTATAAATATTCAAATCCCCTTGACTTTATTCACGAAGTTATTTAATTGTTTAAAGTTTAAAAAAAAAATTTCAACGCAACTGAGGCCTTAACTTGCTAAAGGGGATGTTAAATTTAATTAGTCTACTAATTACAAGTTCTCTTAACTTCACTTATAACTACTAATTAATAACTTTAAATTAATATTGTTTAAATAAATTTATTTTCCAAGGAAGCGATTTTCTGTCAGACCCTCAAGGAAAACCAATATTGGCCGCATTTACATAAAAGACCTTTGGGAAATCTCTTGTTTTTTCTACCTTCTCATTCGAAAATGCTTAATTAAAACGTTCTATATTCAAAATTTCGTCCGCATAATCCGCTGGTTTATTGACGCACTTAATCAAGTTTAAAGCCTCTCGACTCCGCTCATCCCTGTATGAAGTTTAAATTTTAACGTTATTTATGGCCTTATTTATTATTGTTTTTTTCTAATTTATCTGTTTATTTATTCTTCGCATTCTTTCAAACTTTGTATCCCCAAAAACACGTGAAATCTATTTTTAAGATACCTTTTTTTTCTCTCTTCTCAACCGATAAAAATTCTTCTTGATATCCAATTTGTCTGTGATAGCGTTATCTTTTTGATTAATTGTATAATTATAGTTTTAGGGGACATTTAGAGAAAAAAAGGTAAAAAAATCGTTTTTAAAAAAAAAGTGATAAAATATTGCTTCCACCTTTTTTGGACGATATATCACGGTTTTGATAAATTCTCCTTTTTTTTTTTTTCTTTTTCTTTTACCTTAGTTTTTCCGTTTTTAATTTTTAAAGAGCGGAAAATAGGAAAAGTGCTGAGGGATATTTTGAAAAGTTGGGAATAATAGATCACTTTGCTGTCAGTTAATAATCGCCCTGGTAGGGATTGTTTTCATTTAATTTATCCCTTGTATTTTCTTAAAAACTTTTAGTTTTAAATCGCATTAAAAAGTTTTTAAAACTGGCAACATAAATCATAAGAAGCTAATTATTATTTTATTAATAATTAGAAGTCGGGGGATATTAAAAGAAAACAGTCTGAAGTGAATTTTTGCGGTTTTTTGCTTATATCTCAAAAACGGTACGTGGTAGCAAAAAAATGTTTTAGTTACAAAAGAATGCTGACTAAATTTCCTACGAATTTGATTCAATAAAATTTTTTGTACGATCAACCGCGCCTGAGGTACAACTGGGCGAAAAACAGCGAAAAAACGACATAAAATGATGAAGCGTGACTTTTCGCGGTTTTTCGCGTTTATCTCGCAAACAGTACGTTCTAGGCGAAAATTGTTTAAGTTACAAAAGAAAGTTGACTAAATTTGGTACAAATTTGATTCAGTAAAATTTTTTGTACGATCAACCGCGCCCGAGATACAAAGGGGCGAAAAACAGCGAAAAAACAAAAAAAAAAGGTAGGCTTTCGGGCGATGAAGCGTGACTTTTTGCGGTTTTTCGCGTTTATCTCGCAAACGGTACGTCCAAGGCGAAAAATGTTTTAGTCACAAAAGAAAGTTGACTAAATTTCCTACAAATTTGATTCAATAAAATTTTTTGTATGATCAACCGCGCCCGAGGTACAAATGGGCGAAAAACAGCGAAAAAACGACATAAAAATTTGGCTTTCGGGCGATGAAGCGTGACTTTTTGCGGTTTTTCGCGTTTATCTCGCAAACGGTACGTCCTAGGCGAAAATTGTTTAAGTTACAAAAGAAAGTTGACTAAATTTCCTACAAATTTGATTCAGTAAAATTTTGTGTACGATCAACCGCGCCCGAGCTACAAAGGGGCGAAAAACAGCGAAAAAACCGACATAAAAACCAGGCTTTCGGGCGATGAAGTGTGACTTTTTGCGGTTTTTCGCGTTTATCTAGCAAACGGTACGTCCAAGGAGAAAAATGATTTAGTTACAAAGGAAAGCTGACTAAATTTCCTACAAATTTGATTCAATAAAATGTTTTGTACGACCAACCGCGCCCGAGATACAAAGGGGCGAAAAACAGCGAAAAAACCGACATAAAAATTTGGCTTTCCGGTGATGAAGGGTGACTTTTCGCGGTTTTTCGCTTTTATCTCGCTAACGGTACGTCCTAGGCGAAAAGTGTATTAGGAAAAAAAGATAGCCGGTCAAATTTCCTACAAAATTTATATGTAAACTTTGATGATTGGATTAACCGTGTTCAATCTAAGAGGCGGTGAAAAACAGCCATTTCGGAAATGATAGGAGTAGACTCCTTTTATCTTGGAGGTGAGCGAGGGGGTGGACAAAAGGGGTTTTCCTAAATTCCTCTTGGGACCCAGTGATCTGGGTACAAAGGTCCCGGGTTCGATTCCTGAACTGGGCGTTCTTGGTGGTTAAACAGCGATTATAAAAAAGTAAAAGATCATTTTAAAATAAGCGCGATATCAATGAACCCATGGCTTTGTTTCTATGACACCTGCCTCGTACTTTTTTATAACTGACAAGGCCAATTTACACCTCCCACACCCAGAAGACATCAATTTGGCAAGTTCCGCATAACCCTAGACCTTGCTCTTACTAATTTTCATTTGAATAAAATAAACATGCTTCGAAATATAGCAAAAAAATGAACCATCATGACGTCATAGAACTTCTGGAGAAGCGGAGAAGGTCAAGAACAGGCCAAAAACGAATTTCCTGTATTTTTTTCCCTACTATCGGATTTTCAAGGGCGGTTGGACGAATTTTTCAAAAAAGAAACCTGCATTTTGATAAAATTGACGTAATTTATACGGGCTCATGCGTCATATACAAAAATATTCGTGATTCTTTTTTTCTAAAATTTTTTAATACGTACAAAGCCGTCTGGATGCTATTTAAAATAAATATCAACTATGTCGCCCCTCCTGTAATTTCACAATTGGCTAATCTGATTCTTACGAGTTAGCCAATATTATGCGTTAAAATCAGTAGCAGAGTTGCACAAAACTGAATTTATGAAAAACAACAAGAGAATGATTTTTACGCCTATATAAATCCCCCTTCTTATAATGGTAAAGTTGGCAAACCTGATTTCATCTTAAGATGCCTTATCTGATAAGACCATGTTCGGTTCAGAAGTTCAAGACTTGCCACAATGGAAGTTTTGAAAATATCAAAAAAAGAACAGAAAGAAGGATAGAAATCCCCCTTCTTATAATTGTAAAGTTGGCAAACCTGATTTCATCTTAAGATGCCTTACCTGATAAGACCATGTTCGGTTCAGAAGTACAAGAGTTGCCACAAAGGAAGTTTTGAAAATATCAAAAAAAGAACCAGTTTATTATAACTACCTAAATGAACTTAGGTTCCCACCATTAAAATTTGGCCCACCTGAAGAGAAGGGCATACCGGAATCAGTGTTGCCACAACAGAATTTTGGGAAATGCGAGTTCCTTGGTAGGCCTAACTTCACAAGACAACCCTCACTACTATCAGCAGAATTCACCATAAATACTACTACACTTTTCAAAGTTGGCTATCCTCATTCCATAAGTTGACTTCTTGACAGTTGGCACGACTGAATTTTCAAAAAACACAGAGGTCATCGACTTTCATATCAAAAGAACATAGACTATGAAATAAAAATAGGAGATGGAATAAAGTTAAGAAAATAATAAAAAAAAATTGACTCACCATGATAAAATTATCCAAAATTCTGCTTGTCATACCCGTTTTTTCGCGCACTTCACAATTCACGAAAAAGAAAAAACGAACGCGAAAAAACAAAAACACGAACGCGACACTTGGAAGACACTGGAAGTTCTGCTGGTCGAGATTTTTTAACATAAAAGATATTTTTTGTATACAAAATGTGATAAAAATGACATTTTTTTGGCATAACAAAACATTGATAACCTTCCACCAGAAATCAGGTTACGTGCACACATTCTTGAATGGATTTATGTGTAAAAAAATAGATGTTGAGGATAAAGAAGGCTTAAGGACCCAGTATTTAACATAAGGGGTCGAAAGGTTTGAAAAAGTTGATAAATTAAACAAAGGGTATAAAATGACAGGCGATTTTATCTACCTGAAGGGGAGTGATAAGTGATAAAATGTGTTAAATACGGGGTTTTAAGCGTTTTTCGATACTTACCGAGAGGTCCGGCCGGTATTTGAGTTCACCGTTCACCGTTTAACCGCTGAATATCGTTTTGAAAATAAGTCGAAAGACGTTTTTTATCGCATTTTCAGCGGGAGAGTCAGAAAGGCGAGATTGCCACTGTCGCCATATTGGATTCTCGGCTCCCGGACGCCAAGTGCTGTTTCGCCGGAGTGGGATCGGCCCGCTCTAGAAAAGGGGGTGGGGGGGAGGAAAAACGCGCCTCGGTGGGATACCCTATTGGATCGATTCCACACGAAAAGGCGCGGGCTACCTTCGTTTCCCGCCAAATTTTTAAAGCAGCTTTACCTCATAAATTAGGAACTTTCTACAAAAAGACTAGGTTGAAAAAATGTTTGTCTTCGCCCAGCCAGGCCACACGGAACGGGGGTGAACATCCAAAATTTCTCCCTACTACCGAAAAAATTTTTGGACCCCCGGGCGGGCGTTTGGGACGGACTACCGGCGCCACAGACAACCAAGGAAAAAGCAATACTGTAATGACTTCTCTGTGAGGAAGTTTAAAATGGATGTCTTCGCCGAGCTTGGCCCCTCGGAACGGGCGTGAGCTACCCAAATTTCTCCCAACAAAAAAATTAAAATTCGAAATTTTTAAAAATAAATTTTATTTAATATATCGTCGCGTTAATTCTAACACCGGACAAGTCATTTTTCCAAGTTTTTCAGGAGAGCCAAAATACGGATTAATTTGTCATTTGAATCAATGCATTACCTGTTGGCTAAATCGTGAACTACGCGTTTTCTGTTGGTAATAGGGTTAAACTACCAACGGAATTCGATTCTACACAAAATTTACCATCAGAAACAATGCCTAACTCAAAATTGATAAAGAATGACTTGTCCGGTGCTAGAACTAACGCGACGATTATTATACATATTCATAGATCTGGGGGCCGGTGCGGGGTTTTTGGTCAAAATTTGTTGAAAATCGGACGAACAGTTCGCCCACTTAACTTTCTTCTTCATCGACTGAGTGTGAAAATTTTCCCCAAAAACCCGACATTGAGGGTAAAACAATAACTTCTTTAAAAGTTTACTTTACGTTACTTCTTAGGAAGTTTAAAAAAAAAATTGGTTAAAATCGGATGAACATTGTTGCGAAAAATGCGACGTACGGACGGCACCACTGACAACTTCATGATCTAAAGATCACGTTTTACTCCACAGAGTCGGGAAACCCTCCCTGAAAATCAGGACATGGAGGGTATTACAATAACGTCTCTTGAGAAATCTAAAAAATTGGCACCAACTTCGCCGCCAAAAGCATAGCTGGAGAGAAGACCTTTGAAAGTTCAATTCTTCCCACCGATTATCTCAAAAAAAAAAAATCGGAAAATCTTTTGAAAAAAAAAAAAAAAAAAAAAAACTTCCATTCATTATACGAGTACTTCCCCCTCCGTTATACTTCCCATCCTTTATATTCCCCCTCCGTTATACTTCTCCCTCTGTTATACTTCTCCCTCCTTTATACCTCCCCTCCGTTATACTTCCCCTCCATTATACTTCCCCCTCCTAAATTTTTACTTCTCTTTAAGAAAGTTTTCGTTGGAAGCTCTTCAAACTATTACTTTTTTTTTCAAAATTACAATTTTCTGTAGGCTTGTATTAACTTTCAAACCCAATTTAGCCCATCGTAGGCTCATTTTAAAAAAAACTCAACAAAACATACTTTTTAATCCCCTTAAAATTTAAAATTAAACTAATAACTACATTTCAAAAGTTACTTCCATTTTGAGACTTAAGTTTTTTAAGTATGCCTCTAGAGGGCGTGACAAGTGAGCTATTCGGCACCTATCGCGTCTTCATCTTTCCGGCCAGATGAACTCATTTTTTCCCATCTCATTATGTCATTTTTCCGTGCTATAATTAAAACAGTCATTAAATGCCCATAAAAAAAATATACGAAATTTTCTTCTGTAAAAAAAAAACAAGTAATTTTCCAAACCAAAAATGAAAAAATTCAAGCTTCTATTTAAAAAAAATCCGTTATTTTTAAGTGATTTTTTTTTTCTTCATTTTGAAAAAAAAATTCTTCCATAACTTTTTTTATAATGAAACCTGTTGTTTATAAAAGGAAAACTTGTTACTTTCAAGTCAGGTTTTCTAAAAAAAAAAAAAAAAAGCTTAGAAAGTTTTCAAGTCTTTCACTAGGTACTTTTTAAAAAACGTGAATTTCGTCCTTTGACGTCTTTCCGTTGAAAAATTTGAATTTTTCTTTTCTGGATACTTCAGAGCAGTTTTATCATCGACTTGTGCGTATAAAATGATGCAATTTTAGAGCTTCTGTCATAAAAAAAGTTATATTTCGTTTTTTCGCCTGGATAAACTTGAAGGGAGAAAAATAAAATTTACGACGTCGAACTTCTATTTACCGTTTTTATCTGGTGTTTTGTCATTTTACTACCCTTTTATACAGGATTAAAATGCATAGACTGTTCAAATTTTAAAGATGGGAGCAAAAAAAAAAAAAAACTAAAATAAAAGCAGAATTTATAGCACGAATCCGTAAGCATTTGCCTCCCAGTGTTTACGAATAATCGAACATAAGCCAACTTTTTTTTTTTACCACGAAATCCCCATTTTATTGGTCGTTTTCTTTGATGTTCTGGCCAATCCCTGTTTAGACCGATTTTGAGGCGTTCTTCTCATTTAGGCTGAGAAACAACCTTTTTACCGGATTTCTGGTCGGTGGATTTCATGTCTGTTTTAATTTTTTTCATTCTTTGGGAACAATGTGCGCAGCTAAATACTTTGTTAATTTCAAAGCTTTCATCGGTTAAAACGTTTCAAAAGGTATTGCGCGGTAAAATCAGTTAGATCGAATCGATTCTCCGTAACAGTTACCTGTCAACCTGAAGCTTACGATCAATCATTTCCAAAGCCGTCACTGAGCACTGATACGTGTGTAATAAAAAAACCATTTCTCGGCAATTTTTTTCTTTGTTTCCCAAATCTAGAATGTTACAGAAAAAGCGGTAACTGATTTTTTTTAACTGCCTCAAAGTGGCATTATTGTGATACCCGACATATTCGGTTCTTGGGAGAGGGTCTTCCAGAATCAGCAGCGAAAAAAACGATCTTTACCGACCTCATGGTTGTCTCTTGTGCCGGCCGGCATTTCTGGAATACTGATAGCCTGAATTGTTATCCAACAGTGCTTTTCTTTGCATCCCCCCCCCCCCCCCACAGCAATGACGAAAATTTCTTGTTCTGGTTTTATGTAGGCAGTAAAAAAAAAAAAATAAATTAAAATCCTCCTCGATTTATCTATCAACCCAAGCAAAACCAATGACGAAAATGCTGAAAAGTGTAATAAAATGGAGGTTTCTAATCCTAAAAAAAATTGGGAAAATGACAAAAATACCCAAAAGTGTGATAAAATGGAGGTTTCTTGTCCTTAAAAATGTATAAAAATGCCAAAAAGTGTGGTAGAATGGAGGTACTAGTCCTTGAAAAAATTGTAAAAGTGACAAAACTGCCCCAAAGCGTGATAAAATGGAGGTTTCGAATCCTTAAAAATGTGTAAAAATGACCAAAATACCCAAAAGTGTGATAAAATGAAGGTTTCTATTCCGTAAAAATTGGTACAAATGACAAGAATGCCCAAAAGTGTGATAAAATGGAGGTTTCTAGTCCGTAAAAATGACAAAAATACCCAAAAGTGTGATAAAATGGAGGTTTCTAATCCGTAAAAATGGCAAAAATGCCCAAAAGTGTGATAGAATGGAGGTTTCTAGTCCTTGAAAAATTTGTCAAAATGACAAAACTGCCCCAAAGCGTGATAAAATGGAGGTTTCAAATCCTTAAAAATGTGTAAAAATGACCAAAATACCCAAAAGTGTGATAAAATGAAGGTTTCTATTCCGTAAAAATTGGTACAAATGACTAGAATACCCAAAAGTGTGATAAAATGGAGGTCTCCAGTGCGTAAAAATGACAAAAATGCCCAAAAGTGTGATAAAATGGAGGTTTCTAGTCCTTAAAAATGACAAAAATCTCCAAAATTATGATAAAATGGATGTTTCATAGGCACTTAAGTACGAAATAACGTCAAGGAAGGATTTTCAAGGAAAGAGAAAAGTATTCCTTAAGGAATGATTATAAATACGGGCCTAAAACCTTCATTTGAAAGGAAGTTTTATTAAACCACGATCTGAAAATACAGGAAACAAAAGTCAAAACGATAAATTCGTGATCCTGTCAAAAAGATGAAATAAGCAAACCTTTCGGAATGGTCAACCCGACTTTAAAAACGTCGTTTACGTCACCGCTATTGAACGTGAGGAAAATATGAAGGCTTAAAAAAAAAACTCCGCCACCCCAGAAGAAAAGGAAAATGATCATAAATCGAAATAAAAACAGAATTGAAACTTTTGTTCTGTTATGTGCTCACTCGGTCTTTTGTATTACGTTCTTCCGAGTAAAGAAAAAAAGGTCTGGAAAAATCTTAAGGTTCGTGTTTTTTCTTGCAGAGGGATTTTTCGACAATTTTATAACAAGCCTGGGAATCGCGGAGTCATCCTATCGTGACGAATCGCGATGGACAAACGGACGATATCGAACGCTTATTTTCTTCAGCACCCGACTTTTGAAAGGATCCTCGACTATTCACCCTCGATAAATCAACTTTTTCTTGCACTTTCAAAAGGAACCGATTAGGCAACGTTTGCAGAGTGAGACAGGAAAAACACACGTTTCGTACAAAAGAGGCGAAATGACAATAATTTATACTTTTACTTAACTTATAATTTTTATCCTCTTCCTATGAAGAAATTATTACGAGCAAATGCAAAGAAATATAGGTGCACAGAGCGAAAATTTGTTAAGGAGGTGTAGACTTAGCGATTTTTTCAACTTCTGAGTTTTTACGGACTAGAAACCTCCATTTTATTACACTTTCAGGAACTTTTTGTCATTTTTACCAATTTTTACGGAGTAGAAACCTCCATTTTATCACACTTTTGGGCTATTTTGTCAATTTTACAAATTTTTCAAGGACCAGAAACCTCCATTTTATCACACTTATGGGCTATTTTATAATTTTTACAAACTTTTCAAGGTCTAGAAACCTCCGTATTATCACACTTTTGGGCTATTTTTCATTTTTACAAATTTTTCAAGGTTTAGAAACCACCATTTTATCAAACTTTTGGGCATTTTTGTCATTTTTTCAATTTTTTCAAGAACTAGTAACCTCCATTTTATCACACTTTGGGCATTTTTGTCATTTTTACGGAGTAGAAACCTCCATTTTATCACATTTTTGGGCTATTATGTAATTTTTACAAATTTTTCAAGGACTAGAAACCTCCATTTTATTACACTTTTGGGCTATTTTGTCATTTTTACAAATTTTTCTATTTCTAGCAACATTTTATCACACTTTTGGGTTAATTTGTCAATTTGACAAATTTTTCAAGGACTAGAAACCTCCATTCTATCACACCTTTTGGGCATTTTTGCCATTTTTACGGATTAGAAACCTCCATTTTATCACACTTTGGGCATTTTTGTCATTTTTACGGAGTAGAAACCTCCATTTTATCACATTTTTGGGCTATTATGTAATTTTTACAAATTTTTCAAGGACTAGAAACCTCCATTTTATCACACTTTTGGGCTATTTTGTCATTTCTACAAATTTTTCAATTTCTAGCAAACTCTATTTTATCACACCTTTGGGTTAATTTGTCATTTTTACAAATTTTTGTAAAGGTCTAGAAACCTCCGTTTTATCACGTTTTGGCTATTTTGTCATTTTTACAAATTCAAGGACTAGAAACCCCCATTTTATCACATTTCTGGTACATATTTTTGTCATTCTTACGGACTAGAAATCTCGATTTTATACAACATTTGGGTATTTTTGTCATTTTTACTAATTTTTAAGGACTAGAAACCTCCATTTAATCACACTTTGGGGTATTTTTGTCATTTTTACAATTTTTTCAAGAACTAGTAACCTCTATTTTATCACAATTTTGGGCTATCTTGTCATTTTTACAAATTTTTCAATTTCTAGCAACCTCTATTTTTTGGGTTAATTTGTCATTTTTACAAATTTTTCAAGGTCTAGAAACCTCCATTTTATCACATTTCTGGTATTTTTGTCATTTTTACGGACTAGAAATCTCGATTTTATACAACATTTGGGTATTTTTGTCATTTTTACTAATTTTTAAGGACTAGATACCTCCATTTAATCACACTTTTGGGTATTTTTGTTATTTTTACAATTTTTTCAAGAACTAGAGACCTCCATTTTATCACACTTTTGGAACTAGCCACTTTTACATGACTTTCTATAGTTTTCTGAGCTTAATTTTGAATAAATTCAGGAGAGTATTTTTATTTAAATATAACAAAGGGCTTCCATATCAACTCTCTTAATCAAGCGGCCTCTCAAGTGGGACGGTAAAGGACTCGTATGTCTTTTCCGACGTGGAAGGGAGAAACCGTTAGTGACGATCGCCTTCTCCAAGCCTTCAGTCTTCGTCCAACTTTCGGCGGTACACGAAATCTCTTCTGTGAAAAACGAAAGCGTCTCGCGCTTTCCGAAAGGCGATGTGTTTGTGAGTGTCCTGTGCGATATGAATTCCTCACGTCTCCCGTCAGGGCCAACATGTCGGATTTTATTTTTTCTACTCTTCTGGAAAATTATCAAAACACAAGGTAAAAATCAATCTAATAAACAAATTCTGAAAAATTTAACTCATTACAAAATCCGCACACACAAAAAAATATGAGAAAAAAAAATCCAGAACCGCCTGCGCAACACCTACGCCAAAAAAAGTCTTTGATCGAAAAAAAAACAACGAACCTTGTTCGTACGTTAAAGTCTCCTTTTTTAAAAAGAAACCTCCTGTATCACATACGTCATATCATCCTTGTTTAAACAAACAAGAACCTCCATTTTATCACACTTTTGGGCATTTTTGTCATTTTTACGGACAAGAAACCTCCATTTTATCACACTTTTGGGCATTTTTTTCATTTTTACGGACCAGAAACCTGCATTTTATCAAACTTTTGGGCATTTTTGTCATTTTTACGGACAAGAAACCTCCATTTTATCACACTTTTGGGCATTTTTTTCATTTTTACGGACCAGAAACCTCCATTTTATCAAACTTTTGGGCATTTTTGTCATTTTTTGCGGACAAGAAACCTCCATTTTATCACACTTTTGGGCATTTTTTCATTTTTACGGACTAGCAACCTCCATTTTATCAAACTTTTGGGCATTTTTGTCATTTTTACGGCCTAGAAACCTCCATTTTATTAAACTTTTGGGCATTTTTGTCATTTTTACGGACTAGAAACCTCCATTTTATCACACTTTTGGGCATTTTTGTCATTTATACGGACTAGAAACCTCCATTTTATCAAACTTTTGGGCATTTTTGTCATTTTTACGGCCTAGAAACCTCCATTTTATTAAACGTTTGGGCATTTTTGTCATTTTTAAGGACTAGAAACCTCCATCTTATCACACTTTTGGGCATTTTTGCCATTTTTACGGACTAGAAACCTCCATTTCATCACACTTTTGGGATTTTTGTCAATTTTCACAATTTTTTTAAGTACTACAAGCCTCCATATTACTTCGCTATATATTTTGGTCATCTTTAAAAATTTTTTTAGGTCACACTATCATCCATGTTTAAACTATCTCTGTCAGGACGATTACCCTAGATTATTCCAAAGATTCTTTTAACCTTTTAGTGCCCTTTAAACTCTTTAAAAACCAAACTTTTCATAAAGAAATCAGGCTAAAATTGAAATCGAAAAAGTCATAACTTTCACGAGAATTGAAAGTTTTTATTGAATTATAATCCATTTTTTAAAACTCGCTATTCAGGTGAAACTTAACTCCGGAAGGCCTTTTTTAATGTTTTTAAACTCTTCTATGTAATTATTGTTCACTTGTAAAAAGAGGTGAAAGCTGTTTTTTTTTGTCTTTTCTGGATGTTTAAAAGCCTCATAGGTTTTTTTCAATTTAAATAATGACCCTTAAGAAGCAGATTTCTTTTTTCTTCACCTTCGGTTTTCTAAATTAATACGCACAAAATACGGTTGATCTTAATTTGCGGTTTTCTGCAGGCCTTCAAGGGAGAAATTTTGGCTGCTTGGCCTGCTCCAGAGATGCCTCGCTGGGCGAAGACTTTCAGTTTTTTTACGTTGATTGGGATACCAAATTGGGAAAGCCAATATTTTTCAGTTTTTGGGAGAAGGGAAATATTTAAAGTACTAGTCTGGAGCTGGCCCCGACGGGAACTTCCTTAAAGAGAAGTATCTATATAGGAGGGGGAAGTATATGGGAGGAGAAGTATAACGGAGTGGGAAGTATGTGGGAGGGGAAGTGTAACGGAGGGGGAAGTATAACGGAGGGGGAAGTATAACGGAGGGGAAAGTATAAGGAAGGGGAAAGTATAACAGAGGGTGAAGTATAATGGAGGGGGAAGTATAAGGGAACGAAAGTATAAAGGAAGGGGGTGTAGTAGGGAGGGAAAGTATAAAGGAGAATTTTCCAAGTTAGTTTTTTCGAAAAATTTTTCGGGCTTTTTTTTTTTTTTTTTTTTTCGAAAAATTTTCTAAGTTCTTTTTTTTGAAAAATGTTCTAAGTTTTTTTGTCCGAAAAAATTTTTTTTTTTTTTTTTCAAAAAATTTTCAAAGTTTTTTTCGAAAAATTTTCCGGGTTTTCCTTTTTTTTCCATTTTTTTTTCGAAAAATTTTCTAAGTTTTTTTTGTAAAAAAAAATTTTTTTTTTCGAAAAATTTTCCGGGTTTTTTTTCTTTTTCTTTTTTATTTTTTTTGAAAAATTTTAAAGTTCTTTTTTTCGAAAAATTTTCTAAGTGTCGAGGTAGAAATAATGGGCTCTTTGGCCTAGGGATGTGCCTCTCGTAAAGGGTAGAAGTACGAAATTTCTCCCTACTAATAAAAATAGTAATTAAAAAGTGGCAATTTTTTTGCACCAAAAATTCTTAAAAAATATAAGGAGTAATTGGTGAAAATTTGGTGAAAATCGGATTAACGGTTCGGCCGCAGCGAATTTTTTAAAATTTCAAACAGACATATCTCCGCCATTTTTTCGAAATTCAAAAATCCCCCTCGTTACATTCTTCTTCACCGGCCAAAGAAATTTTGGTGAAAATTTGGTGAAAATCGGATGAAAATTGTGGCCGTAAAGTGTTCCGGAAAAAAATGCGACGGACGGCCGGCACCACAGACAAAGTTGAGATCGGTAAAGATCAATATTCGATTTGACCCTCCGGGGTCTGGAAGACCCTTCCCCAAAAACCCGACGTCGAGGGTATCGCAATAACTTCTTTAAGGAAGTTAAAATGAGTGATTATGTCTAGTGATCGGAAAATTACCTTCGAAAACAGGACCTTGACATTTAGAATAAGCAAAAACGCCTTTAACTCACCTGAATTAATTGTTTTTAAGATATTAATTTCAAGGATTTATTGTAAAAAAATTTTATGACCTCTGACCGTTCCGTATTATCCGCTTCTACGATGACGGTTCCATCCAATTTCACTTGAAGAAAGAGAAAACGACGTTTATGCTTCCATAAACCCTCCCGTGTCATTATGGTTTTGAGCTATTGAGGGAGAAGAAAAAAATAAGCTACGGTTTATTATCCAGTTTGACCGGGTGATAAAACGTTGTGGGCGGAATTGCCGAAACGTCGGCTAAAAAGTGGAGCGCTGGTCAACGCATCTTCTGGAACCACCAAAATGCCCTCGGCTTTTTATGTTGTATAATTTTCTTCGGAGACCTTGTTAAAAGCACTTTGCAATGCTATTGTCCGGCAGGTTTTCGAAACGGCGACTCTGACACAACAGTTCTCATATGGCTCCGGGGCTTCAAACTATTGTTTGCCTCCGTAGGTTCCCGTGAATATCAAGAAGGCGATACAGTTTTTTCTACCCTCCTGGATAACTCCCATCGTGTCGAAAGTCTTCTACTATGTCTAAACTCGTGATTTGCTTTTCTAAAGACTTCTTCAATAGCTGCTGCTGCAAAAAAAAAAAGAGGTTTAAGGTCCACCTCTTGCTGCACATTCCAGTTTTTTTCAATGGCTACTGCAAAAAAAGAGGTTAAAGGTCCACCTCTTGCTGCACATTCCTGTTTTTTCAATGGCTACTGCACAAAAAAGAAGTTTAAGAGCTCAGGAAACCTCGCAGTTTTGTAAAGTCCGAACTGTCAGATTTCTTTGCCACTTCTTGCTGCAGACTTCTTCAACGGATGCTGCAAAAAAAAGAGGTTAAAGGTCTACCTCTTGCTGCACATTCCTGTTTTTTTCAATGGCTACTGCAAAAAAAGAAGTTTTAGAGCTCAGGAAACCTCGCAGTTGATGTACGAATTGTCAGATTTTGGGCAGAACATTTCTTTGCCACTTCTTGCTTCAGACTTCTTCAATGGCCGCTGCAAAAAAAAAAGGGGTTAAAGGTCCACCTCTTGCTGCACATTCCTGTTTTTTCAATGGCTACTGCAAAAAAAATGAAGTTTAAGAGCTCAGGAAACCTCGCAGTTTTGTGAAGTACGAACTGTCAGATTTTGGTCACAACATTTCTTTGCCACTTTTTGCTGCAGACTTCTTCAATGGTTGCTGCAAAAAAAGAGGTTAAAGGTCCACCTCTTGCTGCACATTCCTGTTTTATCCAATGGCTACTGCAAAAAAAGAAGATTAAGAGGTCAGGAAACCTCGCAGTTGAAGTCCGAACTGTCAGATTATGGCCAGAACATTTCTTTTTTCCAATGGCTGCGGCAAAAAAGAAGTTAAAGGTCTCTTCCTACACTTTCCTCTGTTTTCTTCAATGGCTCCAGCAAAAAAGGAAGTTGAAGATCTAGCTCAGGATAGCTCGCAGTTGAAGTCCGAACTGTCAGCTTTTGGGCAGAACATTCTTCTTTCTGAAGTTTACTTCAATAGCTGCATCTGCCAAAGAGTTGAAGACCCTGCTCAGGAAAACTGCTCAGGTGGTCTTGCCTGATGGAAGCTTTGCTGTTTTCACAGATTTGAGCAGTTACGTTCCAACCAGCTGTAGTTCCTTCTTTGGCCACAGAAAAATGTACAGGTCTTTTTTGAAATTCGAACTAGATATATGAGGCATTGGCCCCGATTTGAATATACAGGTTTTCTCGTTGCAAAGGGGAGTTTGATATCAAGGCGAACGACTTCACTTGCTTTCTCAAGGCCAGACATAACCTGACGTCTACCGGCATCTAAATATAGGGGCTTATGTGCAATTTCATAGATAATCGATACCTTTTTTTAAATAATAAAATTAAAAAAGGAACAAGTGTTCCTTATACAGAAAACGTAAAGTCACGGTGGCGGCTCGAAAGTGAAGCTCTACTATCACTTTTAACCGTATAAATTACAAACGTGAATAAATTATTTATGTAATATTTAGATGTTTTTGATCAATAGACCTTTTTATCCGCCCTTTCATTTTCCGAAAATGAGAATGTTAAAAAAAAAGAAACAACGGGGAAAAAATCTCACGATTTTCACTTCACGTTTTCTTTATAAGGAGAATAACGGGTGCTCACACGTCATACTTAATTAAGCACTTTCACTGAGCAAAAAAGCAATAAAAAGATGGAACGTGAAGCACTTTCTTGGCAGATCGATATCAGGTCAGGATCGACCATATGGTGTCCTACATTCTACCTTCCATATCCCGAACCCAAAACGATTTAATTTCTCACTTTTATATAAATATTGTATTTTATTATAAAAAAGCCAAAATTATGTTATTTTCGCTCGTTGACACCTTTCTTTTCTTTTTAACCCCGTTTTCACAAAAAAAGATGTTTCGTGACGGATTGTGTCGACATTGAGTTTTTCACTTCGAACATTTCGTGACAAGGATGGCCTTTTCGATGAAAACTTCCGTCTGAAATTGCTTGATTTTTTTAACCTCGTCAACAACAAGGGCTAGCCCCCCCCCCTAGTTGACCAGGGGGGTTTAAACGTGAATTTTTGTGGTTTTTCGCATGTATCTCAAAAACGGTACGTCGGAGCTAAAGATTTTCTTAGTTAAAAAAGAAAGCTGACTAAATTCCCTACTAATTTGATTCACCAAATTTTTTTGTACGACCAACCCCGCAGGACCTACAAAGGGGGGAAAACAGCGAAAAAACCGACAAAAAAAATTTGGCTTACGGGCTATGAAGGGTGACTTTTCGCGGTTTTTTGCGTTTATCTCGCAAACGGTACGTCCAAGGCGAAAGATGTTCTAGTTACAAAAGAAAGCTAACTAAATTTCCTACAAATTTAATTCAATAAAATGTTTTGTACGACCAACCGCGCACGAGGTACAGAGGGGCGAAAAATAGCCAAAAAATTTGGCTTTCAGGCGATGAAGCGTGACTTTTCGCGGTTTTTCGCGTTTATCTCGCAAACGGTATGTCCAAGGCGAAAAATGTTTTAGTTATAAAAGAAAGCTGACTAAATTTCCAACAAATTCGATTCAATAAAATGTTTTGTACGACCAACCGCACCCGAGCAACAAAGAGGCAAAAAACAGCGAAAAAATCCACAAAAAAAGTTTGGCTTTCGGGCTATGAAGCGCGACTTTTCGCGGTTTTTCGCGTTTATCTCGCAAACGGTACGTCCAAGGCGAAAAATGTTTTAGTTATAAAAGAAAGCTGACTAAATTTCCAACAAATTCTATTCAATAAAATGTTTTGTACGATCAACCGCACCCGAGCTACAAGGGGCGAAAAACAGCGAAAAAACCGACAAAAAAATTTGGCTTTCGGGCGATGAAGCTTGAATTTTCGCGGTTTTTCGCGTTTATCTCGCAACCGGTACGTCCAAGGCGAAAAATGTATTAGTTACAAAGGAAAGCTGACTAAATTTCCTACAAATTTGATTCAATAAAATGTTTTGTACGACCTACCGCGCACGAGGTACAAGGGGGCAAAAAACAGCGAAAAAACCGACAAAAAAAGTTTGGCTTTCGGGAGATGAAGCGTGATTTTTCTCGGTTTTTCAGCTATATCTCCAGAACGGTAATTCATAGGTGAAAAATGTATTAAACAACAAAGAAAGCTGTTAAAATTTCCTAATAATTTGACGAAGTCAACTTCATTGTATGATCAGCCGTATCGGAGCTGCAAGCTGGTGAAAAAGGGGACCCCATTTGACTGCCTCAACTTCCCTTATCTTAGAACCATATTTGATTAAGAAATAGCTTCTGTCTCTAGTTTCTTAATTTACAACCCCTTTTTAGAAGAAAAACACTAATGAGATAAAGACAATAGGTAAAAGATACAATCTGGCCCAAGGTATGCATGAAGAGTAGTCGGATGAACGGTGTCAATGAATTGTTTACAAGAAGCCAACTTCATTGTCGGCTTCACTTAGCATAACCGCTACATTCCCTCCTAGAAGTCCGTTTTAAATGAAGAAAAAACAAGGACATCGCTCAAGGCAAAAATTTTTATCACCCAAAAGCCAAATGTGCTGAAAAAGTGCCCCTAGAATTTCTTTTTTTGAATGTCAAAGCGTGCTCTCATTTATGGTAAACAGTTTTGATTTGCATAAAGAAAAAAGGGGTTTGATTAAATCACCCGCTGGGAAATCGAGAAGTGCTTCAATTATAGGCTTCTATTGAGCGAAATTTTAAACTCTGAAATTACAGTTTTGCCCTTGATAACTTTCTTGGTTTCCTTATTCATTAAAAGCTTTGGTCAGGGCGTGTCTTTGTCAACTGAAGGGTGGGGCTTTTGATTTTGGTGGGGATTCCACTGCCTCCTTGATTGCAATTGTGTAATACTTTTTTGATTCGTCCTAGATTTTAGAATAGGAAGTGACAAAAAAACCTTTGCGGTTAACATTTAGGAAAAACCACGCAATTTTGGGTTCATCCTTTTGAAGATTTCTCTAGTTACCAAATCAGGAAGAACAAAAGCTATTGACTTTTTCATTTTTTTTAGAATCTATCACGATAAATGGCGGTTTTAAAATGTTTTTAAAGAGTTGCAGGTGTATTGGCTAGTCGAAACGCTTTCTCTGTTTTAGCGAGGTCAAAAGAGAACGGTAATCGTTTATACTCCCACCCGTTTAAAGCGATATTTGAGCAAAAAAAGGCGGTTTTTGTGGACGTCGAAGGTAGCCGAAGGTATGAAAAGGACATCCATCAAAGGGAAAGACGTAATGGGAGTTCTTTTTCGCTCATTTCGACGTCCGATCGTTAAGCCAAGGTTTGTCGTTCTCCTCATAAATCAGAGTCTGAATTCGCGTCTCCGTTGCTAGTGACTAATGACTAATGAGCGACTACCTTTGTTGTCTTGAAAAACCTTCTTTTTCTCTCTCAGATGAATCAGAATCATGTGTTGCAATTTATTTCTGAGCCTTTCGGCCATCCTTATCAGAAGATCTTTTGTGGCATACAGCTTTCAATGGCTTCAGAAACTTGAGAGTTGAGACCTCACAAAGCGAAAACCCTAAAATTTGGCCCATTTTTAGGTTTCTAAGATTCTGTTATCCTCAATGTTACCTCCAGCCTTCCTTTGTTAGGAGCTGTGTGTGATTTT
Organism: Orius insidiosus; assembly: GCA_014119065.1. Taxonomy (NCBI): domain Eukaryota; kingdom Metazoa; phylum Arthropoda; class Insecta; order Hemiptera; family Anthocoridae; genus Orius; species Orius insidiosus. The sequence goes on from JACGAQ010000007.1 coordinate 850,655, forward strand.
AAAACGTGATCTTGTTAAAAGTGAAAGGGATGGTTTATAATATAGCCAACTTCCAAGGTTCTGGTGTGAATAGTCCAATAATAGACGCCACAATATAAAAAGAAGATTTTCTGTGGTTTCTGTCCAGAAATTTTAAGTCTGGAGTTGGGATAATTGCTTATCCAAAAAAGGTTCGTTGAGCTCAAAACGAGGCCTTATTTAGCATAGTCACACCCACAAGTCACCCGATCTTCACGTTATTCTATCCGAGGTAAAATGAGATCAGAAAAATAACGGTACGCACATCCTACGGCCGTACAAATCTGCCAGTATTCAACTGTCGGAGAAGGCCAATTTTGTGGAAGAAACGACCTAGAACTAGATTACGAACCGACTTCCGCCTTTGCTAACAATGGTCCTTATCTTCTCCTTTTACCTTCTTCTTCCACATCGCAATTCCCGTGTAGACACGCTAATTCCATCAGTTATCTCCCAGGAAGTGGACGAACGTTATTCGAACATCTGTCAGAACACCTGCGGTCTCTTGAAAATGGACGATGGAACATTCGGCGTCTGGTGGAGACAGTATAAAAATGTTCCCTCGACATATTTGGGTGAAATTCAGCGCATTGACCGACAGCTCCAGTGCTATTGCTCCTCGGAAAGCCGTCAAAAACTTATGCAAAGTGCAGACCTCATCAAAAGCAGACAGAACGATAGCTCCAGTGCTGCTGCTCCTCGGACAGCCGGCAGAAACTTATGCGAAGTACAGACCTCATCAAAAGCAGACAAAACGATAGCTCCAGTGCTGCTGCTCCTCGGTAAGCCGGCAGAAACTTATGCAAAGTGCAGACCTTATCAAAAGCAGACAGAACGATAGCTCCAGTGCTATTGCTCCTCGGAAAGCCGGCAGAAACTTATGAAAAGTGCAGACCTCATCAAAAGCAGACAGAACGATAGCTCCAGTGCTGCTGCTCCTCGGACAGCCGGCAGAAACTTATGCGAAGTGCAGACCTCATCAAAAGCAGACAGAACGATAGCTCCAGTGCTGTTGCTCCTCGGAAAGCCTGCAGACCTCATCAAAAGGACGCATCTGACCTTTGCTTCCGATGGTGGGGCGCCATCGGAGGAAAATTTTCGTCCGAAAACGATAAAATAGAGATAAGGATTATATTTATTTCGTGACAAAGGGCTTTTAGATAGAAATATTAGTTTTCCTGGTCGAAGAACCATCAATCCAGTTGACCATCACTCACTGTCTTGAAGACTAATAGATCTCAGATCTCATATTTTTCCCCGTAAATTATTTATATAAATAGAATAAAAACATTAAGGGCCAAGGATGTCTGATGTTGGATAACACGATTCTCATTATGTTCAAACCTTGAAGAAGCGGAGAGGAAAGAAAAGAAACGGGTTGAAGTCTAGTTTTTGCTCTTTACGCTTCGAAATCGCCGAGGAAAATTAAACGAGTTGATGACGCCTTAAGAACACTTGACACCTCTTTGAATCTAAAAAGGATTCTTTTTTAAAGTCGTTTTTTTAAAAAGAGCTCTGAAGCTTCCGTCGCTTTAGAAGGATGATGCTCAGAGGCTTTCGACAATAGCTACCTTGAAAAAATGGAGGAAAAACGGAAGGATTCCTTTATATTTAGCCAAGGAAAGCCCTTCTTTCGAGGTCTCCTTAAAGTTCCTCAATAGGTTCCTTTAAAAAACAGAGAAATCTGAAGGATTCCTTTTGATTAGCCTAAGGGAGAAGGATGATGCCCAGAGGCTTTCGACAACAGCTACCTTGAAAAAATGGAGGAAAATCTGAAGGATTCCTTTATGTTTAGGAAAGCCCTTCGTTCGAGGTCTCCTTAAAGTTCCTTAATAGGTTCCTTGAAAAAACAGAGAAATCTGAAGGATTCTTATGATTTGCTTAGGCGAGAAGGATGATGCCCAGAGGCTTTCGACAATAGCTACCTTGAAAATCGGAAGGATTCCTTTTATTTAACCAACGAAAGCCCTTCGATCAAGGTCTCCTTATAGTTTCTCAATAGGTTCCTTGAAAAAACAGAGAAATCTGAAGGATTCCTTATGATTTGCTTAAGCGAGAAGGATGATGCCCAGAGGCTTTCGACAATAGCTACCTTGAAAATCGGAAGGATTCCTTTTATTTAACCAACGAAAGCCCTTCGATCAAGGTCTCCTTATAGTTTCTCAATAGGTTCCTTGAAAAAACAGAGAAATCTGAAGGATTCCTTTAGAATAACATAGGTGAGAAGGATGATGCCCAGAGGCTTTCGACAACAGCTACCTTGAAAAAATGGAGGAAAATCGGAAGGATTCCTTTTATTTAGCCAAGGAAAGCCCTTCATTCGAGGTCTCCTTAAAGTTCCTCAATAGGTTCCTTGAAAAAACAGATAAATCTGAAGGATTCCTTTTGATCAGCTTAGGCGAGAAGGATGATGCTCGGCTTTCGACACTAGCTACCTTCAAAAAATGGAGGAAAATCGGAAGGATTCCTTTTTTTAGCCAAGGAAAGCCCTTCGTTCGAGGTCTCCTTAAAGTTCCTCAATAGGTTCCTTGAAAAAACAGAGAAATCTGAAGGATTCCTTTTGATTAGCCAATGAAAGCCTTGAAAAAACGTTTCGTTTACTACGAGGAAACCTCGTAAAAAGCAACAATTCGATTGCGTGAAGAAAACTTTCGAGATTCGTTCGAAACCCGAATTAGAACATAAATTATTCGAGGTAAACCTGCCCTTTATCCCGAAAGCTTATGACTGCAAATCGATATTCCAATTAATTCCAACTTTGAAATTTGAGGTGGAATTAAGGGGAAGTTTTAAGGCTATTTTTACGTTCAAACCTGAAGGGTAAACTTTAGGGTCATTCCAACTCGTTATGGCGAAAGTCCAAAAGCCGGTTTCGTTCAACCTAGCATCGATATTTACTTTCACTGCGAGCATTTTTAAACTGCATAAAAAAATTCCCATTGATAATCAAAACACCTTGTTAGAAATATAGCACTTTCACATTTTTATATTAGTAATTTTTTTCAATATCTGATCAGCATTTTTGAAAGTTTATAAATGAGAAATCGCCCTTTTTGGATGGTGAGTGAATGAGCTAAAAGACTGACCCTCGAAGTCAAACTTAAAACGCGGATATCTCAGGAACGGCTGCACCGATTTTCTTAAAATAAAACTTTTTGGAAAGCTCTTTTAAAAGCCTTTGAAAAAGGTTGAAGGTAACTATCCTGTATATTTATCGGTTTTTGGGATATTTGCGCTTAAACATATCTAACCATTTTCGGGAGTCTGAAGCTGTAAGACTGAATATTCCCCCAAGTCAAAATTAAAACGCAATTATCTCAGGAACGGCTGAACCGATTTCCTTAAAATAAAACTTTTTAGAAAGCTATTTTAAAAGCCCTTGAAAAAGGTATAAGTTGTCTACCCTGCATCTCTAACGCTTTTCGGTATATTTGCGCTTAAACATATCTAACCATTTTCGGGAGTCTGAAGCTGTAAGACTGAATATTCCCCCAAGTCAAAATTAAAACGCAAATATCTCAGGAACGGCTGAACCGATTTCCTTAAAATAAATTTTTTTGGAAAGCTCTTTTAAATGCCCTTGAAAAAGGTATAATTTGTCTACCCTGCATCTCTAACTCTTTTCGGTATATTTGCGCTTAAACATATCTAACCATTTTCGGGACATGTGAGTCTGAAGCCGTAAGACTGAATATTCCCCCCAATAAAACAAGAATATCTCAAGAACGGCTGAACCGTTTTCCTTAATTTAAAGCTCGTTGGAAAGCTCTTTTAAAGGCCCTTAAAAAAGGTCTAAGTTGTCTACCCTGGATATCTATCGGTTTTGGGGATATTTGAGTCTGAAAGACCCGCAAGTCAAACTTAAAACGCGGATATCTCAGGAACGGCTGGACCGATTTCATTAAATTACCACTTTTTGGAAAGCTCTTTTAAAGGAGCTTTTACTTCAGGTCTTTAACTCTTGATTTCGCTAAAAGGTAAACGCCCGCAGTTTAACGAGTGGTTGAAATCAAGTACGATTACATAAAGAATTTTTTTTAAGCGAAAAAGGGGCGAAAGTGAAATGATAAAGCAAAGTGAGTTTATAAAAATTGTAGGAGGAGAGAAAGTTCGACCTTTTTTTCTCCACTTTGAGAAATATGGTTATCATCAAAAGACCCCCGAAGCCCACCTGAAGGCTTTCGTGGTTGTCTGGTCTTTGACTCGCGGAAGAAATTTTGGTAGATCATGTTTTTTAGTAAATGCGCCATTTCTTTCATCAAGCCAAGTGTTCGTAGGTGGTCAATATCGATCAACCCTCACATTTTAACCGAGAAACATCCTTTTTGCTTAAATGATCCCCCCCCCCCTTTGTTATTAAAATGAAATTCGGTAAAAGGTTCAGCCCGGAGGTGCTTTCAATTAGCCAAAGAGAATATTGTTCATCTCTGACATTTTGAAGGAAGAAATAAAAAGAATAAAAGGACGTTTTCAAAGCTCTAAAAAAGGGGACTGAGAATCAATTAAAAGTGTTTCAAAAGATCCAATTACTTCCCGAAAAAATTTATTGTTCTTTTTTTTCCACTCCCCCCTTTCTTTTCAAAAGAAAAGTCGTTCTAAACATCGAGTTTTCCATGAATCAGAAGAGGATAAACCCTTTTTAAGCCTAATCCGCCTCCCGAGATTGTTTTGGGATCCCTAATTTCATCTGGGATTAGTTTTTGAGAAAATATGATGGAAAAATGTCAACGTCCTTGAAATGTGAAAGTGTTGACCGTGAATTCCGATCGATTATTTTCGGATCTCGATTCTACAGTTTGACAATTTAATGACATTTTGCTATTTATAAATATTTCAATTTTTAAAAGACAAAATAACTAATTTATTAATTTTATTGGCCTCTTTTGACCCCTAAATTTGATTGTTGTAGCTGTAAAAAGTAGGCACTCCTGGAAGTACGTATCCTCAGGGGTGCCAACTTTAAAATGGCGGTAAAGTCTGAGAGTTTTTATTATCGGACAGAAAAACCGGATTAAATCAATTCGAAGGCCCGTCTTTCAAGTTATTTTATAACCGTGACTTTTCCTTTCGCATATTTTTCTTTCTTTTTTTTCCTCCAACAGATCCGTCGGCCTATAAAACCGTTTTGTGACTAATTCAAATGTTTCGGCTTGTTTCATCACTTTGGAATCTTCTGGAATTAAATTTTTAAAAACAAACAAATTTTTTTTCTTTTTCTTCTTCCTTTCCTCCAGATATGGAGATGTGACTCATTATGAACCGGACTTAAAAATTTATTTAGCATGTTCTTGACAAGGCTTTTTCTCATAGACTTGTAATACCCTCTAGGTTCAGTTTTGTGGGGATCACACACATAGTTAAAGAGAGTTACGACTCACCCAAGGACATACGACTCGAGCCTCGAGTCGGAACGACTCACGTAAGGTTATAGTTTACGAAGGTTATTTTGTTATCTCGTTTAGTTTCGGGTTCAGAAATCGACTAGTTTCTCAACAGATTGGCTAAAATCGAAGAAGTAAATTGATTCCGTAAATTTTTGAAGTTAAAATTATTAAAAAGCTATCAAGGAAACTTTATACCCAAGTGAGAATTGGCGGGATTTTTTGGGATAGGTAATTTCTATCTGCTGTTACAGTTTATCAAAAAAACCATGTTTCGATTCATGAATTTGCTCTAGTGAGAAAATTGTGTACTAACTGAGTCGTAACGACTCCCTCGAACTGGGTTATAGGATTGTGGAAGTTAAAATTAAAGAACTATGAAGGAAACCTTATACCCACGCTAAGTGAAAATGGCGGGAACGTATTGGGGATAGGTAATTTCTATGTGCTGTTATAGTTAATCAGAAAAACCATGTTTCGATTGATGAATTTGCTCTAGTGAGAAAATGGTGAACTGAGTCGTAGCGACTCCCTCAAACTGATTTTTAAGCCTCTACAAGAATGCTTTCCCGTTTTGTGAGTCGTTGAGAGGGCAAATTACGATTCCCTGAAACTCTCTTACTCGTCAAAACATCACCAAATTTTGACCAGACACTCCTTATGATTAGATCCTGGCGATCTGGGGATCACAAACTCCAATTCTGCCAACGTAACTCTTTTTTCAATGCTGCAAAGAGTCCGAAACATAACTTAAGTGGATTAACTTGGGAAAATTCTATTTCTCGGACCTTTTTTCTTTTTGTTTTTTTGAAAATTACTCAACACTTTAATCTAGCGTATCTGAAAGATAAGCCGAGAGATCTGTCCGATTGACCGAGGTGGGAAGGATATTATGAAAGGAGTGAGGAAACAAGATTTGGTCCGATTTTTTTCCCCTCAAGTTGAATAAAATCCGAAGTTATCACAGAAAATTACTCTTCTCACGTGTAATTTTATTTAATGGCCAACCCGATGACTTGAAGCTCCTTTAATGCCCTTCTAAGAGCCTAAATGACTTTTTGTCTTTCTTTTATCTCCACGTTTTATAGTCTCGTCCTATTTAATTTAAAAACGCTTAAAGCAACTTTTAACTTCCATAAAAAAGTTATTGTGATACCCTCCTCGTCGGGTTTTTGGGGAAGGGTCTTCCCCCCTTTTATACTTCCCCTCTTTAATGCTTCCCCCTCCTATATTGTTTCTTCCCTTTGGGGAAGTTTTCGTTAGAAGCTCTTCAAACTACTACTTTTTAACTTCTGAAAGAAGTTATTATGATACCCTCTACGTCGGGTTTTTGGGGAAGGGTCTTCCAGAAAACTCGAAAAATTAAAAAAAACTTTCCGCCTCCGTTATACTTCCCCTCCCATATACTTCCCCTCATTTATACTTTCCCTCCCTTATACTTCCCCCTCCGTTGTACGTCCCCTCCGTTATACTTCCCCTCCTATATTGTTACTTCTCTTTAAGGAAGTTTTCGTTGGAAGCTCTTTAAACCGGTACTTCTTTCTCAAAAAGGTCCTTGGGTGGTCTAGAGTTAATTTTGACAAAAAAAAATCATTTTTTAAAAATAATTAGAGTAGAGGTTAATTGAGACATACGTAATTTACTTCAAGAAGGACAAAAAAGAGGATGTAATCTACTTTTTTTATTTATTTTTTACTGGAATAATTTAATTTCTCAGTAGTTACCTATTTTTTCCCCCAAAAAATATCCCTTTTCCTAAGTTACGAAGGCTCGAAAAATCACGTCCCAGTTCACGGTGAGCGATGATGAGCTTCTGCGACATAACTTTTACGTAAAAAAAACTATTTTCTCAAGTAAAATTTACAATTTTTATATTTAAAGTTTGACCTCTTTTTTAAAACTTTTTTTCTTTTATCAACCTCGGAAATCGGAGAACTCGCCCACGATTTAGTAAATAAAAAAAATTATATCATTTATCGTTGAAAAACCACCAAGTTTATAAAACGATTACGGCAAGGAAACCGCTTTTAGCACTAATTAAAGCTGAAAAGTTATAATTGGTAAGATTATACAACGGTTACTAGTTTATACAGCAACCCCTAAAATGGAGTTTTCCTTCTATTAAATATAAAACGTCACGAATATTCTTGAAATCTCGACAAAATAGGTCTTGAGGACCACTTTTTTATATAAATGAAAAACAGAACAAAAGGCAATTTAAGGAAAGTTGAGGAAAAAGAGAAAACAAATTAGCATAGGAAGTTTATTTGAAGTTTCACAGAGTCACGTATTATTTGTAATTCTTGCGGGATTCTTCTTCTCCAAGTCCCTATTCAGAACACGGCCTAGATGAAGATTTTAAACCTTCACAGTTTTTAAAAAGTACGATTTATACGAGAAGGTGGAAAAAAACGTCTTTTTACGGATAAAGGTGCGGCTTTGAACCGACCTAAATCCCCTTCGCCGTCTCATTTGCATCCTAAATTTCCAGAGGCTCTTTTTTTTAAGGAAAAAAATGCTCGAAAAGGTCAATTTTTTATTTTACAAAAATGTATAAAAATAAAAGTCTGTCTTATCGATCGCAGCGCCCACCTGATCCTCTTCTTGCACTTTTTCATCAGGTTTAATGAGCCTCTCAGTTTCCCCTTAATTCAATTTTCTTTTCTTTTTTTTACGCTCATCCCCTATTTTTCTGACACAAAAATATTGATCTATACTTCATTTTTAATTGTAAATTTACGATAAATCAAGATTTAAAAAAATGTACTACTTTGAAGAGCTTCCAACGAAAACTTCCTTGAAGAGAAGTAAACATATAGGAGGGGGAAGTATAACGGAGGAGGAAGTATAAAGGAGGGGTAAGTACAAGAGGGGGGCAGTATAAGGGAGGGGGAAGTTTTAGGAGGGAAATAATGAGCTGTCTATCAGAAGTTAAGTTTTTTTTTAATTTTCTAAGTTTTTTTATTATTTTAATAAATTTTTAAAGTTTTTTTCCCGGTATTTTTTTTTAAATAATAACTATGAAGGTAGAAATAATTAGCAGTCTACCAGAGAAATGTCGATCTCGCCCCTGGTAAAAGTATGACAATTCTCCCTACTATACTTTAAAAAAAAATTAAAAAATTTCTTTTTTTTTTCCTGCAAAAATTCTTAAAAAATATAAGGACACTTTGTGAAAATCGTACAGTTCGGCCGCAGAGCAGTTTTAAAAATTTCATACAGACATATCTCGGCCATTTTAGTAAATTTCGAATCGGACGGCCGGCCGGCACAACAGACGACCTCATCGGTAAAGACAACCAATCGGTTTTCCTCTACAAGGTCTGGAACGTCTCTTTCAAAAATCGTTTATGGAGAGTAATATAATGAATTCTCTTTGAGGAAGTTAATTACAGTAGACCCTCGTTTATCCGAACTAATTGGTTCTCGACCAAGCGCGGATAACGCGAAAAACGGATAATCGAGGGTTTTTTTTAGAGAGTTTAATAATTTTATTGGCAACGAAAATGATGTAACTATAAAGTTTCGTAGTCTTTTTATGGTTCTAAACGTTAAATAAAAGGTAAATAAATTATAAAAAACATTTATTTAGTTAAAAACAAAAATATGTAGGAAGTAAAAAAATTAAAATTGATGAATGACAGATGAGAATTGTGCCTTAGGCCGGCCGCACACTGGAGCCGACTAGGCGCGACAGCGACTACGCACGACCAAGTCGTGCGTTCAGGTCGTACGCTTCCCTCGCACACTGGAGCCGACTGATCGTATGCAAATTCAGATTTCTGAGATTACAAATTTCAAATTTTTCCGTTATTTCCGCATGAAAAAGGAAACATTTTACTACATTTTGGAAAATGTTAAGGAGGATTTAAGAAAGACATTCTTTCTTTGCATTTTTTTCTTTTTACATTTCTTTACATTTTTTTTCTTTACATTTCTTGGTCCCACAAGCACTCAGCATTTTGCACAGGAGAAATGAGCTTTTCGGTATCCATAATAATTAATAATTCACTCAGAAAACGCAAAAATCGCACGCGACCTGCGACAAAATCCAAACAAGTTTGGATCGAGTCGTAAGTCGGATATGAACGCACGTATACGCACGACTGAGTCGGTTGCAGTGGGCGAGGTTCCATTTAATTGTTACTGTTAGGATCTCTGGAACGAAGTCGTACTACTTCGTACGACTCCGAGTCGCACGTAGTCGGCTCCAGTGTGCGGACGGCCTTACTCCCTTATACTTTCCCTCCCTTGTACTTACATAGCCCTCCGTTATACCCCTCCTTTATACTTCCCCATCCGTTATACTTCCCCTCCATTGTACTTCCCCCTCATTTATACTGCCTCCTCCTATATTTTTACTTTTCTTTAATGAAGTTTTCGTTGGAAGCTCTTCAATATTATTTCTGAGAACTAGTTCCCGGTTTCGACAAAAAATTATTTATGTCTTTTCCTTCGAAAAACCGAGAAAGACTTACGAAGTCATAGAAACTGGCAATAAATATCATTTTTGTAAACAAACTTTTCGGAGAAGTGAGATAACGAAAAGACGGTGAGAACAATAAACCGGTGCTAATGACCTTCCTAGAATATCGAGCATGAAAAAAACAGCAACGTTTCATTATTTTTTTTTATAACTCCCTCGTTTGAAGGAGAAAATCTGGAAAAAAAAAAACCGGATAAACTGAGGAACACGGTTAAACGAGGGACGGATAAACGAGGCTCTACTGTATGATCAAAATTGAACAATGAATTTGCTTCCTTTCATTTTCATGGTTTTCAATCATAAGAACAAAGTGATCAAGTTGATATTTAAGTAGCCGTGAAAAGCAGCCCCTTTCGTACTCGCTTCGGCGGTACATATACTAAAATTGGAACGATACAGAGAAGATTAGCATGGCCCCTGCGCAAGGATGACACGCAAAATCGTGAAGCGTTCCACATTTTTTTGTCCGCTGTTACCTCTAAATTAATACTTTTAATTAATTTTTTAATAGATTCTATTGTTTAACTAATTAATTAGAAAAATGTCCGAATACGCTGCCAAATGGATTGGAGGTACTGAGTTCGAATCCTGGCGAAACCTTTTTTTTTTTTTTTTAATTATTTATAAAATGAATTAAAATATTTTTTTTTTATCATAATCAATGATTCGAAATGTTTATAATTAACATAAAATCTTCTTGTTTCTCTTTCGAAGGACATGAGAAAAAAATCCTGATGATCGTCTATTTTACTAGGTACATTGTTTTTTCAAGGATTTTTTTTCGTTTTTTGGTCAATGATAAACTATAATTTAATAGTTATTGACCTGAAGTTTTTTTTTCTTGACCTTTTTCTTTTTGAAAAATGGATTCCTAGATCTGGAAGTCGTGTCTTTCGGTTTGCATGTTCGCTTTGAGATAAGCCCGGAGTTTAACTGCTGGCTAATCAATTGAATTGCTAATTTTTCGAGGGATATAAAACAGATATTGGCCAAAAGGGGGGAAAATACTGGTTTGTAGAGCTTCCAACGAAAACTTCGAAAAGAGAAACAATATAGGAGGGGGAAGTATAACGGAGGGGACGTACAACGGAGGGGGAAGTATAAGGCAGGGGAAGTATAGCGAAGGGGGAAGTATAAGGGAGGGGAAGTATTACGGAGGGGGAAGTTTTTTTTATTTTTTTTCCGAAAAATTGTCCAAATTTTCTTTTTTTCCAAAAATTTTTCGAGTTTATTTTTTTGAAAAATTGTCCAAGTTTTTTTGAACAATTTTCCGAGATTTTAGTTTTTTCAAAAAAATTTCCGGGTTTTCTTCAAATCAAAATTCTTTTTGATATTAGGGATGAAAAACGTTGCCCTACTTTGAGGAAGTTCCCGACGGTGCCAGCTCCTGGTTAGTTCGTTTTCTTCCGCTTGATTGAGACACAGAATAATTTTGGGAATTAGCTGTTACCCCACAGGTAAAAAAAAAACATCTTCACTATTGCCCATCAATGTAGTAACATCACGCTATCACGATTTTGCAGATTAAATAATCCCTCACGAAATTCTCATTTGGCTTTTTTTCCCTCTTATCTTAACACCTGGAAGACGACTTTTTGGGTCAAGTAGATTTCTTCTTTTAATGGAAAAAAAGAGATATTTTTCAGAAAATTGGCAGGCCTGGTTCTGAGGAGCGATGGCGGGGGTTGTTAGGAAGCTAAGGGTTCAAGAAAACGCAAAATTTGGATGATTTTTTTGCCAGAAAATTAGAAAAAATCCCCTAAGAAAGGTTTTTTTTTTGTCAAAGTTGGTACTGTTGTTTTTCATAGTTGAAAAACGGCCTAAAATCTTGTCAAAAGTGTGCTTTTTTAGCAAAGAGAATTGGGAAAACTATTTCGGAAGAAAAACGTATCAAAAATCTAAATATTGGTGTTTTTGAACATGGAAAGAACCCAAAAAGTAATGACCACAGCCACTGCAGCCACAGCCACAGCCACGGCCACCACAACTACAGCAACTGCAGCCACAGACACCGCATCCACCGTAGCCACTACAGCTACAGCCACTGGAGCCTCGGCCCCTACAGCTACAGGTACTACAGCCACAGCCACCGCAGCTACCGCTTTCACCGCATCCACTGCAGCCACGGCTACTACAGCTGCTACAGCCACTACAGCTACAGCCACTGCAGCCACAGCTACCGCACCCGCCGCAGCTGCAGTCTCTTCATTCACTAAGCAGATTTGTGTGTGGCCGAAAAACTGAGAAAAATTGGGGTTTCACGGCCGGTGGCAAACAGAAAACGACCATTTTTAGTACGGAAAAAAATTAATAACCGCTAATGATAGGCGATGCCCTTCAAACTTTTTTTTTATCTTCGAGTTCCCGATAACCTTCCAACAGTCACGGAACGGACTTCGAATTCACGAAGCTCTCATATTGACCCGTATGCGGAAGATTTACTTGTATGACTTATTACAAAGAAACGTGAAACCGCAGGGAGGAAAAAAAGAAGTTTAAAATCCGTATCCTTGACGATTTAAATCGATGAAATCAGCAAGTCAAGGAGTCCTGACCCTTAAAGTTGACCTTGAAAAATATAAAAACTTTTTTTTTTCTTTCAGGCGTGGCCTACGGTAAATTATAGTCAAATTCCTTTATTAGCAAAAGTACGTGTTTATTCGAGATGCAATGATAAAATAACGTGTCGAGAATATCGACGGGTGATAAAACGTAAAAAATATCCACTGCCCCGATTAGAATCAAAATGGGTCAAACCAAAGTCGATCGACCTCAAAAAGAAATATTTTTTTCCGCCTAAAAACGCAGCAAATTGTGGGGAAAAGCATTTTTTTAAGCCTGCTGATAGGGCATCCTGGGAAGGACTCTTTTCTTAAGAAAATTATAATTTTATACCAAATCTCTGAAGGATTAGAATTTATTGACGTTTATAATCGAAATCGTTTTGCGAGGTGGAACCGAGCAAATTAACGCTTTTACGCCCTATTTCCATACAAAGGCGAAGATTGTTTTCTTCGGCCCTTTTAACTCCGAGAGCTTTCTCTCCTTTTCCCTACTTATATTAAATTAGATTTCAGTTTTATTAACACCCCTGGGGGCTCTCCGGATTCATAACTATCGCCCTCCAAACCCAGAACATGGAGGCACGAGCGCATTTACATAACAATGGGACTTTTCAAGTTACTTAAGAGCTCGAAAATGGACGGGAAAGTACTTCATTTGTATGCCGGAGTCCGTCTCATGTGAAATGGCTCACGTGACCACTTGTAAACGATTGCCAAGAACCTCGAGAGGCGATTTAAAATATGAAAAAAAAAATTGCGAGGAAAATTAAGGTTTTTAGAAATATTCATTTCCACAGATGTTCATAAGTTCAAGGTACTCAAGTAGACCTTGTGTGGTTTTCCATCGAATCAAAACCCAAGGAGAGGTTTCAAACAGGATCGAACTTGAAACCTTTTTGCTCTGGCGGAAAGATAGTGTACTTTTACTCTTGAAAATCTGCCACGGGAGGCTCTGCTTTTCGTGCGTTTCTCGCTCCGTGTGCTCAAGAATCAAAAACGCCTTTTTTATTGACTCCATTTTACGAAATTCCCATTGTCCTACTTTTTGTTATTTAACTTGAAGGTTTAATGGAAAATTGAGACTTTCTACTTTAATAATGCGATTGAGGTTTAATGTAAAGCGGTTTCAAATGCAAAATTAATTTCGTACCTCGAATTCTAACGCTTTTGTGACGAAGGTCGGAAATTGAGTTCCCCCACCACCTAAAAGTACTGGTTTAAAGGAGAGGGAATTATAAGGGAGGGGAAGTATAAAGGAGGGGGAAGTATAAGAGAAGGGAAGTATTTTTTCGAAAATTTTTCCAAGTTTTCTTTTTTTTTTTTTTCAAAAAATTTTCCAAGTTTTTTCAAGAAATTTTATAAGTTTTTTTTTATTTTCCGAGTTTTTTTGAAAAATTTTGCGGTTTTTTTTTTTTTCGAAATTTTTTTGACAATTTTTTTAATGTCAAGGTAGAAATAGTCGGCTCTTTCCCCTACGGATGTGCCTCTTAATGGGTAGAAGTACGAAATTTCTCCCTACTAAAAAAATATAATAATAACAGTGGCAATTTTTTTACATCAAAAATTCGTAAAAAATATAAGAAGTAATTGGTGAAAATTTGGTGAAAATCGGATTAACGGTTTAGCCGCAGCGAATTTTTTAAAATTTCAAACAGACATATCTCCGCCATTTTTTCGAAATTCAAAAATCGCCCTCTTTACATTCTTGTTCACCGGCTAAAGAAATTTGGGTGAAAATTGTTCGACCTCCCGTTTACCCGACAAAGAAAAAAACAATTTTACGCTTCAATTAATTGATGACATTTTCACAAATAGAAGGACATGAACATCGAATTTTTAGGAGGTTAACCAGATTTTTATGGTTTATGGTCTAAAGAACAGAACGTGCCCTTTTCTCGCTCTCTTTTTCTACGATGTTTGTCCACCCGTGAGAAGACTCTATTGTCAAAACTTAAAAAAAAAATTCCCACTTTCTACATTTAACAATAAAAGCTTTCAAAAAAATTTTTTATAAATATTTTTACTTTCGCCTAATTATTTGAAAGTCTAATCCAACAGAAAGTTAATCTTTGATTTTTTTTTCAGGCCTCAAATGTGGGCACCCGGCGGTTCCTATTAATTCAAGGATAACTCTTTCTTCAGAATCTCTAGAACCTGGTACGACTGTAACATATAACTGTGATGACGGATACGAATTATTTGGGTAAGAATTTTTCATCGTTCTCTACAGCATTCTAGGGGGGAATCGGTTGTTTGAAAAGTTAAAGGGGTCTTCCATGTTTTTTAAATTGTTCCCAGAGTTTGGGACCTGTGGAGTTTGGATTTATGAGAAAAAGTTTTCGGAAATGAGAGTTCTTTTGTTTTATTTTTCAGGTCGCAAACGAGTACTTGTTCTCCATCGGGAAGTTGGCAAGGAGAACTTCCTTTTTGTGGTAAGTCATCTCCGTTCAAGGTACAGAAATAAGGACCGTCTGCCCAACGGATGTCCCTCTCGCCAGTGGTGGTTTTATCAAAACGTCTCCCTACCAACGCCCTCATTGGCTAATTCAGATTTCCCTCCATTTTTCAAGGTCTCTTTTTATACGTTAATCAGAGTTATAACTCTGTATACGGTATTCAGAGGTATAACTCGGTATATACGTTAATCAGAGTTATAATTCTGTATATAAGTACGTTAATCAGATTAATAACTCTTTACACACGTTAATCAGAGTTATATCTTTACACACGTTAATCAGAGTAATAACTCTGTACACACGTTAATCAGAGTTATAACTCTGTATACAAGTACGTTAATCAGAGTTATATCTCTGTACACACGTTAATCAGAGTTACAACCCTGTATATAAGTACGTTAATCAGAGTTATAACTCTGTATATAAGTACGTTAATCAGAGTTATAACTCTGTATATAAGTACGTTAATCAGAGTTATAACTCTGTATATAAGTACGTTAATCAGAGTTATAACTCTGTATATAAGTACGTTAATCAGAGTTAACCTGTATATAAGTACGTTAATCAGAGTTATAACTCTGTATAAGTACGTTAATCAGAGTTATAACTCTGTATATAAGTACGTTAATCAGAGTTATAACTCTGTATATAAGTACGTTAATCAGAGTTATAACTCTGTATATAAGTACGTTAATCAGAGTTATAACTCTGTAT
This sequence comes from Orius insidiosus, assembly GCA_014119065.1. NCBI lineage: Eukaryota > Metazoa > Arthropoda > Insecta > Hemiptera > Anthocoridae > Orius > Orius insidiosus. The sequence continues at coordinate 866,274 of JACGAQ010000007.1, forward strand.
ATAAGTACGTTAATCAGAGTTATAACTCTGTATATAAGTACGTTAATCAGAGTTATAACTCTGTATACTATATACGCCTTCGTCGTTAATCGAGTTATAATTCTGTATGTACGTTAATCAGAGTTAAACTCTGCATATATACGCCTTCGTGGGTCAGTGGTCAAAATACACTGATCGGCTCTAATATGGCTGTTATCATGATAAGAAAAGGCGCTAAAATAATGAAGAGCGGTGGATTGTTCTGGCCTTGACAAAATTAAAACGGAAAAAAAAACCGCTTCCTGCCATTCTTTGAAAATAAAATTTTCCGACTTAACGGTCAATCTTTTTTCCCATAAAATAGAGGAAACTAATAATCAAAACAGGTTTTTCCGTATCCTTGAAAACTGTCAAGCTTTAAACGACTAAGTGAAAAGTATTCTCATTGGAAGTAGGAATCCTTCCGATTTCCCCGCTTTTTAAGGGAAATTCTTGTTAAAGAAAAGAGAGTTTCAAGGAACGTTTACAAATAACGGCCCTTAATCGGCCTTCGTGGGTCAGTGGTCAAAAACTCTTCTGTTTTACGCAACGCGATAAAACCTGTTGGTACGAAAATAAATTTAAAAAACTTAACTTGCATAATACTGCAATAGTTCACGCTATGAATAAATTATTCATAAACATGCTCCTTGAAAAGATAGGAAACTTGCCATGATTTTTATGAGAAAAAATGTTTTTTACATATTCTTTTAATGTTATTTTTTTGTGAAAAAAAAAACCAACAAAAAAATTTTAAGTCATCCTCAAAAGGCTTCCAGATCCTTTTGGTAGAGAGAAAAAAATGTTTTTTATCTCAAACATCTCGAGTGGCCCATTTAGGCTTTTTATTATGTTAAGTACTTAACCAGAACTTCATAGAACATAAATAATCAAATAAAACGATTTTTTAAAGAATAATAAAATTAGTGGTTGCCTAACTTGTTAAATAAATGTTTGTAGGCCTGAAGGGAGGGTTTCTTTGTGTGAGTTGTGGCCGAGAATTTACCTTAAACGCGCCCACAACTCAAATGTTTGCTCTCAGCAAACGGGTTAACGAAAAAAAATAAATTAATAGAAATCTTTTATGACGTAGAACGAATCGCGTGAATCGTCCGTTATTTGTCCCATTGTCAATTTTTTACGGCGACTTCTCGAAGCGGTATATTGGATTTTAAAGGTGTAATTACGTTAGAATTACCCATCTCGAACTAACGATATAGACGGTTTATTGTAAGTTTGGATTGTTTCGTCTAGACCTGTTTCTTCGCCTAATTGAAGAGCCATGTCACTAATTTGTAAGCGGAAAAGTTTAAAAAAAACGGTTGACTTCCTCTTCTGTTACAGGAAAATGTACTTAAAAGTGTTTGTCTGAAGTTCACCTCGACTTAACTTCCTTAGAAAGGAAAAAATTCTTCCCAAAAAATCACCAAAAAGTGCAAAAATCCGGTATAAAGGGTGATCCTGGGGCAAGGGATAACAGAAAACGATAAAAATCGATGTTTTTTGGGCAATACACAATTCAAAAGCCATCAAAATGGGTGTTTCTGGGGGAAGAGATAACAGAAAATGATCAAAATCGATGCTTTTCGGGCAAGAGACATTGAAAACCTATCAAAATCGATGTTTCTCGGGCAATAGACAATTCAAAATCCATCAAAATGGATGTTTTTGGGGGAAGAGATAACAGAAAACTATCAAAATTATGCTATTAAAAGTTACAGAGGGAGAAAGAATGAAAAAAACGGATATTTCACGACCGGTTTCGGCGTAATACGCCTCATCAGGTGAACTATTTCCTTATTTTTCATTCTCCTACACTTTTTACTTGACTTTCATTAGACGGTATTATGGACACCGCGGGAAGGTGGACAAACTATCCGTTTATACGGCACCCCCTCGGGCCCCACTACCTCCTAATTGTCACTACACCACCTCTTTTTATACCTATTAAGGAATTCGAAGTAATTTTTTACTATAGGGTTTTTGGTTCATGCGTAATCGCGCAAATAGGGAACGTTTTATGGATGCTATTAAAAGTTACAGAGGGAGAAAGAATGAAAAAAACGGATATTTCACGACCGGTTTCGGCGTAATACGCCTCATCAGGTGAACTATTTCCTTATTTTTCATTCTCCTACACTTTTTACTTGACTTTCATTAGACGGTATTATGGACACCGCGGGAAGGTGGACAAACTATCCGTTTATACGGCACCCCTCGGGCCCCACTACCTCCTAATTGTCACTACACCACCTCTTTTTATACCTGAGGGAAGAGATAACAGAAAACTTTCAAAATGATGTTTCTGGGGCAATCGATAGTTCAAAAGCCATCAAAATGGATGTTTCTAGTGGAAGAGATAACAGAAAACTATCAAAATGGTGTTTCTCGGGCAACAGACAATTCAAAAGCCATCAAAATGGATATTTCTGGGGGAAGAGATATCAGAAAACGATCAAAATCAATGTTTATCGGGCAATAGACAATTCAAAAGCCATCAAAATGGAAGTTTCTGGGGGAAGTGATAACAGAAAACGATCAAAATCGATGTTTATCTGACACTGGACAATTCAAAAGCTATCAAAATGGATGTTTCTGGGGAAGAGATAACAGAAAATGATCAAAATCGATGTTTCTGAGGGAAGAGATAAGAGAAAACGATCAAAATCTATGTTTACCGGACATTAGACAATTCAAAAACCATCAAAATGGATGTTTCTGGGGAAAACGACAGACCTATCAAAATCTGTGTTTTTTTGGAGATTGAAGATTCGATTTTGATCAGCTGGATGCAAAAGACACGAAGCCTGGGTGTACAAATTATACCTACTCTATGGTTATTTTTCAGTTCACAAGCGTTAACAAATCTTAAAAGCATAGCGGTAGGCTTTATTATTTAATTGTCAAAGAAAAAAAAATTAAGTGCATCATAAAGCATTTTTACACCCTGTTCTTTTTACGTAATACTTTTTTTTGAAAAAATGTCGTTGACCCTTCACCCGAGAAACCTTTTGAATATAGGGGAAAAAACAGGAAAGCAACGGGCCTGAAACCTTATCGGGCTAAGGCCGTAATGACACATTTTAAATCGAAAGTGAATTATAGGAAAATGACCGCTTTCTCGTTTGAATTATCGTTTTTAAGGAAAAAATTTTTTCCATTTCCCGATGGTTCTCTCAATTAGGACGTGAGAATGTTTTTGGCTGAGTGAAAGTTTGTTCAAATATTACGATGTTGATTTTTTGTTTTTTTAGGGACAAACGTAGCTTTAAGAAGGCCTGCGAATCAGTCGACGTCGATCAGAGGAGGCGCTGCGAACAACGCGAACGACGGCGACAAAACGACCGTGCACGATGGTAAAAAATGCACGGAGACTATGAAAGAAGTTTCTCCTTGGTGGCAAGTCGACCTACTACGTCCCTACCCGATCAAAGTCGTACGAATCACCACGCGCGGTTGTTGCGGTAATTTTGGCTTTCTTCTATTAAAGAGTTTTGCAATTGAATAACGTGCCAAGGATGATACCGAATTTTTGTTACAGGGCAGCAACCTCTTCAAGATTTAGAAATCAGGGTCGGCAACAGTAGTTCAGACCTTCAGAGAAACCCATTATGCGCTTGGTATCCAGGAACGTTAGGTACATCCTTCTTTCTCCATAAAACATTTTTATTTTTTTTTCAGAGGAAGGAGTCACGAAGACGTTCCACTGCGCGAGAACTCTCATCGGGCAGCACGTTTTTATACAATTGGTCGGAGTCGAAGGGTCCCTTTCTCTCTGCGAAGTCGAAATTTTACCACTTCAGGTAATCCTCTCCCTTCACAATTGTATAATGACAGATTTCCTTCTTTCAAAATTAATTTATTCTTCCTCATCTAGGACAGTAAACCGAAACGTTATTTAATTTTTTATACATTCCCATGGAGCTAATTACTTTCACTTATAATTGCGCAACCGGGGTCCATTTTTTTCCTTGTTTTTGTAGGGGATAACTTGGAGATTGTGCATGGAGTTACATTTAGGTTATTTAGGACCTTGTGCATCCCCTAATGGCCCTTGTTTCCTGATCAGAGCTCCCCTTCAAGTCCCAGGCTCTTGATTGGCCTCCAGAGGCTGGACAGAGGTCTCCTTGTGTAGTTCGATGGACTGGGTTTCTCTTCCCGTATGTCCATGCTAGGCCTTCGCAATAACAGAGGCTCCGCCGTCTCCTCCTCCTCCTAACAGAAGCGGCAGGTGCAATTCAAAAGCATCAAAATGGATGTTTCTGAGGAAGAGAAAACAGAAAACGATCAAAATCGATGTTTCTCGGGTAATAGACAATTCAAAAGCCATCAAAATCGATTTTCTGGGGAAAGAGATAACGAAAACGATCAAAATGTTGTTTCTCGGGCAATAGACAATTCAAAATGGATGTTTCTGGGGTAAGAGATAACAGAAAACTATCAAAATCGATGTCTATCGTACATTAGTCAATTCAAAAGCCATCAAAATGGATGTTTCTGGGGGAAGAGATAACAGAAAACTATCAAAATCGATGTTTTTCGGGCAATAGACAATTCAAAATCCATCAAAATGGGTATTTCTGGGGTAAGAGATAACAGAAAACTATCAAAATCGATGTTTTTCGGGCAATAGACAATTCAAAATCCATCAAAATGGGTATTTCTGGGGGAAGAGATAACAGAAAACGATCAAAATCGATGTCTATCGTACATTAGCCAATTCAAAAGCCATCAAAATGGATCTAATGGAAATTTTTTGGTGGATAACAACCACTGGTAATTTAAATCAAATTTAAATTAGATCAAAATGGATGTTTCTAGTGGAAGAGATAACAGAAAACTTTCAAAATGATGTTCCTCGGGCAATCGATAGTTCAAAAGCCATCAAAATGAATGTTTCTGGAGGATGAGATAACAGAAAACGATCAAAATCGATGTTTCTCGTGCAGTAGACAATTCAAAAGCCATCAAAATGCAGGTGCTGTCCTCCGTCACTCCCAACCTTTGAAGGTGCTTGCGGAGTTTGCAGTGGCCGGTCAGCAGACCCACCATTATGCGGACTTTGGTTCTGCCCTGTCTGAGCAGGTCTGCTGTAAATCCATGCCTTGGTCCATTTGGCATGCCATGAGCTTTATGCCATCTCGTCAAAGTAGCAGAGAGAGTTTGCCTTAAGCTCCTCACTCTTCACACTCCTTGAAATGTAACAGTGCATGTGTTATTGTTTCAGAATTTTCGAATGACAGATGTGCGACATCAGGCGTAGGTTCTGAAGTAGAATTCGTCTCTTTCGACCGAATGTGCTACGAATTCAACGTGGGTAAAGGAGGTTCATTCGAAGAAGCGAGATCGAACTGCCGGAAGCGTCCCGGTGGCGACTTAGCCTACGGTTTTCGCGGGGTCCACAACGTCTTCTTGCTTTCCGAACTGGAAAGACGAAAACCGAATCTGAGGACGCAGCTCGTCTGGATCGGCGCCCAAAAAGAACCCGGATACACACACCGCACCTGGAAATGGGTCGACGGTACCATCATACTCTTTCATAATTTTAATCTAATCTATTCTTCAGGTGAAGTCATATCAAAACCTGCTTGGGGTAAAGATCAACCGAATAACTACAACGGTGAGCAAAACTGCGTCGTTTTAGACGGCGCGAATAACTGGAAATGGAATGACGTCGGCTGCAATTTAGATTACCTACACTGGATATGTCAACACAGTACGCAAAGTTACTTCAAAAAATTTTTATCTTATTTTTTATTTAGAACCACCTGCTTGTGGAAGCCCGGATAAAAATTGAACACAACTATAACCGGAAATAACTTCAGTATTGACTCCGTGATCAAATATAACTGCCCAGAAGGCCACATGTTGGTCGGAGATGCTGATAGGGTGTGCACTAAAGCAGGATTTTGGTCAGGAGAACCTCCTAGTTGCAAATGTAAGTTCAAATTTTGACTGAAGATTTGAGTTATGTTTTGCGCAGATGTGGACTGCGGTGATGTCGGCGGGATGGAACATGGGAAAGTCGAATTGGTCGACAAAAGGACTTCATATGGTGCACAAGCTGTGTACACTTGCGACCAAAATTATACTCTTGTTGGAGAAGCCAAAAGAAAATGCGGAGATGGCGGCGTCTGGTCTGGACATCAACCACAATGTTTATGTACGTTCCGCAAATAACCTAACAAAAATAACCTTTTTTTTTAGTCGATTGGTGCCCAGAACCTCCTCAAGGCGAAGGAACAACCGTCACAGTCTCAGGAACAAAGACTGGATCGACAGCTACTTATACTTGTAAACCTGGTTTTATTCTTTTTGGACAAATGGTAATATTTATTTTTTGTAAATTGTTAAATAAATAAAACTGTAAAATACCAGTGTTTTTTGCATGGCTTAACCTAAAACTAACCTATACTTTTGTCAATTTTTAAAGGTTCTTACTTGTGGACTGGGTGGAGTTTGGTCGGGAAAAGCGCCGATATGTAAATATGTCGACTGTAGAGAACCTTTAAATATTGATAACGGTCGATTTACACTTTTAAACGGTACTACGACTCATGGAAGTATGGCTGAATACACGTGCAATCCTGATCACTGGCTGGAGCCTCCAAACAGAAATATTTTGACTTGTTTACGAGATGCCAAATGGTCGAGCGATCCACCATCATGCGAACGTAACTTTAGATTTCTTTATGTAGTTTTTAATATTTTCATTTTAGTTATAACATGTCCTGAGCCTGAAATACCCGAAGATGGATATGTCGTCGGTTATGATTTTAACGTCCATTCATCAATCGAGTATCATTGCGAACCTGGTTTTATTTTAAAAGGAAAATCGACTTTGACTTGTAATAACAATGGAGAATGGGACGGAGAGCCTCCACGTTGTGAATGTAAATATATTATTTTTAAAAATTAAAATTAAAGAATATTTTTTAGATATTGACTGCGGAAAACTGTCGCCGATCCCGTACGGTTCTTTCAATTATATAAACTCGACTACATATTTGGGAAGCGAAGTTAGCTATAGTTGTTCTAAAAATTATAAATTGGTTGGGCCAAGCCGAAGGGTCTGCCAGGAAAGCAAGCAGTGGAGCGATTCTTCACCGCGATGCGAGGAGGTCCGTTGTCCGGAGCCGATTTTGGCCAAGCATGCGATCCTTTCGGTCACAGGGAACGACCGTGTTTATGGCAGAACTCTTATAAAAACAGCAGATTCTGCAGCGTCGTTTGCCACTTACAAAATCGGCGCACTGGTCAAATATAGATGTGAAAGAGGATACAAACTTGAGGGTGATCCGTTGAGCACTTGCGAAGATAATGGACAATGGAGTGGGAAAATCCCTGAATGCACTTGTAAGTATTGGATAACCAATTCTGCCAATCTTTTCAATAACCTAAACCTTCTAACCTACCACCTATAACCAAAGCCTTCTTAATAAAACAATTTCAGTTGTCGATTGTAAAATGCCGACTGCGCCTACACATGGAAAATTCTCTTTGGCATCAAACGTCACATATTATGGCGCTGTAGTACTTTATGAATGTGATGAAAATTACCAGATTGAAGGCTACGCTCGAAGATTATGTCTCGACAACGGGACCTGGAGTGCCGAAACTCCATCATGTCGAGGTAACATAAAAACATAAGCACTTTTTACTACTTATTGATTTCAGAGGTCGTCTGCAAAGAGCCTGAAAAAGAAGGAGGAGTTATAGTCCAGGTATCGACTTTCAGCATTGGAGGAGTCGCTCATTACTCATGCCCTAAAGGCCACAATATGCAGGGGAATTCAACACGAGTCTGCCAAAAGAAAGGAACTTGGAGTGGCTTCATTCCCAACTGCATACGTAATTATAAATTATTTAAGATGCAAGTTTTATAAATTTTTTACAGCTGTTGATTGTGGTCGGCCACCGCCAATTGACAATGGAAGAGTTATAATTATGAATGAAAGTACGTCGTATAACAGTGGCGCTGAGTACCACTGCGTACCGCAATACCAAAGAATAGGTCCTTATTTAAGGAAATGTATGGAGGATGGAAATTGGTCTGGAGATGAGCCAAGATGCGAAAGTAAGTTGTCTATTGGCATATGCCAAAAAATACTTATTTTATGCTTTTTTTAGTGACACTTGGTCCAAGCGCTGAATCCCAACAATTGGGACTGACCATCGGAATTGGCACTGGAGTGCTTTTGTTCCTATTACTTATACTTGGAATTGTTTACCTTCGGATGTAAGTTGTGTAATTTCTAAATTTTCTTTTTGACAATAAATTTCCAGACGAAAAGAGACGCCGGTGAAAAATACAGAGAACATAGAAGGTGCCATACGTAAGGAGGACCAGAACGCAGCGGTTATGTCGTATGCGAATTTAAACGACGGCCAAGGGAATAACATCTACGAGAATATACATGAGCCGGAAAGCATGTACGATTCGCCGTATGAAGAGACGAGCCACTACGAGCCTTCGCCAGTCTCAAGGCGAAGCAACGCCGGCGCGACAGTCACCATAAACGGCGTCGCCGTACGGTAGAGCTCAAGTCCATATTGGACAGTTCAATTGTGATCAGCCATTTGGCAAACGAATTTTTTTATTTATTCTTTGAATGTAAATATCTCAAGTCACAGTTTAAAAAAAATCTCTACAGTCATATTTTTTATGTATAAGCAGTCCCCATTCTGGAACATCGTACCACCATTACTAAAGTGTAAAAAAAAAAAATTTAAAAATGTGTAAATAGTCCTAGGAACGACTGTTATTGATACTTAGTTTGTTATTAAAAAAATGTTGCAAAAAAAGTTTCTCGTTTTTGCTGACTAAGTTAAGTTTTTGGCCTTTACATATTGGGCCAGTTAAAATTTTGCCCTTTACTTAACGGTTAACTTTTTAACGGGCGGTAAGTTTTTACCCTTTACTTAACAGGCCAGTTAACTTTTTAACGGGCGGTTAAGGTTTTGCCCTTTACTTAACGGGGCGGTTAAGTTTTTGCTCTTTACTTAATGGGCCCGTTAAATTTTTTCCATTTACTTAACGGGGCGGTTAACTTTGTAAAGGGCGGTAAGTTTTTACCCTTTACTTAACGGGCCAGTTAACTTTTTAACGGGTTAATTTTTCATTTTCTTATTATTATGATTTAGGAGTGAAAAATTCTTGGTTCCGATTTGGTTGAATTTCGAATTGATGACAAGGCAGACGATCTGTTTTTGAAGGTCGTCGGCGGCTTCCTGCGGAAACTGACGAAGCAAAGATGCGACGTATTTACCGAAAAAATCGAAACTATCGTCTTCTTTAACTTTGGCGACTTCATCGCTTTTGGTGTCTAAATAAAAATTCGGATCGTCCATCCATCTTATTTTCTTAGGAGGTTTTCTCTTCAATTTCGTATTCACACCAAGTTGATCTTCGGTGATTTTAACACTCTGAAATTTCTCATTTTTCTTAAATATAACATTTAAAATAGTCTGATTAAAAATCTTACTTCCATTTTTTTCCTAAGTCATGCCTTGAAAACATATGTCAGTTTTATTATTTCGGCCAAGAGGAGTAAAATCATTCGTTTACCGTAAGTATTCTATTTCTTGAAAAAATTTTAAAATGAAATTTTAAAGACGGTCATGGATGAAAAAAAAGTTGAAGAAAAAGTTCCAGAGATTACAGATCCGGATCAAATAGAAGAGAAGAAAATAATCGAAAAAAATAAATCGCCTTTGACGACTGATCCTGATCAGATTTCAAAGGAAGAATTTGACGTTGAATCTCAATCTTCGTCTATAATTCTTGATTTGTCGGGAAAGAAAAGTTTTAAGATAGACTACGACTCGATGAGCCAATCAGAAAATGAGATAAAAGAACAAGTCGAAAATATTCTCCATGGAGTGACGACACGGCAAAAATATGAATTTATAGAAAATCAAAACATTGAGGATATTTACGGCTGGAATTTAATATCCCCAGGTGTTCTTGAGATAATAAATCCAGGTTCTGATGTCGTTAAAATCAAACGAAATATCGACGGATTGAACTTTGAGGAAAAATTCGAATCCGAAGGTCCCCAACAGGTCCCATTTTTAACAGTCGAAGATAACGTAATGGCCGTCAAATTGATCGTCCAGTACGACTCCGAACGTCTCCTCCCAGACACCAGGGAAAACGGCGAAAATTCAAAAGTCGAAGAAATCGTCGATATCCCTAAAGAGAAATCCTTCACATCCATCCAGACTGAACAAGTCGCTAAGAAAAGCTTCAGAAAATATTTCAATTTTAAAAAATGGAAAAAACGAAAGAACGTACAAAATGAAAAACCAAAAGGAAAGCCATGGTTCAGTTTTTGGTTATAAATGGTTTTACTCCAGTATAAGTTTTATAAAATAAAATAATTAAAAAGTGCGTTCAATTATTTAATTCAAATTAATATGAGATATTTAATATATACAGGGTTTCTTTAGAACCAAAGGCCACCGTCGTCGTCGACTTGTTCGACTTGTTCTTGGGCGGGAGGGATGACGAGGACTGTTTCTTCTTTTGTTTCTGGCTGCAGTTCCTCGTCGGATTCGCTGACTGCGAGGTCATCTTGGATTTTGGTTTCATCGGACGGCTGCGTACGCTGTAAGCCCCCGAGGAAATCGGATGGGTCGTAATTTGGATCGACATCCATACTTTCGTCTTGAGGTGTTTCTGTGTAGTAAGCGATGTTGCCCAATTGTACCATCGCTTCTGCCACCTGGTGGCTATCATCGTCCGCAACTTCACCCTCATATCCTCCAACTTCTTCCAACTCTTGATCCTCCTCACTCGAAAATTGAAGATCTAAAAGCCCACTAAGCTAAAAACAATAAAAACTAAACAACTTTACCTTCTTCTAGAACGCCAGGTTCTTTCTTAACTCCTTCCAAATTAACCTCTTCCACATTTTCAACCTTAATAAAATCAAACTCTTGGTGGCTCTAAAAAGAAAATAAAAAACTTCTTTTTTTAATAACAAAAAATTTTACTTGTTCAGCAGAATCGTCTTCGTGGCCTAACCAAGGCCCTAAAGAATCCATATCTGCTTGCTCAAGAGCCCTTTCTTGAGTGAGACTTATATTTTGCTCCAATTGCGTCAAATGTTCATCGTACTAAAAAAATAATCAATAACAAAAATAGGCTTAACGAAAATATTACGGCATCTAAAGTAGCGCGAGCGACGTTGACCATTTTTTCGGCTTTTTCCGTAAACGGCGAGTCTTTCCCGTTGTACATAATGCAGTTTTTGAGAATGCGCTCGACATCATCGGTGAATTCTTTACGTGAATGATACTTGTGGACTGAAAAAAAAATTTGTGTTAAAAAAGAGGTCTGGCCAAAAAAAAGTACTGGTTTGAAGAGCTTCCAATGAAAACTTCCTTTAAGAGAAGTAAGAATATAGGAGGGGGAAGTATAACAGAGTGGGAAGTATAACAGAGGGAGAAGTATAACGGAGGGGGAAGTATAACGGAGGGGGAAGTATAAAGGAGGGGGAAGTATAGGGAAGTATAAAGGAGGGGGAAGTAAAGGGAAGTATAAAGGAGGGGAAGTATATGGGAGGGGAAGTATATGGGAGGGGAAGGTATAACGGAGGGGGAAATATAAGGGAGGGGAAGTATATGGGAGGGGAAGTATAACAGAAGAGAAGTATAACGGAGGGGGAGTGCAAGGTAGGGGAAGTATAACGGAGGCGGGAAGTTTTTTTTTTTTTTAAATTTTCCGATTTTTTTCAAAAAATTTTCCGGGATTTCTTTTTTAAAGCGCTTTTTTTTTTTGGAAAAATTTTTTAAGTTCTTTTTTTTGAAAATTTTTTTAAGTGTCCAGGTAGAAATAATGGGCTCTTTGGCCTAGGGATGTGCCTCTCATAATGGGTAGAAGTATGAAATTTCTCCCTACTAAAAAAAATTAATAATTAAAAAGTGGCAATTTTTTTACACCAAAAATTCTTAAAAATGGCAATTTTTTACACCAAAAATTCTTAAAAAATAAAAGGAGTAATTGGTGAAAATTGGATTAACGGTTCGGCCGCAGCGAATTTTATAAAATTTCAAACAGACATATCTCCACCATTTTTTCGAAATTCAAAAATTGCTCTTGTTACATTCTTCTTCACCGGCTTAAGAAATTAGTGTGAAAATTTGGTGAAAATTGTTAAAATTTGGTGAAAATTGTGAAAATTTGGTGAAAATTGTGAAAATTTGGTGAAAATTGTGAAAATTTGGTGAAAGGTTGAAAACTGTGGCGGTAAAGTGTTCCGGAAAAACATGCTATGGACGGACGGCCGGCACCATAGACAAAGTTGAGATCGGTAAAGATCAATATTCGAATTGACCTTACGGGGTCTGGAAGACCCTTCCCCAAAATCCCGACGTCGAGGGTATCACAATAACTTCTTTAAGGAAGTTAAAAAGTCTGAATATCCTTGGATAGTCATAAAAGTTCATAACTAAATGAAAAATACTTACGCCTGACTTTTCTTTCAATCGTTTCCAAATCCATCGGCTCCTTGATAATATTGTAGTAGTCCCTAACGACCTTTTTATTAACTGGCTTAACAAACGGCCAGGCTTCAGCCATCGTTTTTAGCTTGTTGTTAACAACGCTGTCCAAAATGAAGGTTAAAGCAACCTGGTCATTGTCATCCAAAAGAGGATTAATTATCTTCTCAAGGCGCATAAAACGCTCCTCTTTTTCTTTCAAACGCTCAACACAAAGGTTAAGCATACGTCTAGCGGCAACCGTGAGCGAACTTTTGGCTCCATTGTAGAGGGCGGAGTTTTCGATTATTTGATTGACATCCGCCAAAAACTCTTCTCGACTTTGATATTTTTTCTGTCGCAGATTTTCTCTGATGGTCTGCAGGTCCATGGGTCTTTGTATGATTTTGTAGTAGTCTGGAACACTTTTGGCGTTGACGGGGAATAAAAATGGCTGTACGTCTGGAAGATCTCGCATTTCGTTGAGAATCGATTCCAAAAGTGTAGATAAGACGACGACTGGGTCTGTCCTTCGTCGGTTCGCTGGTTTTTGATGACGTTTTAAATAATCGCAGTGAAGATCCGATTGTTTTCGTTTCTTCTTAGACCCCATGGCGTCCTTGGGAACTTTGAGGAGAAGCGACCGCCTTTTCATTTCTTCAGCATGTTTCAGAAGTTTAGACGAAAGTTTGACTTTCGTTCCTTCAAATTTGACAAGATCTTCGTCATCGGTGTTGAGTTGCTTTTCAAACTCTTCTTCTTGTTCTTCAGTTAACGCTACACTCACTGGCGCAAGAGGTTTATCAGAGCCTGAGTACATAGGACAAGCTTTGTTTGTCCTCATATGCCCAACTTGACCACACGCACCACATTTTAGTTTAACATCCGGCTTTATCTTGCTCGGCTTTCTCCTTTTCGGAGTCGCCGGCGTCGTGGGAGTCGGCAACGGTGGTTTATTGCGGACAAAACCAGATTTAAGAAGAGGAGGAGACTGCGAACCTTCTCTCAAACTACCATCCAGAGTTGACATTGATCCCAATGCTAAAAAAAAAATAATTTTATCATTTAAAGCACAAAAATACATACAATTTGGCTCATTTTCAATTTTAATCGATTGATTAAATCTGTTGAATGATGATCCGCCAGTGATCCGTTCACGTTCTTGGGTTCTTCTGATTCTCCTCAACTGCTCTTGTATTCTTCGTTTTTCTCGTTTCATCTCTTCTTTCAGTTGGTCGTCCATCGTTGAATAATGTTTGATGAAAACTTCGTCTTTTGTACTTCTTATTTTTAAATAGGCATCGATAACGGCCGGTTTACGGACTACTTCTTGTCTTGTGTATTCTTTACCGTCGGTATCTCGGTATGTTCGGTATATTTTTAATATTCGCCCTGGAAAAAAATGGATTTTAAATTGTCTATTTGTGTGGTTTTTATACAGTATTTCAATATTAACTCTTTCGAGACCGCAGGCGACTTTAGTTGCCCAGCGGCGCCAGCGCGAAGCCTCTCTAAAAAATTTAATACCTTCGCTTCCCGTGGCGCTAGCGACATGCATAAACTGGCAATCTGTTGGGGAAGAAATGAACTACGTGATGATCGCATCACTCGTCGCTTTCTGTGCTTTGCTGGGCGCTCGGAGCGGTCGGGGAGAAGTGAGGGGCAAAGAGAGGGGAAAAGTGCTGCGCCAGTAGCGCAGAGAATCCGGCGTCAGACGCGGTCTCGAAAGGGTTAAGGAAGGTGAAAGGAGAAATAAAAATTTACCTTGACTGGCGAAAGTGTTAGCAACCGAAGTATCTTCTTCATCTTTCTTTTTGTCTTTGGTCTTCCTCGGATCGTTTTCTTGAATATTCTTCATAAGAAGTTTTCTCAACTCTTGCCTTTCTTGTTCTTCTTTTTCGAGGGAGAGTTGCGTACTCGTTTTTTTATTCGCCAGCATATTTTCGATATTTTTTCCCATCTCTTCGATATCGGAGCTGTCTTCGTCGGAGCTTTCGCCTTCGTCGGTTGAAAGGACTTCGTAAGAAGACAACACCCGATTTTGGAGATCGAATATTCTTTGACATTCTTCCTTGTATCTGAAAATAGAAATTAAGTTCATAAAATTGCCAAAAAGCTGCAGTCAGTTCGCCACTGAGGGTTCAGAACGCAGGCTGTCGATGAGTATGCTGACTATGATGCTGACTATGATGCTGACCCAGGATGCACCCGTTGAAGATTCAAGTTCTGTTATGGAGCTTTTAATTTACCTTTCTTGATGTTCAGCGATAGAAAAGCGATTCCCTCTCGAAAACTTCGTCATCCCTTCTTCGCCAGCTTTCGCTTTTTCAGTGGATAACGTCCTCACCACATCAATGACCTCCCATCTCGACAATTTTTTAATTTCTTCTTCAGGGACACCGAATTTCCTCAAAAGCGCTTTCGCATTATTTAAAGAAAGACGCCTCAAATCCGCATCCGTCCCAGTGACCGTACGCTTCGGTTGGGCTTCTTGCTCTTCTTTACTTTGCTGTAATCAATTCAGCATAAAAAGAATAAATTTAAAATTTAAATTACTGTAGGTTTATTGGGCATTCGGACGTATGAAAAACCTTCACCGCATCCTGTAGGATCCGCAGGGCCGGTAAGCTGAAGAAGGCATTTCCCTTTCATCGCTTGAATGTAAGCTCTGGTTGTATTCCATGGAGCAACTTTGACTTCATCGTCCATCTTAAGCTGAAGATCTTCATCATCGTCATCTTGAGGAGTCAGAATAAACTTTTCACCATAACCTGCATCCTAAAAATTTTTACATTAAATTTTATTGATTAATCTTGGCTTACTTTAAGCCTCTGTTCTGCGGCGACCATACTGAAATAAGCACAGCACTGCTCAGGAGACACCATGGCGCGAATTTCTTCTTCGGTCGGCAGCCGAAATTCAGGCTTGATAACCCACCAATTTGAATCCATACCTAAATAAAGTTAAACATTAAAAACAAAGGGAGATTTTATGAAACAAAGATCAAGATCCCAAAAAAAATTTCTCAACACAAAGACATTGATGAACGACCAAGGCAAAGCAGGATTCGAACCTGCAACCTAACATTTCATAATGAAATGCCCAGTTCCTGAATTCAGTGTTGCCAAAAGCTTCATTGGCAAGACTGATTTATCAACATAGAATATAAATAAAATAAAAATGTTACTGTATCTCCGTCTTGAGTAGGAGGAATATGGTTTTCTTGGTTTATGAATCTTGATTCGTTTCTTTAAGTCGTCTATACCTGTTCTTTTGAAATCGGCACATAATTTAAGCCGTTTACGGATACTACTTTCAGAATGTGATGGAAAAGCTTTTTTTATATCGTCCATCCTGATCCTCCTCGGGTTATCTTTACTTTTCCAAAAGAGCCTATAAATAAAAACCTAAAAAAACAATAAAATAAGCGACTTCTTGAATGGGTTTTACCTGAAGAAAGTCTCGCACGAAATTGTTGGCCCTTTTCGAGTTCGGCCCAGGGACTTCATACAAAGGGCAAAGTTGACCAGCAACAAAAAGGGAATCGACTTCTCGAATGTAATACTGATGTCTGAAAAATGAATGAGTCCTTGACCGCTAACCCACCAATGATTTTACCTCGTTCGTATAACCAAGAAGTCAGTAGTTGGAATTTTGTGCTCATAGATGGGGACTCTGTACATGTTGTTTTCCAGAGCTTGGATGGACTTTCCAGGAGGGAGGACACCCAGAAAAGGCGAAGTATGAGCATAAGCGACTTCTCCATATTTATACTCTGGAGGTCCGCTGTCTTTTCCAGCTCTTCTTTTATAATAGTTCTTTATCTTTGTGCACATTCCAACTTGATTGATCAAAGGAGGATGCTCCTCCATAAACTCGACAAGAATCAAATCTCCATCTTTTCCAGATAAGTCTTCAGGCGTACGCATAAAAAAGACATCTCCTCCGCCAGATGCTGCTCTTTCTTGCTCCCTTTGCTGAAAAAAGGATAAGTTAAGGTCTACAGCAGTAATTCTCAACCCGGGGGGGGGGGGAGGCATAACTGTGGGGCGTTATGCAAAATAAGGGTGATGGGGGGAAATAGCTAATAGCCGCCCGTTAAATAAAGGGCAAAAACTTAACCGCCCGTTAAAAAATTTTATCGGCCCGTTAAGTAAAGGGCAAAAACTTAACCAGCCCGTTAAGTAGAGGGCAAAAAGTTAACCGGCCCGTTAATTAAAGGGCAAAAACTTAACCGCCCGTTAATTAAAGGGCAAAAACTTAACCGGCACGTTAAGTAAAGGGTAAAAACTTAACCGCCCGTTAAAAAAAATTTAACCGGCCCGTTAAGTAGAGGGCAAAAAGTTAACCGGCCCGTTAATTAAAGGGCAAAAACTTAACCGCCCGTTAATTAAAGGGCAAAAACTTAACCGGCACGATAAGTAAAGGGTAAAAACTTAACCGCCCATTAAAAAAAGTTAACCGGCCCGTTAATTAAAGGGCAAAAACTTAACCGCCCGTTAATTAAAGGGCAAAAACTTAACCGGCACGATAAGTAAAGGGTAAAAACTTAACCGCCCATAAAAAAAAGTTAACCGGCCCGTTAATTAAAGGGCAAATAACTTAACCGACCGTTAAAAAAATTTAACCGGCCCGTTAAGTAAAGGGCAAAAACTTAACCGAACGTTAAAAAAATTAATCAGCCCATTAAGTAAAGGGCAAAAATTTAACCGGCCCATTAATTAAAGGGCAAAAAACTTAACCGCCCGTTAAAAAGTTAACCGGCCCGTTAAGTAAAGGGTAAAAACTCAACCGCCCGTTAAAAAAATTTAACAGGCCCGTTAAGTAAAGGGCAAAACTTAACCGCACATTAAAAAAATTTAACCGGCCCATTAAGTAAAGGGCAAAAATTTTACCGGCCGTTAAAAAAATAACTTAAATGGCCAGTTAATTTTTTCAACAAAAAAAAATTAACTGGCCCGTTAAGTCATTTTTTTTCTTAAGTAGGGAAGGGGCGGTAAGTATTTTCCTCCTCTTAGGGGGGAGCAGGCTTCAAAAAGGTTGAGAAACACTGGTCTACAGAGATAAAGGCGTACTTTGGCTTTTTTTCTGATGTGCTTCAAAAGAGGCTGGACGGGATGCGGACCAGGGTGCGCCAAATTGCCATGGGAAAAGCGTTTCATTGGCGGCCTGTGGAAATTCCGCAGGCGGATCGGCCCCATGTGGGTCTGTATAAATGGCGCTCGAAGTTCAACCACAGGAGTCGAATGCTGTATCAAATTTCCGCCGCTGACTTTCAACCGCAATGCAGTATCCGACGACCTCGGCATATAATAACTAAAAAAAATTATTTATTTATTTCATAAAAAAACGTACTTGTCGTTTGAAACGTTGTAGGGATCCCTATCTGGAGATTTGGGTGTAGGAGGCGGAGAATCTTCTTCAAGGACGTTTATCACGCCGGCTTTTCCGAGGAGAATCTTCGATTTCTTGACATGCGGATGTGGTATTTTGACTTTCACCGGCGTGGCGTTATCCAATCTCTGCTTCGCCGGATCCACATCATTCGGAATCCCTGAATATAGAGAGTAATACAATTTGAAAAAAAGGCTTTTAAAAATACCTAAAATGATGTTTTCATCGTTGGGATCAAGGGTTAAAATTTTTGGCTTAGGAATTGACGATACAGTGTCCAAATCCCAGATGACTTCATTTTCCCAAGTTCCGTATACAAGCTCCTCATTTTCAACAGGAAATATCGAATACCAAGTATCATCCGTATTTTCTTCAACCCTAACATTTTTATTTGCACTAAAAAAAAGTTAAAAATTTTTTGAGATGAATGATATTTTACTTGTTTTGTTTGAGCTGTTTGGAAGGTGGTTGAATCGGGATTTGATTATTGTTGATTCTTATGGTTGATATGTGCTGTAAGCCTTTGCCAGGTTGGCTGAATGCCTGGGCGGTTCTGTTACCGCTGCTGGGTAGCCAACCAGCGGCGTTAGTTTTGCTGTTCAAATTTTGTAAAATCTGAAAGAAAGTTAGGATATTTTCTGTGTTAATTTGGATCGTTACTTTATGTTTGATGTCATCGCCATTCCAGACGACGTCGTCTTCCCAATGAAGTTGGCTGACCATCAGAAAAGCATCATCAGGATATTCGATTTTGACTTGAGCTTTTTCTTCTTTGATTTCTTTAGGAGTTAGGCCGTAGTTGAACCCTTCTCCTGTTTCGGGGACTTCCAGCTGGTCATACCAGAGTTGGGCGGGTCCGAAACGCCAATCGGCGACTTTAGGACCAAGGTCGTTCGGGTCGCCATTTTCAGCATTTTTGCTGCTGTCTTTGGCTTCGTATGCCTTAAGGAATTTAACTTCGTCGTCCGACTGCATAAGTTCTGGCGGTATCTCCGATGTTTGGTGGTTAAAACTCCATCCACGTTTGGGCCTCTGAATATCTCCGTCGGACCCAGAATCCGAATTCTGGCTCATTTCCTTATGCGGCCTTTTTTTCTTTCTTCTTTTTTTAACATTTCGCCATAAATTGGGCAAACTGCTCGGTTTCCCGGGGCCGAAAAGTCTTGAAAATCTTAAAACTTTGTCGACGCGGAAATCTGGGAAAAGCTCAAGGACGTCAACGCCAGAATACTTTGATGGCATCATCGCTGCCAATGGTGTTTCTAGTTTCTTCTTTTCTTCTTTGATTTCGCCATTTTCGGGAAGCGGCGGCGGTGGCATAAGTCGAGCATCGTTGAACGGCATCGCTTCATCATCCGCATCGTAATCGCTCGCACTTTCTTCTTTGATCTCCTGCTTGATTTCTTTATCATCATCAGCAAGCTCATTAATATCGGAATAGTCAACAGCAGATGAATCTTTGACGCTAAAATCTTCATCGTCTTTCGCCTCAGATTCGTCATCTTCTATATTTTCTGAAAGTTCGTTCAGAAAAGATCCGAAACCCAGCCGAGCCAAAGATGACAAATGCCGCTTGGATTCTTCATCCAAAATTTCCGTATCCAAATTTCCGTCATCATCGATATTCCCAAAAAGGACATTAGTTAAATCAAATTTACCTTCTTCATCACTATCACCCATCGTTAGAAATTTCAATAAACAAAAAATTAATCAAAAACAAAATTCATCAAACACAAAACTTCAATTTGAAGTCTCTGAAATCTCGAAACCTTTCCAATCCCAAAAATACAGAATATCCAACATATGAATGGGGAAAATGAAAATTCCTTTTAAAAATGGCATAACTGGCCATTTTTAACAGTGAGTAAGGTTATAATTTCAAAGCGAAAAATTTTTGTTTGGTCATCTGCTGTACTGTATTAGCTGAAGAAATGTCTTTTTCACCGTATTCTGATAATGGAGGGTAAGTTAATATATCGAAAAAGGAATTAAATCTTTATTTATTTTTAGGAGCATCGTTGCTGTCGCCGGTGACGATTATTCGATCATCGCTTCCGATACTCGTTTGAGCGCTGGGTATTCGATTTATACGCGTGAGCAGTCGAAATTGTTCCCGCTGTCGGAAAAAGCGATTTTGGGAAGCGCTGGATGTTGGTGTGACGTTCTTTCTCTTGCTAGATTGCTCCAGACGCGCATTAAAGTAAGATATTCTCCGTGGGTCAGTGGTCAACGTGTTTGACTCTCATCACAGATTGGGGTTGAGTGTAAGGCCTAGGGCCCACCATGAGGGAGGGTTCCCTAATCTTTAAATAATATAATATTTGTTGGCCTGCGAATCCGGCAGTTTGGCTGTTTCCAGCACGTCTTGACCTCCCATCTCAGCGCCAGCAATTCTCCGTCATCTCGTCAGCAGTTCCGCACCTCTTCGACCTGCTGAATTGGTGAAATTTCAACCTCCGAACGAACTTCTCGACATCTGCGACACTCACGTCACAGCTCGACAGTACCCCCCCCCCCCCCCCACGGGGAAAAGAATGGTGAAGGTTTGAGGTGCTGTGTGTTGAAGATGCGTATGCGGATGCTGGAACGCGAACTGTTGAGCTGTGATATGAGTGTCGCAGATGTCGAGAAGTTCAATCCGAGGTTGAAGTTCCACCAATTCAGCAGGTCGAAGAGGTGTGGAAGAATTGCTGGTGCCGTTGATGGGAGATCAAGACATGCCGAAAGCTTCTAAATTAGTGGTGATGAATCATCCCACAAGTTTATAATTCTGTCTTTTTTATTTGTTTAGATGTACTTGTATGAGCATAATAAGGCGATGTCAACTCCAGCTATAGCGCAGATGCTATCTATCATAATGTACTATAAACGATTCTTTCCGTATTACACGTCAACAATTTTGGCCGGATTAGATTCCGAGGGTAAAGGAATCGTCTACAGCTACGACCCAATCGGTCACATGGAAAGCTCTAAATATCGTGCTGCAGGTTCTGCAGGAGCACTTCTCCAGCCTCTTCTTGACAGCCAGGTTTGCTTCTATTAACTAGGATTTTGTTCATTTTAAAATAATTTTCCAGCTGGGCAAGAAAAACCAGGAGAATGTCGTAAATAAATCGTACAGCTTGGAAGAAGCTTTGGCGATCGTGAAGGACACTTTTATTTCGGCTGCTGAAAGAGATATTTATACTGGAGACAGCATCGCTTTAGCCATCATCACTCAAGATGGTGTCAAAAACGAGACTTTCCAACTGAGGAAAGATTAAAAACATATTATTTCTACTATTTTTGCTCTTTTTGAATAAACATATTTGTATTACATTCTTTTATTTCTTTCCCAAGTTATTGATTGAATGCCAGCGATTTTGACAGTCCGTACCTCTAAAACCGTTAACTTTATCAAGATAATGTAAAATATACTTTTTGTTGGAAATTTAATGGAGATCATTTTTTACTTAATATTTCTTGACCTAAACCTCATAGTTTTTGAGATAATTGATAAAAACTGCTTTTTGACATCCTCAGCCAAACCTTAACTTTTGACGGCTTATAACTCCGAAACCGTTCACTTTTGCAAGGTTATGTACTACATACTTTTTGTAGAAAATTTAATGGAAATTATTTTTGTACTTAATATTTCTTGACCTAAACCTCATAGTTTTTGAGATAATTGACAAAAACCGCTTTTTGACATCCTCGGCCAAACCTTAACTTTTGACGGCTTATAACTCCGAAACCGTTCACTTTTGCAAGGTTATGTACAAGATAATTTTTGTAGTAAATTTAATGGAGATTATTTTTGTCCTTAATATTTCTTGACTTAAACCTCTTAGTTTTTGAGATAATTGATAAAAACCGCTTTTTGACATCCTCAGCCAAACCTTAACTTTTGATGGCTTATAACTCGGAAACCGTTCACTTTTGCAAGGTTATGTACAAGATAATTTTTGTAGTAAATTTAACGGAGATTATTTTTTTACTTAATATTTCTTGACCTAAACCTCATAGTTTTTGAGATAATTGATAAAAACCGAAAAATTCCACTTTTTGTCGTCCTTCCACAACGCCACCGTTGCAACTTTTTAACGTTCTCTCGAAATCCTTACCTTTTCTTCAAATTTGGAAATTATCTCAATATTGAAAGGGAAAACATAAACATTTTCAAATTAGAAAAATACGTGTCAGAAGTGGGATTGATGACGTCATAATCGTGGATTCATGTCATGCTGGATAACCCTTAGTATAACCTTACTCTTATTGTTTTGACTTTTTGTACCTGGGGAAAAGGTAAAAAACTTTGAAGTTTTAAAATGGAAGATAACGTAGATTTATTTGTTTGCTCTACATGTTCTTTTACTTTTTCTCATTATGAGGATCTTGAAAAACATCGGTCAGAACATGAATTCACGTGCAGTCTCTGCGGTTTAGTATGCGATGATGCAGAATCATTAAATGATCATTCGATGTCCCATAAAAATGATTATTTAAAATGTGGCCTTTGTGATTTTCGTACGACTGAAGAATTGGAATTTAAAGAGCATATTATAAGCGAGCATAATGGAGAAACGTATGCTTTATGTGAGGTCGATTTGGAAGAACCGGAAAGTAAGAAAAAGAAGAAAGTGAGGTCTGATAGAAAAGAGAAGAAATATACATGTTCTGACTGCGATTTTCGATGTTACTATCCGAGCGAATTGAAATTTCATATAAGGACTCATACAGGGGAGAAGCCATACGCTTGCCAATACTGCGACCAATGTTTTATCGCTTCAAGTATTCTTAAGAAACATGAAAGAAGACACACGGGAGAAAAACCGTATTCTTGCACTCAATGTGAATACCGCTCTTCCACCAGAAGCAGCATGAAAACCCACGAAAACGTTCATTCTGGAGAAAAGCCTTTTATGTGTAATCGTTGCGATTTTAGGACATCAAGAATCGACGTGTTGAAAAACCATGAAAAAACCCATTCCGAACACTCCTGCACGCAGTGCGATTTTAAAACGTACAACCTAAAATCTCTAAAAATGCATTTAAAAACTCATTCGGATAAAAAACTATTTCTTTGTACTAAATGCGAATATGTTTCGCACTGCCGAAGTAATTTGAGGAAGCACGAGAAACTTCATACTGGGGAGAAGCCGTTTTCGTGCGAATGGTGCGAATTTCGCTGTGCAAGTCGAGGAGATTTGAATAAACATGTTAGCACCCACACTGGAGAAAAGCCGTTTTCGTGTAGCTTCTGCAACTTTAAAGCAAATCGTCCGTATATTATCAGGAACCATGAAAGAACCCATTCTCAGTCATCGGCAGAATGAAGGAATCAAACGACTTCAAATGTAAGTACATAAAAACTTCTTATTTTTGATTATTATAAAATTGAGGGAAATCGGACGTTTAGGGGGCATTTTGTGATAGCTTTTTTGAAGGAAAGTTATTAAAAAATCTAGCATTAAAGGTATATGTAGTTGGTTTCTTGTGAGGCCAATAGGTGGCAGCCATGTTGCCTTCGAGCGGTGTCTTCCGCTTGTTTGCTCCCCATTTGTATTCATAAGAGAAATAATTGTTATACCCTTGATAGAACGATTTAAGATACCTTGTTAGGTTGACATAACCGGGGGGGGGGGGGGGAGCATTAATTACTCCTTATATTTTTGTCGAATTTTTGGTGATCTTTTTTACATTATCATTTTAGTAGGGAGAAAATTTGTACTTCCACGCCTTACGAGAGGGACCTCTCTTGGGCAAAAACCCATTATTTCTACTTTGGAAAATTTTTCGGAAAAAAAAGTTAAAAAGAGCAAATTTAAAAAAGAAAACTTGGAAAATTTTTTGAAAAAAAAAACTCGGAAAATTTTTCTAAAAAAACTCCGTTATACTTCCCTCTCCGTTATACTTCCCCTCCGTTATACTTCCCCCTCCGTTATGCTTCCCCTCCCTTATACTTCCCCCTCCATTGTACTTCCCCTCGCTTATGTTCCCCCCTCCGTTATCCCCTCTCTTATACTCCCCCCTCCGTTATACTTCCCCTCCCTTATACTTCCCCTACCTTATACTTCCCCTCCCATATACTTCCCCCTTCGTTATACTTCCCCTCCCTTGTACTTCCCCCTCCGTTATACTTCCCCTCCGTTATACTTCCACTCCCTTAATCTTCCCCCTCCGTTGTACTTCCCCTCCGCTATACTTCCCCACCGTTATACTTCCCCTCCGTTATACTTCCACCCCCTTAATCTTCCCCCTCCGTTGTACTTCCCCTCCGTTGTACTTCCCCTCCCTTATACTTCCCCCTCCATTGTACTCCCCCTCGCTCATACTCCCCCCTTCGTTATCCCCTCTCTTATACTTCCCCCTCCGTTGTACTTCCCCTTGCTTATACTCCCGCTCCGTTATCCCCTCTCTTATACTTCTCCTCCCTTATACTTCCTCCTCCGTTATACTTCCCCCTCCGTTGTACTTCCCCTCGCTTATACTCCCCCTCCGTTATCCCCTCTCTTATACTTCCCCCTCCATTATACTTCCTCCTCCGTTATACTTCTCCTCCGTTGTACTTCCCCTCCCTTAAACTTCCCCCTCCGTTGTACTTCCCCTCCTTGTATATTCCCCCGTTAAGTTTTTCAACTCTATTGAATCTAGCTGGACCTTTTCTTTCCATAGAAACTCAGGAATCTCTTCTTATTTACAAAATTTACAAAATGCAGGATTTTTAAAATCAGCGCTTGTTTTCTCTTCATTAACTGCTTTGGAAGCCGTGTAGCCGGGTACGTTTTTTATTTTCTGGTGGGGCGTAGCGCGTCTCTCAGGTCCAACTGAAAATCGTAAAGAAGGGAGAGTTTTCGAAGCGTTCTTCGCCGAAGAAGCGGTAAAGAGCCCCTTTCAGTCGACTATCAACTTCTTGGCTATGCACTCTCGTCTTAAACCGCATCTTCTTCTCTTTTTATGTTCGTGCGGTTACGTCTTTACGCTCCCGCTTTCGGATTGCCCTTGCCCTGGAGGTATTAAACGCTTTTTTTACTACCTAATTTAATATCTAAAAACTAGCATCTAATAACTTTTTACCTTAAAATGAACAAACCCTGTACGGTAGATGGATTTAACTCTCTTCTCACCCCCTTTTTTACGGACTTAAGAATGGTTTTCAAAGGGAAATTTTTGCCGGGAGTCGATCATTGAAGTTTTCCACGGATGTTCAAATTATCAAAAAACCCTCCTAAATTTTTTTTCTTTTTTTTTACGAATCTCAAGAACTCACTTGACCGAGATTTCTGGATAAATAGTCGGAAAACCACTTTACCAAATTATTGCCGTTTAAAATCCTTAAAAAGTAATATTGCTTCTCGTAAATGATACCCCTTTTAACATACAATCAATTTTGATGAAATCGTCAAAAAGGTAATTTCTCAATTATGCCCAATTTGGGTTCCTTATCAGGCGAAAAGTAATCAAAATCGTTAGTTGCCTTATGCGTTCTGCTCCCCGCGGAACTTCCGATTTTTTAAAGTAAATTGAAGAAACCTATTGGTCTGTGAAAGAACCTAACTGTATAAGCAGATTTATCATGAAAATTTCCCTATAGAAACCGCTCTTGACTCAAAATGGCAAAATAAGACAGTGTTGTTCAAAAACTTGGTGTTTCTACAATTTCCTTCTAGAATCCGTTCTTAACTCAAAAAACCGACAAAATCAAGTATTTGGTGGCCAAAAAAAGGGGGAAAAGTCTTTAAAATCGGGCTAAAAGTCGCCGAAAAAGAAAAATATTCAACAAAATGATTTTATTGATCATGACCGGTTTCGGCTTTAATAAAATGCCATCTTCAGGTGGCTATAAAACGAAAAACAAAAACAATTATCATCAAGAAAATAAAAAAGATTTTAGGAAAACTTTCATTTTTTAGTCGAACATTAAATTAGAAATAATTTTGAAGAAAGGCCTCTTCTTTGACAATTCTGACCAATCAGGTTCAGTTATTAGGAGAAGTCAAAGGCGATTGGTTTAAAAAAGTGATGAGACTGTTAAAATTGTAAAAAAAAAATTAAATTGTATTGACTGTTGAAATTATAACGGGCTAAAAGTGTTTTTCTTGGGCGGAAAACTGCGCAAAAAAAATCCCCCCCCCCCCTCTCCGTTTTAAGGCCTTTAGAATCCGCTTAAAAGGTTCAAAATATGATTTATCTAGTTTTGCCTTTATGTCAGAAACTGTCGTTTTTTGTACAATTTTAAGGCTTTTGAAGCCGCCTCAAAATGGCCAAAAAAAAGGAAGCCAGTTTTGCCTCTAAATTTGAAAATATTTCGTTTTTCCTCCATTTTTAAGGCTTTTGAAATCCCCTAAAAATGTCCAAAAAGTCAAGTGTACAATTTTGCTTTGTAAATCTGAAAATCGTTCGTTTTCACCCCAATTTTAAGCCCTTTTAAATTCGCCTCAAAATGGCCAAAAAAATGGGGTATCCAGTTTTGCCTCTAAACTCGAAAATCTGTTATTTTTTGCCCATTTTCAAGGCTTTTGGAACCCGCTGAAAATGGCCAAAAAAGGCCACTTTTGCTTTTATATTTGTAAATATTTTCTCCCCCCACCCCCCAATTTTTAGGTTTTTTGATTCCCCTCAAAATGTCCAAAAAGTCAGGTGTACAATAATGCAAATCCAAAAATCGCTCGTTTTCACCCCTATTTTAAGCCCTTTTAAATCCGCCTCAAAATGGCCAAAAAAAATGAGGTATCCAGTTTTGCCGCTAAATCAGAAAATCTGTCATTTTTTGCCCATTTTCAAGGCTTTTGGAACCCGCTGAAAATGGCCAAAAAAGGCCACTTTTGCTTCTATATTTGTAAATATCCCCCCCCCCCCAAATTGTAAGGCTTTTTGATTCCCCTCAAAATGTCCAAAAAGTCAGGTGTATAATTTTGCTTTGTAAATCTGAAAATCGTTCGTTTTCACCTCAATTTTTAAGCCCTTTTAAGTCCGCCTCAAAATGCCAAAAAATGAGGTACAGTAGACTCCCTCTTAACCGGCCACCTCGGGACCAGAGCCCGGCCGGTTGACCAAATGGCCGGTTAATCCGATGTGTAGGCATTTTCGTGAGAGAAACCAAGTATTTTTACGTGTATGTATGTACTACATACATATATTCATTCATATATCAAACATATGTGCAGAAAGGTGTATATTAATAAAGATCACGATGTATGCAGTTGAAAAAAGTAATATTTATTTCAATTTTTTCAATTTCAAATGAACGAATCACCAATGATTCACAGAACAAAGAGACAAGAGATGATTATTTTCGTCTCATTTCTTCCGGGAAGGCTGTGAAGCACCGATATTCGCAAAACAAGGTACGAGAGAGTTGTTCCTTCCCCCGGAAAAAAAGAAAAGTGGTGGCCGGTTAATACGACGGCCGGTTAATGCGGGACCGGTTAAGAGGGAGTCTACTGTATCTAGTTTTTCCTCTAAATCAGAAAATCTGTCATTTTTTGCCCATTTTCACGGCTTTTGAAACCCGCTGAAATGGCCAAAAAAGGCCACTTTTGCTTCTATATTTGTAAATACTCCCCCCCCACCCCTTAAATTTTATGGCTTTTTGATTCCCCTCAAAATGTCCAAAAAGTCAGGTGTCCAATTTAGCGTCTAAACCTAAAAATCTGTCGTTTTCAACCCATTTCCAAGCTTCTGGAATCCCCTAAAAATCCATTTTTGCATCTAATTCTGTCGTTTCTAGCATATTTTTAAACTTATGTCCCTTTGTAACCGTTCTTAATGTTCCAAACTATATTTTAATTGTTCGAAAGTTAAAAAGTCATTCCATTTTGATTTAAGATTCTCTATTTTTTTTTACTTTCACTATTTAAAAGAGGTATTTTAAATTAGATTTTGTTTACATATTATTTTAAAATGTACAAGCGCCTTGTAGTAATTTGTCGTTTATTTAAAATAGAGCGTAGGCAGATAAAATCATTGGTGACGATGGGACCTCCCAGAGTTCAAATCCTTGATCGCTCTTCAATAGAGATGAAAGCTTTGATCGATTTTGACAGAGTCGAAAACACGAAATCGTTTCCTTTTTTATGTTTTCTTTCCGCTCGTATAATTTGTCGTGATGAAAATGTGCTTGTTCATCCATCGCACCGTGACAAAAACATCTTTATACGTCCTGGACAGTTATCATTCAAGCTCAATGTTATTTCTCTCTCTCGCCATTTTTTTTTAACCTTCCTGTTTCTTTCTTCGTTACGTGAAAGTCTTAAGGGAAGGTTTTGAATCGGAAATTGGGCGAGAAAATAGAGCAGACTATTGTTGACGTTTTGCTAAAGAGTTGGACAATTTTTCTCTTTCTTTTTTTTTTTTTCTTTTCATTTTTTACGAACTTCATAAAAATTTTTCCATTAAGCATTAATTATTAGCTTGGACCTTAAACAAAGCCATGAAAGCGATAATAAGTTCGTTTTTCTTGGATACTGAAAGTGAAAAAAAGAATTGTTTGGTCAAAAGATGCTAATTTTTTACAAAATGTTGATTATCTCACTTTTGTGCGAACAGAAATTTCGCGATGGCTCCTTTGTACGCCGATTTTTTCATTTTACTCTTCGTCGATGTCGCCAAGGGGAGCTTTGAAACCGGGCGCATCGGTAAATTCTTGTATCTTCCTCTCCTGCTCCCTGGGGCAATAAGTTACTTTGTGCTTCCCGCCTTTCCACTGGCATCCCTGGGTCGTGAACAGTAATGGCGGGAAATTATCGCGTTTTGGCGGGAAGATTTCGCGTGTTAGTGGATTTTGGCGGAAAAATATTGCACTTTAGTGGATTTTAGAGAGAAAAATTTTGCTTGTTAGTGAATTTTGGCGCCAAAACTTAGCGTGTCAGTAGATTTTGGCGGGAAAAACTGTCGTGTTAGTGGATTTTGGCCGGAAGATTTTGCGTGATGGTGGATTTTGGCGGAAAATTGGCTAGTTAGTGGATTTTGGCGGCAAGATTTTGCGTGTTCGTAGATTTTGGCAGAAAGATTTTGCGTCTTAGTGCATTTTGGCGGCAACATTTTTGCGTTTTGGTAGATTTTGGCGGGAAAATTGGGATGTTAGTGGATTTTGGCCGGAATATTTTGCGTGTTTGTGGATTTTGGTGGCAAAATTTTGCATCTTAGTGGTTTTTGGCAGATAGATTTTGCGTGTTAGTGGATTTTGGCGGGAAAATTGCTCATGTTAGTGGATTTTGGCCGGGAGATATTGCGTGTTAGTAGATTTTGGCCGAAAGATTTTGTGTGTTAGTGGATTTTGGCAGAAAGATTTTGCGTGTTAGTGCATTTTGGCGGCAATAATTTGTGTGTTGGTAGATTTTGGCGGGAAAATTAGGATGTTAGTGGATTTTGGCCGGAATATATTGCGTGTTTGTGGATTTTGGCGGGAAAATTGCTCATGTTAGTGGATTTTGTCCGGGAGATTTTGCGTGTTAGTGGATTTTGGCAGAAAGATTTTGCGTGTTAGTGCATTTTGGCGGCAATATTTTTGCGTGTTGGTCGATTTTGGCGGGAAATGTTTTGCATGTTAGTGGGTTTTGGCAGCAAGATTTTAACTTCCTTTTTATTTTGGCCGGAATATTTTGCCTGTTAGTGGATTTTGGCGGTAACTTATGCTTTTTGGGAAACTTCTTGTTTATTACCGAGTTTTTGAGGAAACATCTTGTGCAGTAGTAAAACTTAGCGGAAAAATTTCGTTATAGTGAATTTTGGCGCCAAATTTTTTCCCCGTGAATTTCGGCAGAAATGTGTGTTGTGTCAGTGAATTTTGGCGGGAAAGTTTGTTGTATTAACGAATTTTGGCGGTAAAAAAACAATTTTTGATTAGAAAGTACCGGTTCAGAAAGTACTGTAAATGTAGATAGGTCTTTTAATTAGGCTCGTCGGATTCAGAAGGTTTCACGTTAATTCCCATTCTCGTTGTCCTTCTTTCATCGAGATAACTTGACTCCTGATTATCTCAAAACGGCGAACTTGAGAAAAAAAGAACCTCTTGTCTATTTCGTCTATTTTTATGTGAAAAAGAAATTTCGTAGAACTCGTTTTTTCTCACTCTAAATGTCCAAAAAGCCGGTTTTTCAATAGAACATCCGTTGAAACGTATTTATTACGTGATCTTGTTTTCAAACTTCGATAGAAAAAAAAAGTCTAATCGAAAAAAGAAGAGAAAAACCGTCTTTTACCGACTTTCTCCTTTTTTGAGCTATGTATAGCTATTATAATTATTAAATTAAAGGTTTCTAAAATTTGCTTCGCTCATTTGTAATAGTTTATTATCTTTAAAAACTTAACTCGTAATTAAAAGCAATCACCTGGAGGATAATTAAAAGGTTGTAAAATATGTCATTTTTATTTTACTTTCCTTCAATAATGTGCGCCCGCGCTTTATAGGCTGGACTGCTGGATTTTAAAGTCGAGCTTGAAGGCCACAGAAATACGAGATTATGTTGGCAAGAGTGATTGTTAAGTGCTGAACTTGGAAAGTTCTTCACGACGGTGGCGCATCCTTAAGACTTTATAGGACTCATTTTTTTTTCTTTTTCTTCTCGGTGAGCACTTCTTGGTGTCTATTGTCCATGTTATTTTCTACAGAGAGGGGCCACAGAAACGAGATTATGTTGGCAAGAGTGATTGTACGTTAAGCGCTGAACTTGATAAGTTCTTCACGACGGTGGCGCGTCCTTAAGAACTTTATAGGAACTCATTTTTTTAAATTTCTTTTCTTCCTTGGTGAGCACTTCTTGGTGCCTATTGTCCATGTTGTTTTCTACAGAAAGGTTTTTGTTGAACTAGAGGAAAAAAAGGTTCCATAAATTGAATATAAGAAAAAGTATGGAGTAAATGACGTTAATGGCCAGTTTGGAATGTTCGAAGATAATTTATACGGTAATAATACACACGATCTTGTACCGGGGGACAATATGAAGCAGAAAATGGTGTGGGGGTTCAAATCAAGTACTCACCCCTTCTTAACTACTGGTTTTGCTAATAAGGTTTCGAGCTATGACCCAAACGCCATCCTTCGCCTTGTTAATTGACATTCTGTGAAATACAGCCCTAGAGAAGTAGTTAATTGAACATGAACGATCGTAAATAAATCAGAAGAAAATAGGATGCCCATCCGCGTTTAATTAGTAGGTATTAAAGACAATATTTTATACATTTTTAGTCCTCCCTTTTTTTTTCTCTCCATCCTATTGAAAAGTTAATAGGCTCCGTGTAACTTTCGCTGAAAGTCTAATAGTCCATTGTTAAACGGTTTTAACATGTCAACTCCACTTTATATAAAAAGAAGAAAAAAACTCGTTTTCTTCACAAAGGTTAAACCCTTAATTGTCAAGTTAAAGACAATTTATAGAATTAAGAAAAACGTGGATTTGTTGACCTTTTCTATAAGAAAATACAACCAGATGACTAAAATAAAACTTACTTTTACATCCAATTATTTGTACCAATTGAATATCCAGTCTTGCCAATCCCCGTAAAAATGCGTTTTAAAACATCTTTTTTCTCAGTTCTACAGTGAGTTTTACCAAGTTCCGTAAATTTATGCCCTTCAAAACCTTGGTTTGTCACCAGTCTTGCCAACTTAATTGGTGAAATTCGTATTTTCTTCACAAAAAAAACTGAACTTTATGTTGTGTTCCCTTAAACGCCACATTTCCCCCTTTGTCTATCAATGGTTAAACTGCACTAAATATTTCAAAACCTCTTTAAAATCGTCAAAAACTCCACTTTCAACCCCCGATTGAACATTCAGTCTTGCCAATCCCCGTAAAAATGCGTTTTAAAACATCTTTTTCCCATTGTTGCCACTACAGTGAGTTACCAATTTCCGTAAATTTATGCCCTTCAAAACCTTGTTTTCTCACCAGTCTTGCCAACTTAATTGGTGAAAAATTTATTTTCTGCACAAGAAAAACTGGGACTTAAGGTTGTGTTCCCTTAAACGCCACATTTCCCCCTTTGTCTATCAATGGTTAAACTGCTCTAAATGTTTCAAAGCCTCTAAAATCGTCAAAACCCCCATTTTCAAACCCCCAAGATTGAACATTCAGTCTTGCCCATCCCCGTAAAAATGCGATTTAAAACATATTTTTCCCCATTGTTGCCACATGCTACAGTGAGTTTTACCAACTTCCGTAAATTAATACCCTTCAAAACCTTGGTTTGTCACCAGTCTTGCCTACTTAATTGGAGAAAATCGTATTTTCTGCTCATGAAAATTAAACGCCACATTTCCCCCTTTGTCTTTCAAGGGTGCCAATGTCGTGAAACTGCTATAAATATTTTAGAACCTCTAAAATCGTCAAAACCCCCACTTTCAACCCCCAGAATTGAACATTCAGTCTTGCCAATCCCCGCAAAAATGCGTTTTAAACATATTTTTCCCATTGTTGCCACATGCTACAGTGAGTTTTACCAACTTCCGTAAATTTAAATTTATGCCCTTTAAAACCTTGGTTAGTCACCAGTTTTGACAACGTAATTGGTGAAAATCGTATTTTCTGCACAAAAACTAGACTTTATAATCTTAACCATCTTTTTCCCCCCAGTAGCCACATGCTACAGTTAGTTTTACCAACTTCCGTAAATTTATGCCCTTCAAAAGTTTGTCTCCAGTCTTGCCAACTTGATTGGCAAAAATCGTATTTTCTGCACAAGAAAAACTAGACTTCATAATCTTAAACGCCACATTTCCCCCTTTGTCTTTCAAGGGTGCCCATGTCAGTGAACTGCTATAAATATTTTCAAATCCTCTCTAAAATCTTCAGGTTGCCAATTAACTATTTACAGTCTTGCCAACTTAATTACCTCCATAAATCGAATCCCTATAAATCTCGCCCACACATCACGTGTCAAGTTTGATTATCGCTAAAAAGAAGGGAAAAAACGAATGTTTTAATTTCCCTTTTATATTATAGCGTGTGAAAGTTGTTTTTAAGTCCTTTTAAATATTAGGTGCATATAATACTAAAAGGGTTTTTATGGGCGAGCTTTCTTCTTTGTTAAAGAGACGGAGAAAAAAAATCACACATGCCCCAGTCTTTCGCAAAATTAAACAAACTTTCTTTTTTTTATTTACTTTTCTTCCTAATATTTTTGCATTTTGTTTGATTTTGAAAAAAAAAATTTTTTTTTCTTTCTTTGGTCATTATGAAAGTAAAAGTCTTTAAATATTACTTTCACCCGAATCTTCTCCATTTTTTTGTAGTTGATAGTTCATAAGACGTAAACTCATTTTTTTAAACCTTCAATTTGTCGTAGCCTTGAAAAAACTTTAGAAAGGCTTAAAAAAAATTTTTTTATGACTCTTGAGATATAAAACAGAAAAATAAGAAAATAATCGTAGCGCTTTTGGGTTTTTTTTTTTGAAACCGATGACAAAAAAAAAAATGGACGGTTATGGGTGGCAGCACTTAAGGCTCAAATATTTCTTTGAAGGTTTTCCAGGTGGTAAAAAAAAATTGCTTTCTTATCGAACGATTGAAGATGAAAAGCGAAAACCATTTCATTCTCTCTTCGGAGGACGTTCCCTTTCAGTCGTGATATCTCAAGTTGTGGATCTCGCATATGATTAACCCCTGGGGTGGGGAATCGGAACTTCCCGACATCTTTAACTTCTCTCGTTCGCGGCCGCCCTCCCACAATTTCACTTTCAATTCACCTACCAAAAGGGGAAGGTCACATTCGATTTATGATTTATCTGTACGGAGAGAACGATGTGGAAGAGAAAAAAAATCGTTTATGAAAGTCGAAATTAAATTCGTGAACTGGCCATTTCCTCTTTTCTGAATTAAAGAGGAGCCTTTGGGCAAAAATGTGCTATTAACTATTCACGGCTTTTACGATCCTTCTTTCAAAATATCCTCCGGCTTCTCTATAGATTTCAATCATTTGATTGACTGCTCAACAAATTAATGGTTAACTTTGATCACCCCAAATTTTCGGTCGTTTTCTGGCTGCCTCATTTTACAAATTTTACTTTTATACCGTTGATATACGAAACCTTTTTTCTTCTCATCGCCTGAAGAGTGCGAAAAAAAATTGGTGGCTATCTCCAGTTCCTTTTTACGGGATTTTTGGTAGTCTTCCTCAATTTGCAGTAGTTTCCTTTGTTTCTTGACAGAGAATCCCCATTTTAACATGATTTTTGGGAAATTTCTTCGTTTTTTTGCTAAGAAAACCCGATTTTTACATGATTTTAGGAGTTTCCTCGGATTTTTGACAGCGAATCCGCATTTTTACAAGTTTTTTAGGAGTTTCTCTGGTTTGTTGCCAGGAAAATCTAATTTTTAGAAGTTTTCGTCAGTGTGTTGCCAGGATTTCCCCTTATCCTCGGATTTTTGACAAAAAAAATGTCATATTACATAATTTTTAAGATTTTTCCTCGGTTTGTTGACTGGAAACCTAATTTTACAGGATATTTTGTCCTTTTCCTCAGTTTATTGCGAGGAGAACCCAATTTTTCAGAATTTCAGGATTTTTCCACGGTCTGTTGCGAGAAAACCCCAATTTTTCAGAATTTTTGATAGTTTTCCTCGGATTTTGACAGAAAACCTCATTTTTACACAACCTCGGTTTGTTGACTGGAAAACCTAATTTTTACAGGATTTGTCCTTTTCCTCAGTTTATTGCGAGGAGAACCCAATTTTTCAGAATTTTCAGGATTTTTCCACGGTCTGTTGCGAGAAAACCCAATTTTTCAGAATTTTTGATAGTTTTCCTCGGATTTTTGACAGAAAAACCTCATTTTTACACAATTTTTGGTAGTTTCCTCGGATTTTTGACAGAAAAACCTCATTTTTACACAATTTTTGGTAGTTTTCCTCGGATTTTTGACAGAAACTCTCCATTTTCAGGATTTTCCCACAGTTTGTTGACTGGAAAACCTCATTTTTATAAGGCTTTCGGTACTTCTGCTCAGTTTTTTGACAGAGGAACCCCATTTTAACAGGACTTTAGAAGTTTTCCACGATTTTTCCCAAAAAAAAAAACTCCATTTTTATGTATTTTTGGTAGTTTTCCTTTGATTTTTGACAGAAAACCTAATTTTTACACAATTTTTGGTAGTTTTCCTCGAATTTCTGACAGAAAATCTCCATTTTCAGGATTTTTCCACAGTTTGTTGACGAAAAACCTCATTTTACAGAATTTTCGGTACTTTTGCTCAGTTTTGTGACAGAAAAGCCCCAGTTTTATTGGATTTTTGGTAGTATTCCTCGGATTTTTAAAAGAAGAACCTAATTTTACATAGTTTTTGGTAGTTTTCCTCAGATTTTTGACTGAAAAATGTCATATTTACATAATTTTTAAGAGTTTTCCTCGGTTTGTTGACAGGAAAAACCTCATTTTTACAGGATATTTGGTACTTTTCTTCAGTTTGTTGCGAGGAAAACACAAATTCAAGATTTTCAGGATTTTTCCTCAGTTTGTTGACTGGAAAACATAATTTTTACAGGGCTTTCGGTACTTTTGCTCAGTTTTTTGACAGAGGAACCTAATTTTACAGGACTTCACAAGTTTTCCTCGATTTTTTTTGGCAAAAAGACTTCATTTGTAGTGGATTTTTGCTAGTTTACCTCGGATTTTTACAGAAAATCTCCATTTTCAGGATTTTCTGTCAGAAATCCGAGGAAAACTACCAAAAATCCTGAAAAAATGGAGTCTTTTTGGCAAAAAATCGTGGAAAACTTCTAAAGTCCTGTTAAAATGGGGTTCCTGTGTCAAAAAACTGAGCAAAGTACCGAAAGCCATGTAAAAATATGGTTAGTACTCTGAACAAAAAAAAACTTGTGTTTTTTGTCTTAAAAAATGTAACTCCGGCGGTCAAGGGATTTTTAAAATTCCACACTTTTTCGCCCCAATTGATCAACACTTTCGAGGGCGACAAATCTAATCTCGCCACATAAAAATTTTACAGACTTTCAGATTCCTCCTACACCCGAAGAAAAAAGGAGTCGTTCATTGTCGAGGTGTCGTGACCTTCCCGCGGGGGGAGATCCCCGAACCCCGGGCACGTCCTAACAATAACCCTCCTCCTTTTCACCATATGAAAATCTCAATCGTGCACATGTACTTTGTTTTTCTTCATAATTATCCTACATGTCAAACCTATTTTTTTTCCTTATTTATTCCCTTTTTTTTCTTACTTTCTCATTAAGAAAAATATAAAATAAAAAGGGGAAAAAAATTAGGTTGATAAAAATCACATGAAAGAGAGAGAAACTTGACAGGAAGAGAATCGACGTAAAAAGTAGGCATATGAATTAATTTTTATATTAAAAATACCAAGAAAAATGCGGTTTAAGTAAATAAACGACCCTCTTTATATGAATTTTTTCATAAGTAAGGATAAAAATATTTTTTTCATAAAACGTCCTCTGAAGGCTTTCTAGAAATTCAAAGCGGTAGTTTTGATTCGATTAAATAATGAGATAAAAATGGTATTTCCTGCGTCGATTAAGTTGGGAATAAATGTCTTTTTGAAGGGCTTAGGGCGGATTTTACTATTTTAGTTTTCCAAGTCAACAAACCGAGGAAAACTTCTAAAAATGATGTAAAAATGAGGTTTTTCTGTCAAAAATCCGAGGAAAACTACCAAAAATCCTGTAAAAATGAAGTCTTTTTTGGGAAAGTATCGAGGAAATCTTCTGAAAGCCCTGCAAAAATGGGGTTCCTCTGCCAAAAAAACTGAGCAAAAGTACCGGAAATCATGTAAAAATGAGGTTTTCCAGTCATCAAATTGTTGAAAAATCCTGAAAATGGAGATTTTCTGTCAGAAATCCGAGGATAACTACCAAAAATTGTGTAACAATGAGGTTTTTCTGTCAAAAATCCTAGGAAAACTACCAAAAATCTAGTAAAAATTGGAGTCATTTTGGCAAAAAATCGAGAAAAAACTTCTAATGTCCTGTAAAAATGGGGTTCCTCTGTCAAAAAACTGAACAAGTACCGAAAGCTATGTAAAAATAAGGTTTTCCAGCCAACAAACCGAGGAAAACTCTTAAAATTATGTAAATATTAGATTCTGGCAAAATCCGAAGAAAACTACCAACAAGTATATATGAATGAGGTTTTTCTGTCAAATTTTTTTGTCAAAATCCGAGGAAAACTACCAAAAATCCTGAAAATTTGGGCGCTTTCCTCGCAACAGGCCGAGGAAAAATGCTGAAAATTTTGAAAAATTGGGTTTCCTCGCAACAAACTGAGGAAAAGTACCAAATATCCTGTAAAAATGAGGTTTTCCAGTCAACAAACTGAGGAAAGCTCTTAAAAATTATGTAAATAAGACATTTTTCCGTCAAAAAACCGAGGAAAACTACTCTGGATTATTTTTTTTTTTTCAAATCCAGTAGGTCGCAGCACTTTCGTCTTGTTAAGTTTCCTATATTTGAGCACTAAAAGTCATCGAAATTTTTTTTTAATAATCTCAATTTCGTCATTTTTGCTATCTTTACGCGGATTAGAGAGCAGTTTTTCAGGAAAAAATTTTCTTTCGGAAATCGAAATCTTTCTTTCAGGCTAAAAATTGTTTAAAGCAAAAACCGGTAGTTATTATGAAGGTTTTGACGATCTCTTTCATAAAACATAATATAAAAAAATTCGACGAATAGTTTCGCCGTAATCTTTTTGGAAAGATTTGGCGGTGGTCTAGGCAGTGTTGCCAGACGACTTCATTGGTTTTCCCCTAAAAGGGTTTTATCCCCCCCCCCCCACATTTCCAACTGTTCCTCCTAAATTTTTTTAGTTAGTTTAATGTGAAGAAAAATTATTGCCATAGGTTTTCTTTTATTAATAAAGGTTTTAAATAGACTTTGCAAGGTAATAAACTAATAAATAAGATAACAGTAAACAAGAACAAAAAAAAAACTAAAATTAAACTACTACTTCTCCCCCGTAGCCTAAAATCCCCCCAAAATTTAGGGGGAAACCCCCGATCTGGCAACACTGGGTCTAGGGGAACCCTCTCAAGCTCCAGGAGTGCTAAATGATCCGAGTTCCCAGTAGATTTAATAGTACTTTTAGTTCATTTTTTTTTAATTTAAAAAACTGCTCTCAATTAGTCAACGTCTCGTCAGAGGCACTCCGCGGACCACAGGGGATCCCTTTTTATTTTCAAAGACGGCGTGGGAAGGCGCATGTTTATCTGGGCCCGGAATCTAGATTGGATGGGAGTGAACACAATTTCCTTCCCCCTTTGAAACATGTCGGGACCAATCATGCGTTAAGTAGGTTGGCAACACTTAGCTAAACTAATTCTAAGTGAGAGTATAAAAAAATTGTAAAAATGACACGGAAAATCTTTGAGACTTTCGGTCAAACTCGTGACCTTTAATAAAAAACACACAAAAAAAAATTCTGACACCCACAAAAACTTTCTTTTTTTGATGTTCCTACCCCATAAAATGGAAACATAAGATCTTAATCGTGGCTTATCAACTCCTCACGTTTCCATATAAAGAAATTCACGAAAAAATTCTTGAATTTCGGAGTTTTTTTTAATCCCTGATATGTTGGCTACTCTGCGAACTACGTCATTGAGATTGGAGGTTAGGAGAAACTTAAGGCTTCTATTTCAACCCCACTTTCGCTTGAAATTATTGTAATAAATAGATTAAATAGTTCGGAAGATAGAGTAGTAATCAAAAGGGATAATCATGCAATGAGGCCGTCTACGTGATATTTCGTTCCAACCAATTTTAAAAACTTAATTCCTGAATATTTTTTCTTCGAAATCAACCCCAACTTCGTGGGCCGACCTTTTGTTTTTAGATTTTTTCCATTGTTTTTGAGACAATGGGATTGAAGGCGAATTCTGGAGCATTCAGTCATAAGGGTAGGTCGAAAAAAGGAGGACGTGTTTTTTCTGCCTTTAAGGCGGCTGAAGGATTTATAAAAATGGAAATTAAAAGCTCGTTAAAATAAAAAGGCTTGTTAAGTCTCACACCTTAAGAGAAAAAAAGCTGGGAGCGTTTTTTCAAGGCAATTAGAATATTATTGTTATGCTAATACGTTACACATTTGAGCATCATCATTTTTTAAATACTTTCACCTTTTTATAAATGTCGAGGGTTGTACAATGGAAAATGGGTCACGTTTTGTATTTGAACATATGTTTAAAAAAAGGCGGCCGTGGCAGTCTGCTTGCGAGATGTACAGGCCCAAGCTTTCAGCTCCGTAGGTAGACAATGCCTTTATGCTGCTTCATGTTAGGAAGATGCTTTTGCCTTTATGCTGCTTCATGTTAGGTAGACTATGCCTTTATGCTGCTTCATGTTAGGAAGATGCTTTTGCCTTTATGCTGCTTCATGTTAGGTAGACAATGCCTTATGCTGCTTCATGTTAGGAAGATGCTTTTGCCTTTATGCTGCTTCATGTTAGGTAGACTATGCCTTTATGCTGCTTCATGTTAGGAAGATGCTTTTGCCTTTATGCTGCTTCATGTTAGGTAGACAATGCCTTTATGCTGCTTCATGTTAGGTAGACAACCTTTATGCTGCTTCATGTTAGGTAGACAATGCCTTTATGCTGCTTCATGTTAGGAAGATTCCACCTTTTCCGTTTGTGAAGCTCCAGGATTAACCCTGAAGTACGAATGTTACAATTTTCTTAACGCTATTATTTTGTTTTAGGTAAATGGATGCCTCCGTTTCGGGCTTCGCAGTTAATCTACTCGGAATTCCCAGAAGATCGAGCTCGAAGTTTGAACTTGAACCGTAGGGAGTCTGCCACTTATGAAACCCAAGGGAAAGCCGCCCCTCAAAAAAGAAACTACCCCGACTACGACATACCGAGCTACTCCAACGAATACGCATCCCAGTCTGTAGAAAACGACGATTTATAAATACAATGGATACACGGATTATAAAGATAAGGAGGAACCGTATGATTTCACGCTGGAGAGTTTCGAGTTGGACCCGGAGGTGATGAATCCTCCTCCGCCTCCTGAAGAAGAAGAAGTTCAAGAAGAAGAACAGTCGACGGAATCTACGACGACGCAGCTGGAAGTACCATCGACGGAAAGCCCACCTCCGGAAACAAAAGTGCGACAGATCCCAGTTCAAGGATATCCTTTAAATCGAACACCGGTTCCTGTTTTTCGAAACCCTGCATTACCTGGGATAAAACCCTGGCCTGCTATGGACCGCTGGAAGAACGTCTTGGCGGAAAGAGAACTCTCCAACTTGCAGTTTATGAAGCCACCGCCTCTCGGGCAAGCTCAAACTTGGGCTAGGCCTATCCACCGGTTCAGACCCCGACCGACCGTAATATACCTTTAAGTTTCCATCGCGTTTGCTTTCACGGGATTTCCCTTCTGCGGGTGGTATCAAATTAGATGATCTATTCGACCGAATCTTAATTCGTTTATTGAAGACACGCCCACCCAATTTTTCTAACAAAATAACCGTTTAAAAATTACGATCGAGTCTTTTTTCACGGTTCACTTATCAAATCGTGTGTTCTGTTTTTAAAATCTGATAATAAGCGTTTGGCGGGAAAATAGAAACTCGACTTTTGTTTTCGTTTCGCGTGGGACGTGGGTAAAAAAATTAAGCGGTACCGAGACGCTTATTAGTTTTTCGGCTCCTTTTGCCCGAAGCCTTCCTTCAAGTCACGGTTTTTCTTAACTTTAATTATTGTTCAAAGAAAAGCGATTTTTTATAATTTTGCAAATTTTTTTTCCTTCATTCCACTCTCCCTCACGCTCAAAACGACATTTTAGTTTTAAAAGTATTTCGTCACGATTTTTTTATATTCTGTGAGAGTTCAGAATTCCCATGTACTTTACAGCTTACATCTTTTCAAATAGTCATTTTGTTTAATATTAATTTGAGTACCTGAAATAATTTTTGTTAAATTATAAAATTTTTCTTGCCTAGATTAGTAAGAAAAGTTCCTTTTTATTGTATTTCTTTTTATATTTTATTTTACCTAAGTTTAAATAAATTATTGATAGATGATTTTGATTTTTTTACTGCCTGCAATCTACAATATTGTGTGCCACGTGGGTCAGTGATCAAGGTCTCTGACTTACACCATGGCCATTAAAGCCGGACGTCATGAAAAAGAGGTTTGAGGGGTTCTTTTGGGCAAAAGACTGTTAAGAAAGGTCCGTAACCGATTATCGGGACCAGAAAATTGAGGGAAACGACACGAAAAAATGTTTAACGCCTAAACACCCGTTAAAGCGGGTGTTTTTTACATCGAAAAATTAAGGAAAACCATCCGATTGGCATTAATACGGCGTTTAGCGCCCAAACACCCGGTAAAACGGATGTTTTTAACCGAAAAATAAGGGAAAACCGTTCAATAGCCGATTAATTGGGCGTTTAACACCCAAACATCCGTAAAACGGGTGTTTCTACACCAAAAAGTTAAAAGAGAACCGTCCTAAAGCCGATTAGTAAGGCGTTTAAACGCCTAAACGCCCTGTAAAACGGGTGTTTCTACATCGAAAAATCAAGGGAAACCATCCGAATCGGCATCAATACGGCGTTTAAACGCCCAAACACCTGTTTAAACGGATGTTTTTAACCGAAAAATAAGAGGAAAACCGTCCAATAGCATATTAATAGGGCGTTAAACACCCAAACATCCGGTAAAACGAGTGTTTCTACACCGAAAAGTCTAGGAGAACGGTCCTAAAGCCGATTAATAAGGCGTTTAACGCCCAAACCCCGGTAAAACGGGTGTTTCTACATCGAAAAATCAAGGAAAACCATCCGAATCGGCATCAATACGGCGTTTAACAGCCAAACATCCAGTAAAACGGGTGTTTCTACACCGAAAAGTCCAGGAGAACCGTCCTAAAGCCGATTAATAAGGCGTTTAACGCCCAAACACCCGGTAAAACGGGTGTTTCTACATCGAAAAATCGATATAAGCTATAGGGTCTTTCAATAAGGGTGGGTCGATTTTGAAAGTGTGTGGCGGCCGTGTTGTTTTAGCGGCGTTTGCCAAAAAAATTGCATATTATTCAATATCTGATGCCAAATCAACATGGCAAGTTACACGTCTTAGCAGCACGTTTAAATGATAAAACTTTACAACGAAACATTTGGTATTTTGGGTGAACGATTTGGGGGTCGAGTAATCTCTCGAAGAGGTGACGTGAATTCGCCACCAAGGTCGTGCGATTTGACCCCGTTAGACTTTTTCTTGTGTGGGGGTTTCTGAAGTCGCCGGTCTACGCCAATAGACCACCAATAGACCACCAATTTCACGTCAACTCTTCGAGAGATTACTCGACCCCCAAATCGT
Source organism: Orius insidiosus (assembly GCA_014119065.1). Lineage (NCBI taxonomy): Eukaryota > Metazoa > Arthropoda > Insecta > Hemiptera > Anthocoridae > Orius > Orius insidiosus. The sequence goes on from JACGAQ010000007.1 coordinate 908,436, forward strand.
TCACCCAAATACCCAATGTTTCATTATAAGTTTTATCATTTGAACGTGCTGCTCAGTCGTGTAACTTGCAATGTTAATTTGGCATCAGATATTGAATAATATGCAATTTTTTTGGCAAACGCCGCTAACAACACGGCCGCCACACACTTTCAAAATTATTGAAAGACCCTATACTTAATACCCGGTAAAGAATAAAAGAAGCTCTCCATTAAAAAATAAATGGATGATAACAGCTATAAAAAAGAATTTATTTAAAAATAATAATTTGGTTTAAGTTTTACAATACAAATATGGGAAAAGCCCTCCAGATGTTGGGCCTGACTTGTCTTAAAGGACGAACGGTAAGGATGGCCTGGAGGGATCCGGGTCTCGTCTCTTGCGGTTTGAAACTCTGGAGTTGACGTTGGTTATTTTGTTTATTGTCGTTGAGAAGACTTGTAGGTCGTGGGGGAGGCATTTGTTCGAATTGAATGGGACGATTTTGATCTCGAAAACTCTGTAGGCGACGTTGAAGTTTATGGTCGGCCTGTTGATTAGGTCGTGGAGGAGGCGGGTATTGTTCGAATCGAGTCAACGGTTGATGAGGTTCGTTCGGGCGGCTCTTCGTCTCCGGAAGCCTATTCCCCGGATGAAGCTTCGGCCATCGCGAATAAGCGCAATGCTCCGGATATTCGTGACCCGCCGATTCACGGCTCCTCTCCACATATTCGATCGGCCTCTCCATCTTGTTTCTGAAAAAGTTTCTAACCTTAGTCCTTTTTCTATTCCAAATAAACAGAGAGAGATTTTTTTTTAAAAAGTGAAAGTGAAATTCGATCCACCGAAAGTATAAACAAATGAATGGATTAACCAGTTTTGGAATTGATATGCGTTACAAAAATGGCCACTTTGAAAAAAAAAAAATAATCTTTAAGAAATTGTGTAACCTGTCAAACTGGAAAGATGCATCTGACAAGTCGGCGAACGGAGTTGTCGAATTCGGCCTCTTCTTATCTTTCTCCTGAAAATCAATTTTTATGTTACATATTTTTTATCCGATGAGCCAATTAATTAACAAAAAAAGATTTCACTATTTCCATATTCTTAAAATTCCCACGCTTTCCTATCAACGCGTAGTCTTCTCGTTAAATGGGATCGGAAAAAATATTGGACATCGCCGTTCAGAAAAATTGCAATGAACTTAGAAATACGCCTTAAAATCGGATTAAAAGGCTTCCCGGGGGGGGGGGTGAAAAAAAGGAAGTATAATGGAGGGGAAAATATAAGGAAGGGGAAGTATAAGGGAGGGGGAGTTTTTTTTTGTTTTTGTTTTTTTTTCGAAAAATTGTCAAAGTTTTCTTTTTTTCGAAGAATTTTCCTAGTTTTTGCAAGAAATATTATAAGTTTTTGTTGAAAAATTTTCCGATTTTTTTTAATTTTCGAAAAATTTTCTAAATTTTTTTTAATTTCTGAGTTTTTTTTTTAATTTTCCGTGTTTTCTTTTTTTCGAAAATTTTTTTAAATGTCAAGGTAGAAATAATGGTCTCTTTCGCCTACGGAAGGGTTGATTCGATATGGCCTTCCTTCCGATATTTTTGAAAATTTTTCTAAGATATTTTTCAAAAATATCGTATCGGATAAAATATCGGAAGGAAAATATCGGATGAACGGAATATCGGAAGGAAAATATCGGATGAACCGATATATCGGAAGGAAAATATCGGATGAACCGATATATCGGAAGGAAATATCGGATGAACCGATATATCGGAAGGAAAATATCGGATGAACCGATATATCGGAAAGAAAATATCGGATGAACCGATATATCGGAAGGAAAATATCGGATGAACCGATATATCGGAAGGAAAATATAGGATGAACCGATATATCGGAAGGAAAATATCGGATGAACCGATATATCGGAAGGAAAATATCGGATGAACCGATATATCTTCTTTAAGGAAGTTAAAAACATTAATTTACTTCTTCACCGAAAGCCCTTGAAAACGCCCTAACATCCCTTATAATAAGGGTGTCTTTCGGCCGAAAAATTGAGCAAACCGCCCAAAAATCCGATAAAAATGGTGCTTATTTTCTCACAGAAAAGATTGCTTAGTATTTTTCGGCCGGTAGACAACAGGAAACCGTCCTAAAGGGCATTTCTTGAGTCGAAAAGACAAACTTACACAAGTCGCTTTTAGAAGTCCAGCAGTTAAGTAGAGGTAAAAAATAAGTTGGCTATCCATAAAAAAAATCCACGAGACGTGATTAGTAGTATGCTAAGTATCGTCAGGCCTGCCAGGTCGCGATTTTCAAGCAAAGGCGATTTCTGTACGAAAAATATCAGTTTTTTTTTTACTTCAAAAAAGCATACGTACTTCAATATGGTCATAATCTGTGGCGACATATGCGCTTGCTACAAAATCAATGATGGTGGAATATCCGATGAGAAGGTAATAAATCAACCAGCCGATAATCAGTCTCCTTTTATTCGTCGCAATGACTAGAAAAGATTCAAAATAGGCTAAGATTGTGTTACTTTTTCAAACTTTCGAAAAATCGATTTATAAAATATTTCCATTTTTATTACAATATACTTTAATGAGATTTACCGTTTAGAAGGAAAATTTGAGGTCAAACTTTTATGATAAAAAATATTAAAAAAAATTTTTTCCATCGAAAAACTCCGTTTCTTCTTCATCTTTCACTTGATCCGAAATTATTTCGGTTGGATTCTTTGTGGTTGAAATATAAGAGTTCAAAAATTCCTTTTTTAAAGGTCAAAATTTAGAAAATGATTTTTTACCGATGATAACTACGAAGCCACCAATGGCTTGGAGGAGGCTAAAAATATAAAAGAAAATGCTGAAAACGAGCAGACTCGACGGAGGCGTGACGTCAGCTATGCTCTTGTAAATGTCGAGATCTGCGTTGCATCGGCCTGAAAAAAAAAAGTGACGATTAGACTTTTTATTTTAATATGATAAATTACCTTGAAAGTATCCAGCTAGATAGTGGCTATACGTGAGTTCGCCTGTTTTCGTTATTGGATCCGGTTTTACACTACACGCGTAACAGAGGATCGCCAGCAATGAAAGTACACTCCAAATTAATCCCTGACACTGAAGAGAAAAACAACGTTTAATATGTTTTTTTAGGTCAATTCCTGTTTAAATTCTATGAAAAAAAAAATTAAAAATGTCAATCAGTGGTCATTGTGACACTATAAGGTCTTAATGACCCACTAAAAGTGTGCCTTAAAAAATCCAAAATGCCACAAATCTGGATTCTGGGCCAAAAATCTATATTAACCGTTAAGGGTCCGTTATACTTCCCCTCCCTTATACTTCTTCCTCTTTTATACTTCTTCCTCCTTTATATTCGCCCTCCTTTATACTTGCCCGCCTTTATACTTCCCCTCCCTTATACTTTCCCATCCTTTGTACCTCCTTTCCCTTATACTTTCCCCTCATTTATACTTCCCCTCCGTTATACTTCCCGTCCGTTATACTTCTTCCTCCTTTATACTCGCCCTCCTTTATACTTGCCCTCCTTTATACTTCCCCTCCCTTATACTTTCCCATCCTTTATACTTCCCCTCCCTTATACTTTCCCATCCTTTATACCTCCTTTCCGTTATACTTCCCCCTCCGTTATACTTCCCATCCCTTATACTTCCCCACCGTCATACTTCCCCTTTCTCTATACTTCCCCTCCCTTATACTTCCCCTCTTTAATAGTTCCCCCTCCTTTATACTTCTCCACTTTAATACTCCCCCCCTTTATACTTCCCCTCTTTAATACTTCCCTTTCCTTTATACTTCCCCTCTTTAATACTTCCCCCTCCTTTATACTTCCCCTCCTTTACTTCCCCCTCCTTAATACTTCCCCTCCCTTATACTTCCCCTCCCGAAGGGAGAAGGTTTTTCGCTTTACTGTTTAAAAAGCTGTCACTAGAAGTCCCTAGAAGCTCAATGGGCCAATAAACCTAAGAAAACGGGTGTTTTTACATCAAAAAATTGAGGGAAACTATCCAAAACCGAGTAAAATAAGGTGTAAACGCCCAAAACATCCGATGAAACGGGTGTTTCCAGACCAGAAATCGAGGAAAGTAATCCAAAGTAAACAGGCGTTTAACACGCAAACTAAAGATAAAATTGGTGTTTTTACACCAAAAATTAGGAAAATGATCCAAAGGTAGTTAAATAGGGTGCTATATGATTAAAACTCGATAAACGGGTGTTTTTACATCAAAAATTGAGGGAAACTACGAGGTGTGGCTATTAAATAACCGGACTGAAGTCATAACAATTTTTATTCGTCTCCGATTACATTCGATGTTTTATCTCCTTCAATATACTCCCCTTGGACCTCCCTACACCGCTCCATACGATGTTTCCATTGTTGGAAGCAGTGCTGGAAGTCCTCTTCTGTTAGCTGGTTCAGTACCTCCGTCGCTTTTGCCTTAACCGCTTCCACACTCCAAATCTTGTTCCTTTTAGCGCCGATTTCACCTTAGGAAATAGAAAAAAGTCATAGGGGGCAAGGTCGGGAGAGTACGGTGGATGATCCAACACTGGGATGCCGAATTTCAAAAAAAAAAAATTTTTAAGCTTCAGGTTAACTCGTTGTTCCATCTGACTACTTGGAATTTTTCCGACGCGTCACTAATGCAAACACTACTTCAATCGACTCCTACAGTCGAACTGAGCGACCTGACGACTTGTCCACCGAGATGAGAGTTGGGGAAGGACCCTCAGACTAAATCATGTTTAAACTTGTCGCGTCGCGCTCGCAGTTTGCTGACAGCAGCATCAGTCCGGTTATTTAATAGCCACACCTCGTATCCAAAACCGAGTAAAATAACGTGTTAAACGCCCATAAATGCCGAAAAAGGGTGTTTCCTGACTAGAAAATCGAGGAAAGTAAGAAAAAGTAAAAAGCCCAGTAAACAGGCGTTTAACGCACAAACCAAAGATAAAATTGGTGTTTTTACACCAATAAATTAGGGAAATGATCCAAATAGGGTGTTATAGATTAAAACTCGATAAAACGGATGTTTTTGGGACCAAAAAATTTAGGGAAACTATCCAAAACCACAAAAAAAAAAAAAAGAAAATACAAAACCCTCTAAAGCGGGTTTCTTATTTATAGCATCTTATTAAATTTTATTATCCTAAAAAACGCTGGACAAAACCTCCTTATTTGTACTCTCCAAATGACTCACGGTTTCCCGATATAAAAATAAAAAAGGTGAATTGAATTTATCACCTGGATGATTAATTAGAGGAATGTTATCTAAAAAATTGATGTTGAATGTAGTCATCAGATAAGGTGCCGGGCATGGGCGAAATTGATTTTACATTTTAAATATTAAAAAATATAAGAAGAAATTGAAATTTTTTGAAGTTTACTCACTGTGGACGATACGGCGGAGACGAATGCGACAGTTTTTAACGTCGTGAGTCCTCTCATTTTTTTTGCTGGTCGTATCGTGTGGCTAACTGACCGATTTCGTTCAGCACTTGTTTTCGCTTCCTAATCTTATCGTTTTTCATCCACATTTGAGGCTATAATAAACAATGAAGGCTTTAAAATAAATAATATCAGAAATCCAAGTCTCACCTTCGGGGAAAAAAAATAAATGACGAATTCGCTATTTTACTTATTTTAATTTGAATTTATTATAGTTGTTAAGCTTCACAAAGATTGTAATACCCTCAAGTAAGGAATTTTAAAAAAAAGAAAATAACCAAAGACGAAAAATAACCATTGGTCGATCCTTATTTTACCCAAATTTATTGCAAATCTGGTAGAACGAGGATTTTTGGCCAAAAAACCGAGAAAAATTCACGAAAAAAAGTACTGGTTTGAAGAGCTTCCAACAAGTCGATCCTTATTTTACCCAAATTTATTGCAAATCTGGTAGAACGAGGATTTTTGGCCAAAAAACCGAGAAAAATTCACGAAAAAAAGTACTGGTTTGAAGAGCTTCCAACAAAAAGTTCCCTAAAGAGAAGTAACAATATAGGAGGGGGAAGTATATAGGAGGACGAAGTATAATAGAGGGGACGGACAATGGAGGGGAATTATATGGGAGGGGAAGTATGTATAAGTGAGGGGAAGTATAAGGAAGGTGAAGTATAATAGAGGGGAAGTATAACGGAGGGGGAAGTTTTTTTTTTCGAAAAATTTTCCAAGTTTTCTTTTTTTTGAAAATTTTTCCAAGTTTGTCTTTTCGAAAAATTTTCTAAGTTTTTCAAGAAATTTTCTAAGTTTTTTTGAAAATTTATCCAACTTTTGTTTTTTTTTTCCAAAAATTTTCCGAGTACATATTTGTTTTTTCCAAAAATTTTCCCAGTTTTTCTTTAAAAAACTTCTTTAAGGAAGTTAAAAAATAAAAATAAAAGGGGCAAAAATCCGATTTTTTTTACCCAAAATTTATTGCAAAATGCAACGAAAATCTGGTAGAACGAGGATTTTTGGCCAAAGAACCGAGAAAAATTCACGAAAAAATAGTACTGGTTTGAAGAGCATCCAACGAAAACTTCCTTTAAGAGAAGTAGCAATATAGGAGGGGGAAGTATACAGGAGGACAAAATAGAGGGGAAGCACAACGGAGGGGCAAGAATACGGGAGGGGAAGTATAAGTGAGGGGAAGTATAACAGAGGGAAAGTATAAAGTAGGGGGAAGTATAAGGAAGGGGAAGTATAACTGAGGGAAGTTTTTTTTTTTTCGAAAAATTCGAGTCTTGTTTTTTTCCAAACCCCGACGTGGAGGGTATCACAATAAAAAAAAAACTAAACGAGGCAAAAATCCGATTTTTTTCCCCAAAATTTATTGCAAAATGCAACGAAAATCTGGTAGAACGAGGATTTTTGGGCAAAAAACCGAAAAAAATTTATAAAAACATTTTTCTTGAGCAAAAAAACCAAAGAAATCACAAAATGGAGTTTTTGAGCAAAACCCCGAGGAGAACGGACGAAAATCCGGCAAAGGCGGCCAAAAAAGCGAAGAAACTGCCCAAAACTCTTATTATAAAGGGTTTTTCGGTGCAGAAAAAATTGTGGAAACTGCACAAAATTTGGTATGAAGAACTGGAAAGTGTTGAAGAACTTTCGTATTTTTTTTATTTTTTCTTTCTTTCTGATGCACTTAGAGACTTTCCCGGAAAAAGTTTTTCTTTTTTTACGGAAATGGGAGGAAAGCGCGGAAACTCATTTCGTATGAGTAGTCACTGAAATTAGGGCGGTTTTAGACTTTTTTTCGGAAGGACGGGAGGGTCTTTTGGAGGCGACGATGCGTGCCCTACTGTCACAAACATCAATCGAGTAATGACATTTCGGGGCATGTTTAGCAGGAAAAATTCTCTTTTCCTTCGCCTATGAAGCTTACAAAAAGCATCTTGATATCTTAATTTTTGATATTTTAAGATCGGTTTTAAAAGGAAATTAGGTCGTAAACCGTTTCTTAAATGTTGGTTTCCTTCAGCGTCCAAAAGATAGCGGTAAAATCATTTCGGGGCGTGTTTAAGCAGGAAAAATGCTCATTTCCTTCCCCCTTTGAAGTTTACAAAATAACATCTCGATATCTTAATTTTTGGATATTTTAAGATCGGTTTTAAAAGGGAAATTAGGTCGTAAACTGTTTCTAAAAGATGGTTTCTTCAACGCCAAAAGTAAAAGATAGGTAAAAGATTTTGGCGAGAAGGGTTTTTTCTCAGTTTTTGGGTTAAAAAGGCGTTTTTTACCCTAAACTTTATATTTCGTTATATTCGTTGCATTACCTGTTGGCTAAATCGTGAACTACCAGTTTTCTGTTGGTAATAGGGTTAAACTACCAACGGAATTCGATTCTCCACAAATTTACCATCAGAAACTATGTGTAACTCAAAATTGATAAAAAAAAGTACTTATCCGGTGTTAGAACTAACGATTTTTTTACGATTTTCCAGAACATCGTATTTTTAAAAATGATTAACATTAAATCGCATTTTTCAATAATTAAAAATTGTAATTTAGCAAAAAATAAATCTGTGATTTGATTTTTAAAAAAAATTGTAAAATTACTAATAAAAAAAACTGCAATTTTCTAAAAAAAAAAATTGTTTAAAAAGTACAATTTCCTCAAAAATATTTTTTAAAAATCGTATAAAAAAGTGGATTTTCAAAACAACACTTGAGTAAAATACTTTTTTTAATCGTAAATAAAAAGTGATTATTGATTACCATATAATCATAATCACATCTGTAATTGTAACCATAATCAAAAATAATATGGATCGTAGTCATGATTATGATTATGCCCTACTATGTCCCAAAAAAAAGAAAGCAGATCGAACTAAAAACGTTCATATTTTTTATTTTAACAAATTTAATTTACATTTTTCACAGAAAAATGGTATTTTATAACATTTTATCATAATTTCGAGATTGAGATTTCCCGACGGAAGGAGATTCGCGTAGTCCGGTGGGCGTCCGCTGCCTGCCCAAGCTTGAATTCGTTGCCGACGATCGGCCTCAGCCAACTCCTCAATTCCAGCGACGATCATGTCCGAATATTGTTTAAACTCGTCCTTAAATAACCTTAAGATAAAAACTCTTCTTAATTTAACTTACAGGTGAGACTTGAATTAAATTCGCTGCTAAAAATCGACCCTTCCGTAAATATCAGCGATCTGGGATTGATTTCGACTTGTTGTGGCCGTCCAATTTTGAGTTTGAAGACGATTTAGTCCCAACGATAAATTAAAAAGGGGGTAAATAAAAAAAATCCAAATTTAGATACTTACGACGATTTTTCCTGATTTTTTGATCATCATAAGATCATCGCCCAAATTAAAATCGGCATAATTTCTAAAATGACGTCAAATCCTTTTGAATCAGACGCTGAATAAACATCTGCCAAATATCCTTCCTGGCTAAAATAAATTATTCATTTTGCGTTTGAGAGAGGAGGTGCAGCAACCAAATCAGAAGAGAGCATAATCGTAATTATGATAACGATTATTTAATAATTGAGGTTGACAATCATAATCATACGATCATGATTAAGATTATGCTTACTCTTACCAGAGGAGTAGAGACCATAAAATTAGGCACATGATATAGATGCAGCAACCATCAAATAAAAGAGAGCATAATCATAATTATGATAACGATTATTTAATAATTGACGACAATCATAATCATACGATCATGATTAAGATTATGCTCTACTCTGACCAGAGGTGCAGAGACCATAAAATTAGGCAAATGATTTAGATGCAGCAACCATCAAATCAAAAGCGAGCATAATCATAATTATGACAACGATTATTTAATATTGACGACAATCATAATTATACGATCATGATTAAGATTATGCTCTACTCTGACCGGCGGTGCAGAGACCATAAAATTAAACAAATGATTTAGGTGCAGCAACCATCAAATCAAAAGAGAGCATAATCATAATAATTATGATAACGATTATTTAATAATTGACGATGACAATCATAATCATACGATCATGATTAAGAGTATGCTCTACTCTGGCCAGAGGTGCAGTGACCATAAAATTAGGCAATGTTTAGGTGCAGCAACCATCAAATCAGAAGTATGATTAAGATTATGCTCCACTCTGAACAGAGGTGCAGAGACCATAAAATTAGGCAAATGATTTGTGACAAAATGCTCCATACTTGTGGTTAAAGACTAGATCGGCGCCCTGCCCTTTCAAACGACTTTCTCTCTGATTTTGATCCTGCAGTTCCAACAACAGTCAAACTACGAAAAAAATAAGAATAAGCCTTAAACGAAAAAAACGGACCTTTCGCTTTGGCGATCTGAACGGCGGCAACTCCAACTCCTCCGCTGGCACCATGGACGAGTAAATTTGACCTTTTTTTATTCTAGCTCTAACAAAAAGAATAGAATCTGAAGATCATCTTAATAATCTTACTTTGTTATTAAGGCTCGGATGGGGCGAATAGGAAACGTAAAGACAACAACTTTGTGCCGGCGAAATATTTATAAGGAAGTGATATAAGTCGGTTTTCGTCACAAGTAACATATTCAGATAACCGCCATTTCCAGGGAGGCAACATGTTACTTTTTTCTCCACCCTAAAAAACTTTAAAAAAGCCAAAAAAACATTTTCTTTTACCTTGAAAAGTTTCACGTTTTTTCCGACTTCTTCGACTACTCCAGAAACTTTTCCGAGTATCAAAGGAAGGTTCGGCAATGACATAAAAGCACCTTCTCTTATTAAAACGTCGACAGGATTTATCCCGCTCGCTTTTACTTTGACGAGAACCTAAAAGAAAGTAGAGTAAACATTTAAAAATGATGTTTTACCGTCGTTATAAACGTGTTTTACCGATATATTTCGTACTTCAGATTTGCCAGGGACCGGTTTTGGGACTTCTTTCACTTTTAAAACGTCTGGCTCTCCATATTCTTCCATCACGACGGCTTTCATCGTACTTCCGTACCTAAAAAGTTAAAAATTTTCAGAATTTCAAACCCATTTTTAAAATTATTAATTTTATGTTCTCACTAAAATCACTTTTACGACGGCTTTCATCGTCTTCCGCTAAAAAAGTTCCAAATTCTTCCATCACGAGAATTTCTTTCATCGTACTTCCGTACCTAAAAAAGTTAAAAATTTTCAGAATTTCAAACCCATTTTTTAAAATTATTAATTTTATGTTCTCACTAAAATATCACTTTTTGACGGTCTGTAACTCTGAAACCGTTAACTTCAGCTAAGATATGTACTAAATACATTTTGTAGTAAATTTAATGGAGATCATTTTTGTGCTTAATAGCTTTTGCTCTATACCTCATAGTTTTCGAGATATTTGATAAAAACTAAAAAAATACGGTTTTGACATCCTTCTCCCAAACATTAACTTTTGACGGTCCGTAACTCCGAAACCGTTCACTTTAGTAAGGAAATGTTTTAGGTACTTTGGTAGTAAATTTAATGGAGATCAGTTTTTTACTTAATATTTTTTGCGCTATACCTCATCGTTTTCGAGATATTTGATAAAAACTAAAAAAATCCGATTTTTGACATCCTTCTCTACCAAACCCTAACTTTTGACGGTCCGTAACTCCGAAACCGATCACTTTAGCAAGGAAATATTTTAGGTACTTTTTGTAGTAAATTTAATGGAGATCAGTTTGGTACGTAACATTTTTTGCGCTATAACTCATAGTTTTCAAGATATTTAATCAAAACTAATAAAATCCAATTATTGACATTCTTCTCTACCAAACCGTAACTTTTGACGGTTTATAACTCCGAAACCGTTCACTTTAGCAAGGTTATGTAGTAAATACTTTTTGTTGGAAATTTAATGGAGATTATTTTTGTACTTATTATGTTTTGTGCTAAACCTCACAGTTTTTGAGATATTTGATAAAAACTAAAAAATCCGATTTTGACATCCTTCTCTATCGAACATTAACCTTTGACGGTCTGTAACACCGAAACCGTTCACTTTAGCAAGGAAATGTTCTAAATACTTTTTGTAGTAAATTTAAAGGAGATCAGTTTTGTACTTAATATTTTTTGCGCTAAACCTCATAGTTTTCGAGATATTTAATATAGTCTGAAAAAAAAACCAAATATCCTTTATCGTTCTACACCCCTCGTTCCGCTAAACCTACTTCTCAAAACGATATTTCTACTACTAATTTTAGCTTTAAAAAATCCCACAAATTATTAGTTAAATATTTTATCTATATATTATATACATAAAAAGTTATTGCCCAATTACACCTTAATTTTAGAATCTAAAAACTCCAGACTTACCTAAATAAAGAATTACTTTTCACCAAGAATCCCATGGAATTAATAAACTTTTATTCAAAGTTTATCCCCTTGAGAAAAACAGGACTTCCCATCCTATAATCTTATATTTCAAAATTCAAAATAACAACCACATTTTAGAAAGAAAATGAAATCAATAAAAAGGGAAGGTTATTTTATCAAAATTGATAAGGAAAAAAGAATTTTATCAACCTTGGAATTTGCCAAAATAAGAATAGACGGTCAATATCAAATATATGCAATCAACCAACTAAAAAGATAAAAAGAAAAAAATCTTGTGACATTTTGTGGTAAAAATTTTTAAGAATCGATTTTTGAAATCGATACAAATGCAACCTAGTTTTTGAAGAAACTTCCAATTTCCGGAAAGATCTAAGATAACTTTCTATTTCTATGTTCTAAATAGCGTTAAAATGTGAGTTATTTTATTTCGGAAGGGCCGCTGGGGAGAAAAATAAAAATGAGCGAAGAAGATTTAAGCGACGAAGGGAAAAGTGTTGGCGAAGACGAAACGATGGTCCAAACGCTTTCTTGCTACAATTTGCTCGCCAAAGACGAAGGAAAACATTCGGTATTGATCAAGGTTTGTAGAAACATTCGTCGTTTTTTAAAAATTGGCGGTGTAGAGGATTCTGGGATGTTTTTTTATTACAAAAATGAAAATTTTAGGATAAAACTATGGTTCAGTTCCTAGCATATTCTCTGGATTCGAATGAGACGAAAGTGGTCAAACTTTCGCTCGAGACTTTTGAACTTTAGCCAGGACTCAGGTTGCCAGGAATGAACTTAATTCGACATTTGGAGTTATGGAAGCTCTTAAAGCTACTTGTGAAAGGTAAAAATTGATGTTTAGTACGGAGGAAGTAGTCGTGATGAACAGCGAAAACATCAACAAAAAATTATGTCTAATCTTTGATTTTACAGAGATATCCCGGAGGAACTGAAGGATTTGGCGAAAAAAATCGTTGCTTCGCTTGAAACACCCGTTGTGGACAACCATCGGCCAACCTTTTTTGAAAACACCAAAAATTTTCTTCAAACGTCTTTTCTTTCCACGTCTTCGGCTTAAACAACGTAAATATTTTTTTATCATAAATATTGTCTGATTTTGATTTTTTTAGGATACCAGGGAGAAATTGGAATGGGCGATTTTGAAGGTTCGCGGAGTTATTTCTGTGGTCGTCTATTCAGACCATCAACGATGTATACGAGCGATCGAAAAAGTCAGCCCCGAAATGATCGCTGAAGCCATCGTTGATAAAGCCGGATTACTAGCGCATCTTGTCATCAAAAATAAAAATAACCAAGAGGTATTTTCCTAAATTTTTTCCAAAAAAGGGGCTTTTTAGTTTTTTGCCCAAAATGTTCTGGTGCCCATATTAAGAGGTACCGTTTGGGCAAGAAGGGCGTAAAAAAACGGTTTTTATCAGTTTTCGTCAAATATCTTGAAAACTATGAAGTTAAGCTCAAAAAATATTTAGTATGAAAAAAATCTCTATCAAATTTACTACAAAAAATATTAGTACATAACCGTGTTAAAGTTGGCGGTTTCGGAGTTATAAATCGTCGAACGTCAATGCTGAGGATGTCCAATATCAGAAGTGGGACGACCGATGTCATAAGTGAGATGCCTGATATCAGAAGTGGGATGACCGATATGAGAAGTGGGATGTCCGGGATCAGAAGTGGGATGTCCAAAACCAGAAGTGGGATGACCGATATCAGAAGTGGGATGACCGATGTCAGAAGTGGGATGACCGATGTCAAAGTTTGGAAATGAAATGAAAAACAGAAGTTGGAAATAAAATGAAAAACAGAAGTTGGAAATGAAATGAAAAACAGAAGTTGGAAATTAAATGAAAAATGATGATACCAAAATGAAAATTTGATTAAACCTTGTCTAAAATGTAAAAACTTAAAAAACATTTTTTGACTGTCTATAACTCCAAAACCGCTCAGTTTATCAAGGTTATGTGCTAAATACTTTTTGTTGGAAATTTAATGTAGATTATTTTAGTACTTAAAATGTTTTTCGCTAAACCTCATAGTTTTTGAGATATTTGATAAAAACTGATGAAATCCGCTTTTTGACATCTTTCACTGCCAAACATTAACTTTTGACGGTTTATAACTCCGAAACCGTTCACTTTAGCAAGTTTATGTACTAAATACTTTTTGTTGGAAATTTAATGTAGATTATTTTTGTACTTAATATGTTTTGCACTAAACCTCAGAGTTTTTGAGATATTTGATAAAAACAGTCTTTTGAGCACTATATGCACCAGATATTTAGGGCGTCTTTCCCGTTTCCTAAAAGGTTTAATTAATTCTTTTTTTTAGATCTTGAAAGATATTTTGGGTACGAAAAAATCCAGACGATCAGCTGCAGCGATTTGAGTCCGATTGCGGAGTATATAGAAGAAGTCGACGAAAAAGATGGTGATGAAGACGACGATTTGCCGAATTACCTTCCAGAAGAAGAATCGCCGGTAAAAGAGAAAGCCCTCCATCCGTTCGACAAGTTCAGAACAAACGCCGCCACTTGGGTAAAAACGGCCACTTCTCTCTTCCAGAGTTCTTTTTACTGGTGAAGTTTTTTTAAATAAAAAAAATGTTCGGCTGTGATCTCATTTAGTAAACTTAGGACGTCGTCGTGTCTCAAATTGTCCAAGTTTTGTTATCCAATTTTGTAAAAAAAATTTTTCCAGGAGGAGGAAAAAACTGTTAATATCAATTTTTCATGAAGAAAAATCTGTAGAAATTAAATGTTTTCATTTTTATCCGTCTTTTTTATCTGAAAAATTCCATTTTTAAGATATCCTTAGTTTTTGTTTTCGCATATATTTTGATGGAAAACTGTCAGTTTTTAATATTTTTTTTCTTTTTATTTGGCTTTAGAATGCGTTTATTTTGAATACAAAAGGTTTTTTTTTTTTTTTTTTTTTTTTTTTTTTTTTTTTTTTTTTTTTTTTTTTTTTTTTTTTTTTTTTTTTTTTTTTTTTTTTTTTTTTTTTTTTTTTTCCAAAAATCATAATAATGTAGGAAAGCAGGAAAAAACGCCAACTTTTTACTCATAATTTTTATAATTAAAATATTTAAAAAATTGATAAAACGAGTTTTTATCTAAATTTATCAGTGTTTAATTAAGCTAAAAGCTAAGAAATATTTCCCTAAGCACAGTCGATTTTTTGTAAATTGGGAGCAAATTCGAAAGTTAAAATTACGGTTTTTAGGTTAGTTCTGATTGTTTCTCTAAGAATGCAGCACAGTCGAAAAGAAAACGTACGGAGATTCGTCTCGCTATTGGTCCGATCTTCACCAATAGTTTTCTTGCAAAACGAGAAAAAAACGGCGCTGTATTAGGTGGTATAACGAACCCTTAATACTCCATTTAAGAAGGCGTTTTTTCTTTAAGTTTTGCGAGAAATCTATTGGTGAAGATCGGACCAATAGCGGGACGAATCTTCGTATTTCGAAAAAAAAACGTCTTTAGTGCCGTCCGGACGTTCTCCCCCCCCCCCCCCCTCGCAATTTTTGTTGTATTTTCATCGAACTCCTTGCCCATACTCACAAACCTCACCTGCGGTTTTAACATTTTTCCTTCGCGCCACCTAATTAGTTCAAAAGCTTGAGGCATTCGCCCGTTTTATAGCGATTTATTAAATCGACGTTTTTTTTTTATAAAAGTTGGTGGGGGTTTATTCGGATGTGCCAACTTTACTTTCGGACGCCTTTCGTCTTATTTCGAAAGGCGAAAAATTCTTTTTTTATTTTAGTCCGAGGTGTGAACTGCAGCGACGATGGTAGCAGAAGACGACTTGGCATTGGCCGATCTTCGGCGCTCCTGGGAAAACAATCATCGACATATAAAACCCTTTTTAGATTATCTTATCGGCTACCAAGGTCTGTTTACCAACAAAACGAATAATAAACTCATAAAAAAGATTTTCTTTTTCTCTTTTGACTAATTTTCAACTTAACAAAACTTTTATGTTAATTTTACGACGTTAAGAGGCTCGAAATGCAGAAAAAAGTGAATCATTTATCTCTTTTTAAAATCTGGCCCTAGCACAAATTCCACAAATTTCATAATCGGGGCTAAATTTAGACCCTTTAGACGACGATGAGTGATTGAATGAAAAATATTTTTTCTTCTTTTTGAAAACTACTTAATCATTGTCAGTCACCCAAAATGGCAATTATTTCCGGCTCCTCTTAAGGTGAAACTTAATTTTTGTGACTTCTAGTAGTTATTAGTTGATATGATAGTTATTTGTTATGAAGAGGCCTTTTCCAACTAGAGAAAACCACCGGATTCTGGCCGTGACCTAAAGAGGCGAGCGTTTAAAAAAATATGCCTCACCGCTAATCTACGGTAATTTGCATTAGGTTTATTTTTGGGTCTTTTGGCCGGTCGACGGATTTTATTTTCAAACAGAAGAAAATCTTTAAATTGTATCAAGTTCCCGCTCGGAGAGGTGGTTCTCGGTCTTTTTGTTATTGGCACTTTTGCCCGCGCTCGTGGGCGAGATGCGGTCAGGTGAGTCTCTTTTAGTCGTTGTGTTTGAATTTGAAAAATTCCTGTGCATGGAGTAGTCTGGAAGAGAGCCTAGCATCCGCCTTTCTCGATAGTGATAGAAGCCCTAACCAACTCCCGGAAGCCCTGCCCAACGCCCAGGGGCACTGCCCAACTCCCAGAGGCCCTACCCAACTCCCAGAAGCCCTGCTCTTCTTCTGCAGGCAGAGGTACATCACGATTTCGGATTGCCAAGATCCAAAAAGCGGATTTTCCGAAGAAACTCCCCGCCTGCCCTTGTGTGCCCTCTGTTTTTGGACTGGAAGACAGCCTAGCAGCTGCCTTTTTCGATAATGATAGAAGCCCTAACCAACTCCTGGAAGCCCTGCCCAACTCCCAGAAGCCCTGCTCTTCTTCTGCAGGCAGAGGTACATCACGATTTCGGATTGCCAAGATCCAAAAGCGGATTTTCCGAAGAAACTCCCCGCCTGCCCTTGTGTGCCCTCTGTTTTTGGACTGGAAGACAGCCTAGCAGCTGCCTTTTTCGATAATGATAGAAGCCCTAACCAACTCCTGGAAGCCCTGCCCAACTCCCAGAAGCCCTGCTCTTCTTCTGCAGGCAGAGGTACATCACGATTTCGGATTGCCAAGATCCAAAAAGCGGATTTTCCGAAGAAACTCCCCGCCTGCCCTTGTGTGCCCTCTGTTTTTGGACTGGAAGACAGCCTAGCAGCTGCCTTTTTCGATAATGATAGAAGCCCTAACCAACTCCTGGAAGCCCTGCCCAACTCCCAGAAGCCCTGCTCTTCTTCTGCAGGCAGAGGTACATCACGATTTCGGATTGCCAAGATCCAAAAAGCGGATTTTCCGAAGAAACTCCCCGCCTGCCCTTGTGTGCCCTCTGTTTTTGGACTGGAAGACAGCCTAGCAGCTGCCTTTTTCGATAATGATAGAAGCCCTAACCAACTCCTGGAAGCCCTGCCCAACTCCCAGAAGCCCTGCTCTTCTTCTGCAGGCAGAGGTACATCACGATTTCGGATTGCCAAGATCCAAAAAGCGGATTTTCCGAAGAAACTCCCCGCCTGCCCTTGTGTGCCCTCTGTTTTTGGACTGGAAGACAGCCTAGCAGCTGCCTTTTTCGATAATGATAGAAGCCCTAACCAACTCCTGGAAGCCCTGCCCAACTCCCAGAAGCCCTGCTCTTCTTCTGCAGGCAGAGGTACATCACGATTTCGGATTGCCAAGATCCAAAAGCGGATTTTCCGAAGAAACTCCCCGCCTGCCCTTGTGTGCCCTCTGTTTTTGGACTGGAAGACAGCCTAGCAGCTGCCTTTTTCGATAATGATAGAAGCCCTAACCAACTCCTGGAAGCCCTGCCCAACTCCCAGAAGCCCTGCTCTTCTTCTGCAGGCAGAGGTACATCACGATTTCGGATTGCCAAGATCCAAAAAGCGGATTTTCCGAAGAAACTCCCCGCCTGCCCTTGTGTGCCCTCTGTTTTTGGACTGGAAGACAGCCTAGCAGCTGCCTTTTTCGATAATGATAGAAGCCCTAACCAACTCCTGGAAGCCCTGCCCAACTCCCAGAAGCCCTGCTCTTCTTCTGCAGGCAGAGGTACATCACGATTTCGTGTTGCCATGATTCAAAAAGTGGATTTTCCGAAGAAACTCCCCGCCTGCCCTTGTGTGCTCTCCGTTCTTGAAGACTGCGTAGCAGCTACCTTTCTCGATAGTGATAGAAGCCCTACCCAACTCCCAGAAGCCCCGCCCATCTCCCAGCGGCACTGCCCAACTCCCAGAGGCCCTACCCAACTCCCAGAAGCCCTGCTCTTCTTCTGGAGGCAGAGGTATATCACAATTTCGTGTTGCCAAGATCCAAAAAGCGGGTTTCCCGAAGGAACGCCTGCCCTTGTGTGCTCTCGGTCTTGAAGACTGCCTAACAGCTACCTTCCTCGATAGTGATAGAAGCCCTACCCAACTCCCAGAAGCCCTGCTCATCTTCTGCAGGCAGAGGTACATCACGATTTCGTATTGCCAAGATCCCAAAAGCGGGTTTTCCGCAGGAACTTCCCACCTGCCCTTGTATGCTCTCTGGTCTTGAAAACTGCATAAAAGCTGCCTTCCTCGATAGTTCTTGCTCATCTTCTGCAGGCAGAGTTACACCAAGATTTCGGATTTTCTAGATGCAACAATCAAATTTTCGCTCATTTGGCTTCTCTATCACTTAATTTGGTTTCATGAAAAATTAAGCCTTTCCTTCTCGCTGTGGTGCCCGTAAAATTTGGCCACTTAAAACCTGTCTGGTGACACCATATTTATTCACTTTAATTGACATCCCATTGTCGAGTGGTCCACAGGAATCTTTAAATAGACTCAAAGGTATTTCTGGGTCTAGGTCAATACATGAATCACTAGACTACGTTTATAAAAAGGATAAAAAATAGGAGGTGCATGATTTGGCTTCTCTGATTCTTAACTTCCGTGTATTTTGTGTAATTTAAAAATATTTCGCACACCTAATAGGGCCAAAATAGATTTTTGGCAGCGTTAAGACATATTTGGCATGTTTTGTGTGTTTTGTTTATTTAAATTTTATGGGGTTGTTAGAATGCCCTGGGGAATGTGGAAGGCCCGAGTTGGAGATGACAGGACGGGGGCGAGCGACGGTGACGTGGGGGGCGCCTGTCGTCGTCGGAACATCTGGTATCATCGCGTATCGCCTCGAAGTCGCCTACGACGATAAGCCGAATCGATGGATAAGCGTAAGTTTTCTTTTTTGAAATTGGTGTTGTATTTTCGTTTAGCTTGGACTGACACCGAATTGTCACATGGACGTGAGCGGGCTTGAAGAAGGCGGCTTATGGTTGAGAGTCAGCGCGAGTAACACACACGGATATGGAGAACCAAGGCAAAGCCCGCTGTATTACATCAGGCAAAGCCCGAGCCCACCCATCTGCGTAAGCGAACTTCAATGCAAGGCTTACGGAAACCATCTCGTCCTCGCTTGTCAGGTTTGTTCATTCTTCAAACTAGATATAACCAAATTTATAGGTTACCGGTTACCCTATTCCAATGGCGAGGTGGTCTCGAGGTCAAGAAGACATCGAAGATCTTGGAAGAATCATGGTGGAAAGAGATGATGATATATACCGCCTTACAATCCTGGAGGCGACTAAGGACGACAATGGACTTTACTGCCTTGAAGCAGTCAACAGCGAAGGAAGAGCCACCAGTTACTGCTTCGTCAGCGTTGAGAAAAAACCGGAACTAACTGGAACCGATGAATCCATCTACAGGAGACCCGTGGATGTGGAAAAACCTCCGGAGTTCACTTTGGAACTGAAAGATCGTACAGCAGACGCTTTCTCTACAGTAGTATTA
Source organism: Orius insidiosus (assembly GCA_014119065.1). Classification (NCBI taxonomy): domain Eukaryota; kingdom Metazoa; phylum Arthropoda; class Insecta; order Hemiptera; family Anthocoridae; genus Orius; species Orius insidiosus. The sequence continues at coordinate 928,135 of JACGAQ010000007.1, forward strand.
AGTTGTCAAGTCACTGGAAATCCGAAACCGACTGTAACCTGGCAGAAAAACGGACAATCTATTCAAGCAGATGGTAAACAAATAATGGGAGTCTGACTGATCCTGGTTTGCAGAAAACGTCAAGTACAGGAGCGATGGTGACTATCATAGTTTGGAGTTGGAAAGGGCCAATCCGGATGACTGCGGTGAATACAGCTGTACGGCAGAAAACAATTTAGGGAGTGTCACCACGTCTTGTAAATTGAACATCGAAGGGCCCATCGATCCGCCATCGTTTCTTCACGAGTTGGAAAAATCGAAAACGGCCATCGAAGGCGACACGATTAGAATCTCAGCAACTTTAAACCCTTCGTTAATCCATCCTACGGTTTCATGGTAAAATTAAGTACGGAGACTTCTATCATTTATGTTTAATAGGTTCCGCGACGAAGAGGAGATTAAACCCAGGAAAGAAAGAGTAATGACTCATTCGGCTGACGGAACTGTCGAACTCTGCCTGGCTCATTTAACGCTTTCCGACTCAGGTGTTTACAACTGTACGGCCACATCTCCTGCAGGATCAGCGACCTCATACTGCGCCGTCACAATCATCTCGAAACCTCCGCCTTCTCCGAAAGCCGAATACTCCTGCATACCGTACGTTTATCTTTTCCAAACCATATCAAACATTTTTTTTAGATATTCGGAAGTACCTTTGTTTATAACAAAACCGAGATGTACTGATGTCGTCGAAGGAGAAACTATCAGGTTTCGGGTTCAAGTCGTCGGTGATCCTATTCCAAAAGTTGAATGGTACAGAGACACTCTGAAGGTAAGTTGACATTCTGTCCCTTTCGAAAAGCTTTAAAAGGATGATTAATTGCAAAGACACTTTCTTTTCTATTGAGACTAAAAGATCCTTTATTATCATTTTGCTAAAAAGGTTCGGCGATTAAAAACAAAAGAGGTCATGTTCAGACAGGCAAATTTAAACGGTCTTAGCCAAGAATCTCCTCCAATAAAACTTGCCCAAAATTACATTCAGAGATAACGATTTTCTATTTCCAAAAATCAAGGTTCGAGGGTACTACAATAAATTAAAAATTTCAAAGCAAAACAGCAATAACCGTATTTTTCTTAATTATAATTTACGCTACTGCCCTCATTTACACGTTCTTCCCGTAAAAAATAACTCCCTCGTAAATTAGAGTTGTTCCTATTTTATAAACTTTTCAAAGCAATAAAGAAGGCACTAGGGAATTCCGGTTTTTTGGTCAAAAAACTGAGGAAAATGTACATAAATCCGGTAAAACTAGGGCCTCTTGACCTCTAAGTCAGGAAAAAGATGTTAAACGCTCAAACACCAGATAAAATGGATGTTTTTACACCAAAAAATCGAAGAAAATGACCTTAAGATCGATAAAAAGAGTGATAAACTCTTAAAACACGATAAAACGGGTGTTTAAGGTAAAACTAAGGCCTCTTGACCTTGAATTCCGGTTAAAGATGTTAAACGCTAAAACACCTGATAAAATGGATGTTTTTACACCAAAATTCGAAGAAAATGACCTTAAGATCGATAAAAAGAGAGATAAACTCTTAAAACACGATAAAACGGGTGTTTTAGGTAAAACTAGGGCCTCTTGACCTCAAAGTCAGGAAAAAGATGTTAAACGCTCAAACACCTGATAAAATGGATGTTTTTACACCAAAAAAATCGAAGAAAATGACCTAAAGATCGTTAAAAAGAGTGATAAACTCTTAAACACGATAAAACGGGTGTTTTAGGTAAAACTAAGACCTCTTGAGCTCGAAGTCCGGTAAAAGATGTTAAACGCTCAAACACCTCATAAAATGGATGTTTTTACACCAAAAAATCGATGAAAATGACCTAAAGATCGTTAAAAAGAGTGATAAACTCATAAAACATGATAAAACGGGTGTTTTAGGTAAAACTAGGGCCTCTTAACCTCGAAGTCCGGTAAAAGATGTTAAACGCTCAAACACCTGATAAAATGGATGTTTTTACACCAAAAAAATCGAAGAAAATGACCTAAAGATCGTTAAAAAGAGTGATAAACTCTTAAACACGATAAAACGGGCGTTTTAGGTAAAACTAAGACCTCTTGACCTCGAAGTCCGGTAAAAGATGTTAAACGCTCAAACACCTGATAAAATGGATGTTTTTACACCAAAAAAATCGAGGAAAATGACCTAAAGATCGTTAAAAAGATGATAAACTCTTAAAACACGATAAAACTAAGACCTCTTGACCTCGAAGTCCGGTAAAAGATGTAAAACGCTCAAACACCAGATAAAATGGATGTTTTTACACCACAAAATCGAAGAAAATGACCTTAAGATCGATAAAAAGAGTGGTAAACTCTTAAAACACGATAAAACGGGTGTTTTTACATCAAAAATTCGAGGGGAATGATCCATAAATCGACAAAAAGTGTGTTAAACGCCAAAAAAGCCAATGAATGGGGTGTTTCCGGAATAGAAAACCGAGGAGGACAACCTAAAACCCGCAAAAAGATGTTTATCCTACAAAATCTATTATTATGGGTGTTTTTACACCCATTTTTAAGCGGGACTGTCCTGCCTATGGTTACCTTACTCCCGGGCCAACAAAAATTGAATACACTTGTCTTATTATTATTATTATTATTTATTTATTTATTTTTTTTGAGGAAGAGCCAGAATTTTGATTTAATACTAAGAATTGATAATTCGAAAATAATTTTATCGAATTCTTTTAAAATCACAGTTACAGGAAGTCATTTACACGTGGAATTTGATTTAGATTGTTCACAATCATCGAGATAAAATACGTTTTGAAAACAAAATAAGACAGAACTTGTAGGCAAAATCATGAATTTTTATTTAAATTTTAAATTTCACCACCGATTGTTTCTTTGTTTGATTTATGAGGCTGATTTAAAATTCTACCAAAAAGCCCACAGGACTATAAACAAAAGGTAAGAACGCGTTTCGAAAAAAAATGTTTTTCTTCGTCCTTTTATAGTCATTTGTCAGATAAAATGATATGCAAAAAAAATATAATTTTGTAACAGGGAAGTTTGTATTTAGAACGACTTTCGCTAGGGTTTTTCAAAGAATATGAATTATTTAAGAAGTTAGGAGGGAAAAATATAGGATAACGTACACAGGAGCTTCTTTTGTCTCCGTTTCGCTTTGTTGAGACACATTGTCTTCTTAGACAAAAGACTAAAAAGTATTATCTGCTATTTTTTTAAATTGGAGAAAAAAGGCGACAAAAAACTTGTATAGCCTACTCTAAAGGATGTTTTCATGGTTGTTAATTTGATTGACCGGAGTTTTCTCGGTTTTTCGGCCAAAAAAACTCCCTTTAGTAGGATTTTTGGCGTTTTTCTCGGTTTTTCCACCAAGAAAAACGTCTAAAAATCGGTGTTTTCTTGGTAGAGAAGCTCCCATCAAGCTTCTCGCCTTTGCGGAACGAGACACTTTCGCCTGAAATAGCATCAAAACTACATTTTTATCGAAGCTATTAAAAAATGTTTGTTTTACATCATAATTTCTTCGATTCCCCACTTAAAAACGGCGTCACCCTACCCGTAGCGGACGCCCCCACCAAACTGAAGTCTTCAAGATTTCCGTGGCGAAAAAAACCTTGCGTTAGTCCACCTCCGATCAACTTCTGTGCTTGAGTCCCTCTCACCTTCAGACGTTCTTTTCTTAGGATAATCTTCCCTTCATTGCGGTACGTCGACTTTTTTCTTATTTTTATTTTATTACTATTACATTAATTGCCATTTTTAATTATTTTTATGAATTTTCATTAATTTAATCAAATTAAAAATGAGTTTTTCCGTATAAAAAAGTTGGTAAAGATTTTATGTTTGGGCCTACTTATTAATTATTGCTTGTTCTGACGATATGGGCCCAGGAGATGGCTTTCGCCATATTGCCAGGACGCCAGAAGCGAAACAAAGCGGAAAAACAAAATGTTTAAAAGGCCCTCCTTATATGTTTTAAACGAGAACGATTTGTCCGGCCTCTTGATTAGGGAATGAAGGAAACGTTAATAATAAAGCGTTCCAATTATGGGAAAACGAAGGAGAAGAGACACGAGCGAATACAGATTGAAACCTTGCGAGTCCGATGTTCGGAGGGTAAAAATTTCAAGGGTCTTTTTTTTTTTTTCAACATCCTATTTGTCTTTTTTTTTCTAAATAAAAACCCTAAAAATGGAATAAAAATCGAAAATTTTGCCCATAAAAATGCCCTTTTTCTACCTTAAAACTTCGAAAAACTAAATATAAAAAATCAGACACCACAATTCATCAAAATCTGTGTTTAAAAGGCCCATTAATTCTGTAAAAGCCCTGAAAATGGAATAAAAATCGCAAACTTTGCCCATAAAAATGCCCTTTTTCTACCTTAAAACTTCGAAAAACTAAATACAAAACATTAAACACTAAATTTCATCAAAATCTGTGTTTAAAAGGCCCATTAATTCTGTAAAAGTACTATAAATGGAATAAAAATCGCTAACTTTGCCCATAAAAATGCCCTTTTTCTACCTTAAAACTTCGAAAAACTAAATATAAAAATCAGACACCACAATACATCAAAATCTGTGTTTAAAAGGCCCATTAATTCTGTAAAAGCCCTGAAAATGGAATAAAAATCGCAAACTTTGCCCATAAAAATGCCCTTTTTTTACCTTAAAACTTCGAAAAACTAAATATGAAACATCAGACACCAAATTTCATCAAAATCTGTGTTTAAAAGGCCCATTAATTCTGTAAAAGTACTAAAAATGGAATAAAAATCGCAAACTTTGACCATAAAAATGCCCTTTTTCTACCTTAAAACTTCGAATAACTAAATAAAAAAATCAGACACCAAATTTCATCAAAATCCGTGTTTAAAAGGCCCATTAATTCTGTAAATGCCCTAAAAATGGAATAAAAAACTTTGCCCATAAAAATGCCCTTTTTCTACCTTAAAACTTCGAATAACTAAATAAAAAAAATCAGACACCAAATTTCATCAAAATCTGTGTTTAAAAGGCCCATTAATTCTGTAAAAGCCCTAAAAATAGAATAAAAATCGCTAACTTTGCCCATAAAAATGCCCTTTTTCTACCTTAAAACTTCGAATAACTAAATATAAAACATCAAACACCAAATTTCATCAAAATCTGTGTTTAAAAGGCCCATTAATTCTGTAAAAGCCCTAAAAATGGAATAAAAATCGCTAACTTTGCCCATAAAAATGCCCTTTTTCTACCTTTAAACTTCGAATAACTAAATAAAAAAATCAGACACCAAATTTCATCAAAATCCGTGTTTAAAAGGCCCATTAATTTTGTAAAAGCCCTAAAAATGGAATAAAAATCGCAAACTTTGCCCATAAAATTGCCCTTTTTCTACCTTAAAACTTCGAAAAACTAAATATAAAAAATTCGGACACCAAATTTCATCAAAATCTGCGTTTAAAAGGCTCATTAATTCCGTCAAAAACACCAAAATTTTGATTTAAAAAATGAGGAAGTATTTAATTTTAAGATAAATGGCGTAAATTGGCGTTTTTCATCGTGATTTTCGCGTTTTTTAAACCAAATTTGCCGATTTTTGAGATTTCAGACCATAAATTTTGGTTTTCCAATTAGATTTCCTTGTTTTTCTGACGAAGAAGTCGCCTTATCTATTTTTTTTAGGCAAATCTGTTGTTTTTTTGGATTCATTTATGATGGTTGGGGTTATCAAGGTAATTACTAATTAATATCTAGAGGGAGATTTATTTTTATTCTACTCTACCATTCAGGCCCGCATTTCAAGTAGTTGGCGCCCTGGGATGTTATTATTTTCCAGCATCTCTTCTCGACTTTTAGGCGGAGCAGAAACCACCGATTTTCTGGCGTTTTTCTTGGTTTTTCGTCCAACCATCTTAGGAAAAAAACCGAGGAAAAGCTTTTTTTCCGAGGATGGTTGGACGAAAGACCAAGAAAAACGCCAGAAAATCGGTGGTTTCTGCTCCGCCTAAAAAGCGAGAAGAGATGCGGGAAAACGCTTTTTCTCGGTTTTTTCCTATTGGGTAAACCTAGGTATTCGAGCGTCTTCCTCGGTTGTGCAAAATTCTCTTTTTATTTGATTTTTTATCGTTTTTCTCGTCACTTTATTTTTTTTCATCAAATTTCAGTGTAAAACAAGATTTTTTTTCCGAGATCCTTTTCAAACAAACAGTAATCCAGGGTTGAAAAAACCCATTGAAGGAGGATTTCAATAAATTACCCCCGCCGTAAATCAGATACGCCAAACATATCAACAGCTACCGTGTACTTCCCAGTTTCGAAAAAGCCCGAACAGTTTAGACTCGAAGTTAAATTATGGCCTAAACGAAATCGGCCCGGGGGGAAAAAAAAGGGCTTCCACTCCAGTCAGACACTTTAAACGCTATCGTCGATTACTACGACAGTCCATTAAAGCCTAACGGGGTACAAAAGCTACGAACCCGACCCTTTTTTTTTTTTTAAATGGGAAAAGTTCCTCAGCTTTTTATGCGTTTATAGACTATATAAAAAGGAGTAAAGATGGCTACTTCAGGCCTGTTTAGTCTATAATTATGGAAAATGGTGTAAAACCGGAACGGAGGGGGATGTATAAGGGAGGGGGAAGTATAAAGAGGGGAATTATAAAGTAGGGGAAGTATAAGCGTAAAGTATGAAGCGAAGATGGCCAAACACGTAAAATTCTATGTACTTTTTAAGGATCTCCAATTTCTCCGGAACTCTGATGTCCTTAGGCTTTTTAGCATTCGTTTTCAAAAAAAAAACAAAACAAAAAAGGAAAATAAGAAGCTTAGAAAATCAAATTTATGAAGGGGGGTTTGTTTAAATTTTGAAACAATCGAAAATAAATCATTTCCTGTCGTACATTTCAGCTAAAAATACCCCCTCGTAATTATTTTTTCGCTTATGTTTTCAACTTTTTCTTTGACATGATTACTCTCTTTCTCAACCTTTTTTATTTAATTTTTTTACATATAAAGCGAATTTTTGATCACAATAAACGGAAAAATTATATTGCAAACAGTGTTGCCAGATCGGGGGTTTCCCCCCTTTTGGGGGGATTTTAGGCCTTCGGGGGGTTTTTTAGGGGGAGAAGTAGTAGTTTAATTTTAGTTTTTCATTTGTTCTTGTTTATTGTCTTATGGTTATTTATTAGTTTATAACTTTGCAAAGTCTATTTAAAACCTTTATTAATTAAAGAAAACCTATCGCAATAATTTTTCTTCACATTATACTTATTAAAAAAAATTTAGGGGGAATAGTTATAAATCTGGGGGGAAAATAAAACCCTTTAAGTCGTCTGGCAACACTGATTGGTCCCGTTCCAGGCCATTTTGATCACACTATCCGGTTGATAACATTAACCGTGATCACATTAAGCGGCGACTACTGTACTTAAAAATTAGAAGAAACTGCTTTTTTTTAATTCCAAAAACAACTAAAACTAAAAGTCTAAAAGCAAAATTTTTGGGACTTTTTAGTCTCAGTTTTTGAGCCATATCTTTTAAAGTATTCATCCTAGGGAAAAATGGTGCATTACTTTTTTGTAGAATATTTAACGACGATTAATTTTGAACTTAGTCATTTTCTCGTTTGGAGCCGTATTTTTTGAGCTTTAGATGAATAACCTTTTAAGTACCATTATTTTAGGGATCTGTAGGGGATATTCCCCTGTTAGGTTGGCAACATTGTCGGTTTGTCCGTCATTGTTGAGATCCAGTAGGTCCACAGCAAATCACGTCGGGGTCACCAACCTCAGTTGGATGATTGTGGATTAAATTAATAATTTTAGTCGCTTTTAGGAGAGAGAACTGTATTTACAAACGATAGACATGAGACGGACAAACTCAGAGTATTAGACAATGTTAGTCTGTTATATCGGTTAATGACAATGTTGCCAACCTAACAAGGGACAGGGGAATATCCCCTACAGATCTATAAGCTTTGGTGGTTCCAAGGTATCCTTTTTCTTGGAAAGGAGAGTTTCTTATGAATGTTTTAGGCTTTACAGCCTTCATCATTGTTTTTATTACTTATATTTTATTCATTTATTACTTTTTTTTCTTTCTTTTTTATATAACTGAATAAACCGCCTTATTTTCTGGAACTTAAGACATAAAATTAACTTTTTTGTCCCAGATTTGAGGAATGAAAAAAAAATTGCGCTTTAAAAATTTTAGAAAGCAAATTTTTTTTAAGACAATCAAGCGCTAAGCCATAAATATCGAAGAGCGGGTTAAAATATTTTAAAACACCCTAATTAAGGTTGTTCTTTTGATCTGACCCTGTTTACAGGGGAACCCGGATATTTTTCCTTTTAAATTCTTCTTTTAAAATGAAAACGCATTCTCCGACCACCTGTTGTAAACCATTTCCACGAGGATTTATTAACGGGAATAAAATAAATCTCGACAGATGTCGTTAAAGTTGGTAATCCCATGAAATATACTGGGTACTTACACGTCCTGTAATAAACTACAATCAAAATATTTAGAAACGTTTTGTTATATTTAATGTTAATTAAAGGAGAGAGAGAAAAAAAAAGTTTCTTATTGGAGGTGAGTCACCAACATGAGCACCTTGGCCCTATCACTAACAACGAACGCGCTCGAGTTTTAATTCCTTCAATGAAAGTCCTCTAATTTGATTTATCGTCGATTTTCTTCTTTTTTTGTAAGATTATAATCCGTTTCCTTATATTTTTAAGAGTTCCTTAATACTTTCCTTAACCAAAATACCTTGAAAATCCTATTTCCAAAAACCGCCTGTCAAGGGTATCATAAGAAGAAGGCTTCAAAACTAAGTAAAACTGCACTGATTATGGTATTTAAAAGCTCTAATTTTGGGGTTTTCAGGCTCAAAACGCGGAAGGATGAAATAGGCCATTATTAAAGGAGTCCCTGATCACTGACCTACGGAGGATTGTGGGAATTCAGCCTTAGTGGGGGCTTTCGAAATAAGTCAGAGTCACTGATCACTGACCTACGAGAGGGCTTGAGAAATGAGTCAGAGTCCATGATCACTGGCCCACGTAGGGTTGAGGGAATTTAGCCTTGGACGCGGCTTGATAAAAGAGTCAGAGTCCCAGATCACTGACCTACGTAGGATTGAGGGCTTGAGAAATGGGTCAGAGTCCCTGATCACTGGCCCACGTAGGGTTAGGGAATATAGCCTGAGACTGGCTCGAAAAAAAAAAGAAAGGAAAAAAAAGAGGTCAGAGTCTCTGATCACTGACCCAAGTAGGATTGAGGGATTAGCCTGGGACGCGTCTTGATAAAAGAGTCAGAATCCCTGATCACTGACCCACGTAGGATTGAGGGAATTTAGCCTGAGACGCTTTCTAGAGTCATTGATCACTGACCCACGTAGGATTGAGGGATTAGTCTGGGACGCGTCTTGATAAAGGAATCAGAGTCCCTGAGCACTGACCCACGTAGAATTGAGGGAATTTAGCCTGAGACGCTTTCTAGAGTCCCCGATCACTGACCTACGTAGGATTGTGGGAATTTAGCCTGAGACGCTTTCTAGAGTCCCTGATCACTGACCTATGTAGGATGATTATTTCAAATAGGTACCTATACGACTTCTTTAATTATTTGTTTTGTGTATTTTGTAGGTACTTAATTTTTGTGTTTAAATAAAACAAGATATTTAAATAGGTCATAAAAATAAGGCCATAACTCGATGATTACCGCAATATTTAGTTAAATTTTCTCACGTACGATTTATAGTTTACGTTCCAAATCTCGACTCTATCGCGTTTCTTTATGTTTTCCTTACAAAAAAAGTACAAAAAACCTGCTCTTTTAATAGGCTTAAGATTATTCTTGAGCATAAAAATGTTCATGGGCGATTAATCCGCTCTGGTTTTTTTGTTAATTAAAAAGATAACATCGAAAAATATGAAAATACGCTTCCAAATATGGAAGCGGGATAGTTTTGGCATTGAAAGTGGTGGGAAGAGGGAAAAAAAATTGCGTCAAAACATGTTAATTTCGTTGGGTTTATGTAGAAAAATAAATTAGATTCGCGTACATATTAATTAAAGATGAATTCACGCCGGGCCCGGCGAAGTTATGTTTCTCGCTCGTTTTCTAATACCAAATTCGGCCGATAATCGAAATGAGGCAACGCTAATTCTAAAAGAAAGCGAACAATAATTCAATTAAAGAGCCGGAGAGTGAGGAGGAAAAAAAAAGCGATTTATGAAAGGGTCTAATTATTTGCTGATTTATGGCGTTATAATAGACAAATGAGGTTTTTTAAAATGAATTTTTACCCGTTTTCGGATTTTAAAGCCGTTTTCAGCACTAACAAAATTTTCCGATGGTTTAAAACAAAGAAGTTGTTGCTTTTTTGCCCAATTTTACGGCTTTTATGTTCCTTAATGGTTTAATTGATTGTCTTCAGAAGAAGCACTCACGTTATTCCATCCGAAAGGAAGAAGTACTAGTTTGAGGATAAATGTAATGGGTGTCTGCCCAAGGGATGCCTCTCTCGCAAACGGTGGAAGTATCAAATTTCTTAGTCTTCCTAACAAGAATGTAACGAGGGTGATTTTTGAATTTCGAAAAAATGGCGGAGATTTGTCTGCTTAAAGTTTTAATTTATTTTATACTTCCCTCTCCGTTATACTTCCCCTTCTTTCTAATTCCCCTCTTTATACTTCCCCCTCCGTTCCGGATTGACACCATTTTCCAAGTAATTATAGACTTAACAGGCCTGAAGTAGACACTTTTACTCCTTCTTATATCGTTACATTTTCCCTCCCTTATACTTCCCCTTCCGTTATACTTCCCCTCTTCAATACTTCCCCTTCCGTTATACTTCCCCTCTTTGATACTTCCCCTTCCGTTATACTTCCCCTCTTAAATACTTCCCCTCTTTAATACTTCTCCTCTTTAATACTCCCCCCCCCCTTTATACTTCCCCTCTTTAATACTTCCCCCGTTTATACCTCCCCTCTCGAATACTTCCCCTTCCGATATACTTCCCCCCTTTATACTTCCCTCTCGAATACTTCCCCCCTTTATACTTCCCTCTCGAATTCTTCCCCCTCCATTATACTTCCCCTCTCGAATACTTCCCCCTCCATTATACTTCCCCCTGCTATATTTTTTACTTCTTTTTAAGGAAGTTTTCGTTGGAAGCTCTTCAAACTAGTACTTTTTGTTAACGACATACCTTTAATTTAATTCTTAAAGTTTAATGTTTTTTCGGCCTTATTTTTTTACGTGTGTCTCAAAAAAAGAGCCCCGGCGTGTTTTTTGATGAGTTAAAAATCTCATTATCAGGGAACTTCCCCTCCTTTGTACTTCCCCCTTCGTTATACTTCCCCTCCTTCATACTTCCCCCTATGTTATACAGTATAAGTCACTTATACTTCCCCTCCGTTATACTTCCCTTCCCTTATATTTCCCCTCCGTTGTACTTCCTCCTCCTATATTTTTACTTCTCTTCAAGGAAGTTTTCGTTGAACTGAACTGTGAACTCAAAAGTTTTAAGAACTAATTCCGGAAGCTTGTTCTCTCTAAATGACATGGCGAAAAAAACATTCCTAAAAAGGAATTTCGTTTTAAAATACTTAAAAGTCGAACCAGAAAATTAAAGAAGTAGAACAAATAAAGCGTTTATTTATTTAAATTATTGACGAACGGTTTCGACTCGGAATAAAATTTCGATTTGAAACTACTTTGAAAGGTTCGCGAATTTGCATTTCACGGGAGGTGGTCTACGAAAAAACTTAAAAAAAAAAACACTTTTCTCGCTGGTAAATCAAGAAATCGTTTGAAATTCCTATCGCTTTTAAATGAAGTTAATATAAAGGGAAACTAGAGTTATTTGACGTTTGGGGTCAATAAAAGACACTGAGATCGTTAACTTGAGGTTACTTTAAGATCGTTGCGGAATTGGATTGAATATGAACGAGAGAACCGGTCAACTTCACGGCTCTCGCGGATATGAAAGTTTTTTTTAAGCTTTAAAGAGCGCATCTTTTGCATAACAGGGAGGAACTTTTTTTCTATTTTGGATAGGGGGAGTTTCACGTGAGACCTTCACATTTCGCGGTTCTATCGGACTTTTAAAAGTTTACCATCTGGTACGGCTGTTGGATAATAAGGACTTTCCCCCGCCTTTTCGGCTCATAAATGGATTTAATGGAGATTGATCTAGAAATAAATATGTCGACGTGGGAAATGTTTTTTTCTTTTTCGAAATACGTTTTTATAGATTTTTATGGTTTGGATTTTGTTTTAATTGGTGTTGAAATCGGATTTACATAATTCTTTAGTCGATTTTCACAATCGCAGAAAACTATTACAAGTGCGTATTTCGAGACGACTTTATTCTGAATGTCTGAAAATTATTACGTTTCCCTCGTTTTTTAGGTCCAAAAGTCCTCCTCTTTATCAATTTTTTTGGCATTTTCTAGCTAATAAACCTCCTTTTTTGCTTTCTGATTTTGGTAACCCTGCTTTTTCCTTGGATTTTTGGCGGGAAGTCCCTCTTTTTTTGATTTTAGCCAGAAAACCACCTTTCAATTGGACTTTCTATCGTTTTTCTACGATTTTTGTTTCCTCGGTTTTTTGGCCAAAAAGTCCTCCGATTTATCCGATTTTCTAGCTGATAAACCTCCTTTTTTGCTTTCTGATTTTGGTAACCCTGCTTTTTCCTTGGATTTTTGGCTGAAAGTCCCTCTTTTTTCGATTTTATCCAGGAAACCACCTTTTAATTGGACTTTCTATCGTTTTTCTACGATTTTTGTTTCCTCGGTTTTTAAGCCAAAAAGTCCTCCGATTTATCGGATTTTTTGGCATTTTCTAGCTGATAAACCTCCTTTTTTGCTTTCTGATTTTGGTAGCCCTGCTTTTTCCTTGCATTTTTGGCGGGAAGTCCCTTTTTTTTAGATTTTAGCCACACAATTGGACTTTCTATAGTCTTTCTACGATTTTTGGTTTTGTTTTTGCGGAAATTTTACATAGTTTTTTGGCGGGAAAACCCCTTTTTGCTATTTTCTGGCGTTTTTGAGGCCTCCAGATTATGAAACTCCCTAATTTTTTGGCTTTTTTCCTCATTCATCAGAAACCCTAGTTTTACTTCGCTTGCCGAGATGATCGATGTTAGTTTTTTCCTAACCTTCCTAGACCTTCTGAAAAACCGGGTTTGAGAGTATTACAATAATTTCCATTTAAGGAAGGTTAAAAAGGCGCTGAGAATCAAAATGTAAGACGTATAACTCATTTTATTTAACTTATACGGAACTGGTCAGTGGGAATGCGGGAAGAAGAGGTTGTTTTTTTTAACTCTTCGGGTTGACTCGTCTCAACGTTTTTCCCGTCCTCGGTTCGCACAATGAAGTGCACAACTTCAACGATTGAGTCTTCATATGTTCAAGGAATTCGAGATTCCGGGACTTATCATACCATATACTTACTATCGGCTCTGTACCATTTACGACTTGCGTGGAGCGAACGGGTAATTGCTCCGCGATTATCGAATAGTTCGAATCATCTGCACAATCGATGCTTTCCCTCATAAAAATACCTAAAAAAAGGGTTTTGCCCCAAGCGTGAATATTGCTCTTCTTATAAACCCCTGAGAAGAAGCCTGAGACGCGTCTAAGAGTCCCTGATCACTGACCCACGTAAGATTGAGGGAATTTAGCCTGGGACGCGTCTTGATAAAAGAGTCAGTGACCTGATCACTGACCCACGTAGTATTGAGGGACTTTAGCATGGGACGCGTCTTGATAAAAGAGTCAGAGTCCCTGATCACTGACCCACGTAGTATTGAGGGACTTTAGCCTGGGACGCGTCTTGATAAAAGAGTCAGAGTCCCTGATCACTGACCCACGTAGGATGGAGGGAATTCAGCATGAGACGCATCTTAGAGTCCCTGATCACTGACCCACGTAGTATTGAGGGACTTTAGCCTGGGACGCGTCTTGATAAAAGAGTCAGAGTCCCTGATCACTGACCCACGTAGGATTGAGGGAATTTGGCCTGGGACACGTCTTGATAAAAGAGTCAGAGTCCCTGATCACTGACCCAGGTAGGATTGAGAGAATTTAGCCTGAGACGCGTCTTAGAGTCCCTGATAACTGACCCACGTAGGACTGAGGGAATTTAGCATGAGACGCGTCTTGATAAAAAAGAGTCAGAGTCCCTGATCACTGACCCACGTAGGATTGAGAGAATTCAGCCTGAGACGCGTCTTAGAGTCCCTGATCACTGACCCACGTAGTATTGAGGGACTTTAGCCTGGGACGCTCCTTGATAAAAGAGTCAGAGTCCCTGATCACTGACCCACGTAGGATTGAGGGAATTTGGCCTGGGACACGTCTTGATAAAAGAGTCAGAGTCCCTGATCACTGACCCAGGTAGGATTGAGAGAATTTAGCCTGAGACGCGTCTTAGAGTCCCTGATCACTGACCCACGTAGGACTGAGGGAATTTAGCATGAGACGCGTCTTGATAAAAAAGAGTCAGAGTCCCTGATCACTGACCCACGTAGGATTGAGAGAATTTAGCCTGAGACGCGTCTTAGAGTCCCTGATCACTGACCCACGTATTATTGAGGGAATTTAGCCTGGGACGCGTCTTGATTAAAGAGTCAGAGTCCCTGATCACTTACCCACGTAGGATTGAGTGAATTTAGCTTGAAACGCATCTTAGAGTCCCTGATCACTGACCCACGTAGGATTGAGAGAATTTAGCCTGAGACGCGTCTTGATAAAAGAGTCAGAGTCCCTGATCACTGACCCAGGTAGGATTGAGAGAATTTAGCCTGAGACGCGTCTTAGAGTCCCTGATCACTGACCCACGTAGGACTGAGGGAATTTAGCATGAGACGCGTCTTGATAAAAAGAGTCAGAGTCCCTGATCACTGACCCACGTAGGATTGAGGGAATTTAGCCTGAGACGCGTCTTGATAAAAGAGTCAGAGTTCAGAACACTGAATTATCTGTTTAAAAGGAAAAGCCCAAATTGGCCTGAAAAAAAGAATTATTTCATCGAATCTCTCGGGTCATTTAAATTAATCCTAAGCCAAGTCTTCTGAGAAGAAGCCATCAATCTCTGCCCACACGTGAATGTCTTTAATCCGATTTTAGCTTCATCAAAAGGGAATTATTACACTTTCGTTCAAAAGCCGCTTCTTCAGCTTGGAACGACTCCGATCGGCTCGGCTGCCGCACGTCTCGGAACGCTGCTTTTCTGGCCTCTTTGCCTCATTTGCCTGCCGGAAAGTCGAAGAGGAAACCTCTTCTTACTACCTTTAAAACAAGCCTTCAACGGACTCGCTCGGATAATTCGTTCTCGAGTTATAGCGTTGAACGTGATGGAAAGTAAAAATTGTCGTTCACCAGCGGTACTTAGTAGCCTTGTAGGTCCTAAACAATCGGTCCTACGCCAAAAACATATAAGCACATTTGTATTGCAAATTTTGTCTGCTACAACTTTTATTTAACAACTTTTTTTCTTTTGAGCGACGGTTTCCCAGATAATTGGAAAAAACGTCGGAAACTGCTTGATAACACCGCCGTTTGATTTATCCAATAAAATGAGGCCCTTTTGTTCCATAAGGCATGAAAAGGATCTTGATATAACACAAGGACGCATTATACTCATACAAAAGTGTAATCTGAACTTTTTAGTCATTTGATATTCCGTCCTTGTGACCTATTAAATGCATTTATTGCCTACGTCATTAGATTTATCTTAAAAACGTAGCGAAGTATATTGTCTTCTAGACGAAAAACTGAATTGGTTAAAAGATGATTTTTTTCGCCCAAAGAACCGAGTAAAACTCATAGAAATCCGATGAAAAAGACGAAAAACCGAGGAAATCGAAGGGAAATCCTATAAAAAGTTGTCGTCGGGACAAAAAACCGAGGAAATCGCAGGGAAATCCGATAAAAAGTTGTCGTCGGGACAAAAAACCGAGGAAATCGCAGGTAAATCCGATAAAAAGTTGTCGTCGGGACAAAAAACCGAGGAAATCGCAGGGAAATCCGATAAAAAGTTGTCGTCGGGACAAAAAACCGAGGAAATCGCAGGGAAATCCGATAAAAAGTTGTCGTCGGGACAAAAAACCGAGAAAAAACCAAAACATTTGATAAAAAGTTGATTTTTCTGCTTAAAGATCCGGTAGAAAAGGGCTTTTGGAGGCCAAAAAATAAAAAAAAAAAAAAAAAATTAAAAAATCAGTTTAGGGAGATTTCGATGGGCACATATCCTAATAAATCGCTTATTTGGGGAAAAGCTATTAGGCAAAAACGAATTTCTCCAAATTCAAAATTTTAGGCTGAACGCTGAATGAAAGGTCATTGTCATACCATAAAGATTCGGGTAATCTCCCCAGGATTAGGAAAGAATAAATTTTTGAAAAGACCCAATTATGATAATTAGATGTCTTAAGCGTGTAATTGAAGTGGAAGTATTAATAATGGTTAATGAACGTGCGAGGTCTCGGTGAATGACTTAGTGGGGAGGACCTTTTCTTTAAAAAAAAATTTTTTTTTTAATCGTTGGGGGAGACGTGTGGTGGGGTGATTTCTTTATATGGAGAGAAAGTTCCAGGGTTCCTCGAGTCTCCTCTTGCCAAACCTAGAGCCGACGCCGCCTTCAAGACGTTTCGGCTACCTCCTGCACTAGGCGCCACTTTCATTTTTTACAAGAAACAAAAATAGTCGAATTTGCTTATAAAACATGGAGGAAAAAATACTGGTACTTGTGGGAACAAGTGAGAAAGAAAGCCGTTGTTTTCTAGGCGGTAATGCTAATTGATGTCGCTCTTATCGTCTCGTATGTCCCACTTAATCAACTCTTAACGAGTTTTATAAACAAGAAGTTCCTTTTCTCGAGTTTTTCTTCAAGGTCATTTTTCTGTAATGATCTTTGGGGCATTGCTCAACTGCCCCGGCGATCAACTGCACCGAAATGCTCAACATATCAATTGGACCGGCGATCAACTTCCCCTCTTATCGAAGCAATGGGGTATTGCTCAACTGCCCCGGCGATCAACTGCACCGAAATGCTCAACATATCAATTGCACCGCCGATCAACTTCCCTCTTATCGAAGCAATGGGGCATTGCTCAACTGCACCGGCGATCAACTGCACCGAAATACTCAACATATCAATTGCACCACCGATCAACTTCCCCTCTTATCGAAGCAAATAAATTTGGAATAAAATGCCGACATCAGGTCCTCTACGACAGCTTCCTCTATTTCGCATGCATCCAAAAGAGGAAGAGCAAAAACAAGCTGTAGCCAATGGGACAACTTTTGTTTTGTCCCTGTAGTCGGCAGTCGAAGCGCCTGAATCTTTCGCCACCACGTTTGTGACCGATGAAACCGACAAACGGAGATCTTGGTGGTGGGGAACAAGTCTCAACATTACGGTGAAGAAGTGCAGATGATATGCGACCTTTACTACCTGATAAAGTGCAGTCAATACGTATACGTTTCGCTATTTGACCTCGGTCGGTGCAGTTGATTGCCAGTCGATCATTGGCCATATGTTTGACCCCTGGAGAACTCCGGACATCGAATTCCCGTTTATGGACTTCCGCTTTCTCGAAGACGTTTTTAATTAAACTTTATCGCCCCTTTCTCGTGGACATTCCACTGTGAATTACGGCCCCTTTTATTTTGACAAAACAGACGGATGACTCTTGTAGAAAAGGACGTTTAAAAAAAAAAGAATGCGCCATATTTTACGAGTTATGTCCGCCACAATTGCGACACACATCACTTATAAATCATAACGTTCTCACATATCTCAATTTTTATTCTTTTTAATTATTGACTTTTCCTTATTAGACCGCCAACTCCTCTAATTGGAACTAGAATGCAAAGTTGGCCCGCAAGCGTGAATTGAGTTCTCCGGACTGATTTATTTTCATTGGCTTCTTTGTTCGTTAATCCGAGCTCCTCATAGATCTCGCTGTATAAGGCGTCTTGCATAATCGGAAAAGATCTAAAGCATATAATAAACGTAGCTAACTAAAGCGTGTTATTTAGATAACTAACAAGAGTAGGCTTCCTCCTCACAATTTTCACAATTTTCCCAGCATAGATTTCAAATCTTCCATAGCATCTGTGAAATATCTTGGAAGATTTTTTTTTTTTTGCAGGTCCTTACGAAAAAGTGGAAAAAATGTTTTTGGGAAAACTGCTCTCCAAGCCGCGTAAGGACTGCCAAAATGACGAGAATGAGCTTTTGTAAACAATTTTCCGATGATTTCTAGTGCTCAAATATAGGAAAGTACTTTTACCATCTACAGTTCTACAACAAAACGTTCAAGTAATAGAGCCTTGAGTCTTATTTTTGCCTTTTAACTTCCTTAAAGAAGTTATTTTGATACCCTCTACTTCGGGTTTTTGGGTCTTCCAGACCCCGGAGGGTCAATGCGAATTACCGATCTCAACTTTGTCTGTGGTGCCGGCCGGCCGTAGCATTTTTTCCGGAATACGGCCACAGTTTCACCAAATTTTCTTTAGTCGGTGAACAAGACACTAACGAGGGTGATTTTTGAATTTCGAAAAAATGGCGGAGATATGTCTGTTTGAAATTTTAAAAAATTCGCTGCGGCCGAACCGTTGCGTTGGTCCGATTTTCACCAAATTTTCTCCAATTACTCCTTATATTTCTTACAAATTTTTGGTGTAAAAAAATTTTTTTTACATTAATTATCATTTTAGTAGGGAGAAATTTCATACTCCCACGCGTTACGAGAGTGACCTCTCTTGGGCAAAAATCCCATTATTTTTACCTTGATACTTCAAAAAACTTTCGAAAAAAAAAAACAGAAAATTTTTTGAAAAAAAATTCCCCCCTTAATACTTCCCCTCCTTTATACTTCCCCTCCTTAGTACTACCCCTCCGTTATACCCCCTCCTTAGTACTACCCCTCCGTTATACCCCCTCCTTAGTACTACCCCTCCGTTATACCCCCTCCTTAGTACTACCCCTCCGTTATACCCCCTCTCCCTTCGTTATACCCCCTTCCTTATACTCCCCTCCTTCATACTTCTCCCTTATACTTCCCCTCCCTTGTGCTTACCCCTCCATTATACCCCCTCCTTTAAACTTCCCTCCTTTGTACTTCCCCTCCTATTTTTTTACTTCTCTTTAATGAAGTTTTCGTTGGAAGCTATTCAAACTAGTACTTTTTTTTGAGATGGAAGTTTCTTTCGGGGCTTTCGAATTTACTCCTTTGGTTGATGGCAAATTGTAGTTTTAGCCCCCCTATTTTGACTTTTTGTTGCTTTTTTTTTTCCTTTAGAAAAACCAGTCGTAATTATATGTTTCACAAGTACCACTGAAAGCTGTCCATCTCGGTGGTCGGCCCTAATGCGGCTAAAACAAGTGTCCCAGGATAGGACGACCGTTGTAAGTTGTAACTCGCCAGGGGGTTCTTCCATCTCACGCGAAATAAAAACGGAAAAAAAATATCTTGGGCATTTTTCATCATTTTTAAAACCTCCCGCTGTTCCCTCAGCACAAATCGACGATTTGTTCGGCATAATTTGCTTCTTTTTTCCCCCCCAATATGACATCTGTGGTTTACCATATTGGAATTGAGTGTTAACGTTGAAAAGGGAAATAACATGCCCGACTTTGGCTACTTTCGTGATCAACTTTTAATTTATTTGTACGCCTTAATAGGACGTATTATGTTAATCGACCGTCCGCACGGCGCCAGGTGTTAAAAAGTATGAAAAATCTACAACTATTCTTATTTTTTGGCCTTGATCCAGGGGCGATTAATGCATAAAACCAGTCTCTTAATTCGTGATTTCTCATATTTTTCATACGGAGAAAAAAAACTGCTTTTCGAACCTTCAGTTTAAAAACAAAAATTTTTCACTAAAAAAAAGTGAACGTCAATTACATATTTCAGTTTTTCCCAATTATCGGGGAAACCGTTGCATAAAACGAAAAAAGTTGCTAAATAAAAGTTGTAGCTGATAAAATTTTCAACAGAATTGTAGTTATATGTTTTTGTCGTAGGAGCGATTGTTTACGACTTACAAGGATTTAAAGTACCGCTGGGATTCTGATTGCTTCGACAGTTTTTAACTTCCTTGAAGAATTTATTGTGATACCCTCCAAGTCGGTTTTTTGGGGAGGGGTCTTCCAGACCCCGTAGGGTAAATTCGAATATGGATCTACACCGATCTCAACTCTGTCTGTGGTGCCGTCCGGCCGTAGCATTTTTTTTCCGGATCACTTTACGGCCACAGTTTTCAACCGATTTTTACCAAATTTTCTTTAGCCTGTGAAGTCAAAAGAAACTTAGAAAATTATTCGAAAAAAAAAACTCGGGAAATTTTTCAAAAAAAAAAGGAAAACCAGAAAATTTTTCGAAAAAAAAACTTAGAAAATTTTTCAATACAAAAAAACTCGGAAAATTTTTCAAAAAAAACCTCGGAAAAATTTAAAAAAAAAACAAGCAAAATAGTTCGAAAAAAAATTAAAACTTCCCCCTTCCTTATTCTTCCCCTCTTTTATCCTTCCCCCTCCTTTATACTTTCGTTTCCTTATACTTCCCCTCCGTTATACTTCCCCTCTGTTATACTTCCCCTCCCATATACTTCCCCCACCGTTATACTTTCTTCTCTTTAAGGAAGTTTTCGTTGGAAGCTCTTCAAACAAGTACTTTACTTTCCGTTACGTTCGAGGATATAACTCGAGAACGAATTATCCGAGCGAGTCCGTTGAAAGCTCGTTTTAAAGCTAATAAGAAGAGGAAACTTTTTCGAATGTCCAGAAATCCCTCACTATACACAAAACAAAAACTAAACACAAAAGTTTTACAAAAAAAGTCTTGTTTTTTTCCCGTAACTTCGTAATTTTTATGACCTTGCTGAAAGTAGACTACATGGTTATTATTCGAGGAAGCTCCGATGGGGTCAAGCAATAGACAATTACTTTTTTTTTATTGGCGGAACATATAAATTCTTCGGAGCGGTAACAATCCCCCAGAAAGTTTATAGGGCTTGTTACAACTCTCAACATGGTCAAAACGTAGTCAGAGTCCGAAAATGGTTCTCGTTATACATAGAATGCAAGAAAAAGGTGTGGAAAAAGTTCGAAACGCGTAAATCCGCGTTTTCTAGAGCAGAAGGAAAAATCGATGGAATTGAATTGTCATCGGCTTTTCTTTTTGAAAACGATTTACGGACGCTCACGCCCACCGCACCATAAAACGCAAACGTGTCCCAGCCATTATCATAAAGTCCAGGCTTTTTATAATTAGCCTCCCTATATAAGGACGGTAACCAATTTACGCCAAATCGTTTTTATAATTCGATACCCATAATCATACTATTTAAAAGAGAAGGGGGCAAATAGAAAACCTTTAAAGGACCTCCGTAATGAGATCAATTCCATCTTGTCCGATATGGAAAAGATTATTTTAAAATTATGAATGAATGAATGAAAAACTTTTTATATTTACAGAAAAATGTATATACAGAATAAACAAATTAAAAAAAGAAAAAGTAATCTTACATGGTAAATTAATACCGTCTGTAGGAGTATGTATCTATCTGTATGAAAACTTAAAAAAGAAAAAGAAAATTAAATAAAATAAATTAAAATAAATTGCATCCGGTTTGAGTAAAATTAAAAGTTAAATTCTTCCACAAGTTCTTTCCTGTATTCCAATGCTATTTTTGTAAATTTTATTAATCCCGAGCAGTTTTTTGAATTAAGGAGGTTAATTAGGTCTGACCTCAAGATTCGTGCTGAACCCAGCTCCGCTACTCTGAACTCCGCAAGTGTTGTGCACTCCGCTAAAAAGTGGAAGACATCTTCTCTTAGAGCCGAGTTACACAAAGAGCAGCGATCAACTTCTCTGATTGGAGAATAATTCAGGTAGAGCATTTCAGTTCTCAGTTTGAATAGCCATTTGATATCTCCGTTTGACAGATCAAAATTCGGTTTAGAGTTTGTTAGTTTGAAGGGACATAAGGAATGGTTTAGGTCACGGTACAGCAGAAATCTGGTCGAGTCGGTCGCCCTCTGAATGTTAATTTCTTTGTATTTTAAACGAATATTGGCTTCGAGACGGGGAAATTGTTTTAACCAACTGGCAACATTTTGTTGAGAAAATGTGAAACGTAAATTATAGTCAACAGCCAAGACATTTAAAGCTTTAAACCAAGAAACGTTACGCTTAATAGTTTCCCTTGCCATAATATTCGGGAGACGGTGATCGGGTAAGGAGAGAGCACGAGTAACGTAGGTTAGATGAAGTTTTAGCGTAAATAAAAAAAGAGGATCAACAGCTGTTTCTAAATAAATCATATAATTGGGTGTGAAAGCCGGGAGACCAAAGATTTTGCGTACAAACAGGCGCTGACAGCTCTCAAGCAATTCAAATGGCTGGAAGCCCCATACCTGACCCGCATAGCATAACATGGACCTACAAACCGCGCGAAAAATATTGAATTTGCTGTTGGCAGAGACGAGAGGGTTTGCAATGAGGCGGGACCAGATCGAGTTTATGGCATACTTTGAAGAAGTTATTTTAGATTTGAAGTGGGGAAATAGCGACAGTTTTGGCGTGAAAATCATACCCAAGTACTTATATTCATTAACCACCTCAATTTGGGTCTGCTTATAGTACCATCGCTCCTTCCTCGCAAATCTGCCACCTCGACGAAAGATCATTATTTTTGATTTATCCAAATTTACGGTCAACTTCCATTCTTGGCAGTATCGCTCGATCGAATCAATGTTTTTTTGTAGAGTATATGGCGAGTCAGCCAGAATCACGATGTCGTCAGCATACAACAACATTTTTATGAGAGTATGTCCGATACGAATACCATAGTCGAGGTAACTTGGGAGATCGTCAACAAACAGGGAGAATAAAAGCGGACTTAAAATGCATCCCTGCCTCACCCCGGTTTCAACAGAAAAAAATTCCGAGATATTGGATTTACTTTTGACTGCCGAGCATGCCTGTAAGAAAAGCGACTTTAAAATACTAAGGATTTTAGACGAGAACCTGAGATTAGAGAGTTTCTGCAACAGCAGCACTCGATCAACACTATCAAAGGCAGCTTTAAGGTCGACAAAAAAGGCGTAAGTTTTAGACTTGGGCACGTTTTGGCGAAGGTGAACAATGGAGGAGAGAGTGAAAATATGGTCCACCGTTGAGTAGCCCCGCCTGAAGCCTGCTTGAAATTCGCTCAGAATGTCCTTTTTTTCTACAAAATTTATAATACGGTTTAGGATGAGACTTGAGAAAATTTTAGCAATTGCATCAATGCAGGAAATACCCCTATAATTTGAAGGGTCATTTCTATCTCCTTTTTTGAACAACGGAAAAATTACAGACATGCCAAACGTAGATGGAACGAAGCCAGACTCAAAAATTTGGTTAAAGAATTGCAGCAGCTTCTCAAAAAAGCTTCCAGGTGCATGCTTGTAAAATTCATAGGGGATGCCATCTTGCCCTGGGGCTTTTTTTTCTTTCAGAGTAGAGAGAACTGCTTTCAATTCCTCCAATTCAAAGGGGGCATCCAGATCTTCATCTTGCAGCGGAGGAAACTCAGAAATCAACGCTAGAGACTGACCTGAGGAGCAACTATTAAGCAGAGTTTGAAAGTGGGAAACCCATGTAGGTGCATCGATGCAGCCTCCGCTGTTGGACCCCCAGGCTTTGAATTTATTGGCCAGCAGCCAGAACTCCTTTGCATCTTTGACTGCCACAAAGGACTTAGCCGAGTTTTCATAGAATTCCTTCTTTTTATTGAAGCATAAGATATGAAAGGCTTTTTTAGCACCAACATATTCTCGTCTAACCACACACGAGCTATTTTAAAATTAAGTTCGTTTCTTTTCAATAAGTTTTGACCCTCCAAATCATTTGAACCTTTTTAACTTCCAAAGTTATTGTGATACCCTCCACGTCCGGTTTTTGGGGAAGGGTCTCACAGACCCCGTAGGATAAATTCCAATATGGATCTATACCGATCTCAACTTTGTCTGTGGTGCCGGCCGGCCGTAGCATTTTTTTCCGGCCACAGTTTTCATCCGATTTTCACCAAATTTTCACACAAATTTCTTTAGCCGGTGAAGAAGAATGTAACGAGGGCGATTTTTGAATTTCGAAAAAAATGGCGGAGATATGGCTTTTTGAAATTTTAAAAAATTTGCTGCGGCCGAACCTCCGTTAATCCGATTTTCACCAAATACTCCTTATATTTTTTAAGAATTTTTGTTATAAAAAAATTGCCACTTTTAAATTAGTATTTTTTTTAGTAGGGAGAAATTTCGTACTTCTACCCATTACGAGAGGCACATCCGTAGGCGAAAGATCCCATTATTTCTACCTTGACACTTAAACAAATTTTCAAAAAAAACTCGGAAAATTAAAAAAAAAAACTTAGAAAATTTCATAAAAAAAACTTGGAATATGTTTCGAAAAAAAAAACTTGGAAAGTTTTTCGAAAAAAAAGAAAGAAAACTTAGAAAATTTTTCGAAAAAAAAAAAAAAGAAAACTTGGAAAATACTTCCCCCTCCCTTATACTTCCCCTTCCTTATACTTCCCCTCCCTTATACTTCCCCCTCCTTTATACTTCCCCTCCCTTATAATTCCCTCTCCTTTAGACTTCCCTCTCTGTTATACTTCCCCCTCCGTTGTACGTCCCCTCCGTTATACTTCCCCCTCCTATATTGTTACTTCTCTTTTAGGAAGTTTTCGTTGTAAACTCTTCAAACCTGTATTTTTTCAGAGAAGGGTGAGAAGCAGACGAGGGCAGAGAGAAAAATATGATTTCAGTCCTTAAGCCTTCTTCGGCTCACCCTTCTCAAAATGACAAAACTTCACAGTTTTAGAGAGTTTTCCCTCATAAATCATGTTTTTTTCTTTCCGCAGGTCGAGTATTTTCGAGAAAAGGATCAGTTTTCGATCGGGAACGAAGGGGCCGACCACTGGCTTGAAGTGAGGCGTTGTAAACTCCATTTTTCCGGCCACTATTTGGCTCAAGCGACGAACCGCCATGGATACGCCAACGCCCGCTTTTCTCTCCAGGTTTTCGCCCAAGGTAACCCTTTTTTTTCCCCCAGTAATTTAATACCACAAATTTGCCCGCTTTCGAAAACGGTAAAATGAGCCCCTGAAAATGGAGTGCAAAAGGTTAACCGGTTGTAGTCAACCTTTTTTTCCTTTATTTACGATATAGAACTTATCGTTTCTCATTTTTTTGGGAATGATTAAAATAATTGACGTCAAAAATTGAGTTCCAAATTTCTACATTGCTTCATATATTATAAAGATAATAGACTACCATAAATGGAAGCTGTTATACCGCGCCGGGTGACCTTGGGGCATTTCGGCTCTTCTTTGACCCACTGACACTATTTAGAGTTTTTTTTTTAATTGTGTCCAAATTGCGAGAGGGGGAAAAAAGTCTTCTTGTTTGCTGAAGATTAAGAGCAATGACATGTCATAGTCTGGAAGGCGCTAACCTGTGTAATCTTGTATTTTGCATTTCATTAAATAACTCGTTTGCATAATTAGTTAGAGTTACACTTCCTTATTTTTCATAAGCAAAATTGCCTTTAGCCTTATTGGCACGCGCTTTTATGGCTGTATTCCATTTAAGGACGGTTTGACAGAAAAAGAGCACGTTTTTAAAGCTTCCCTTGGTGTCTAGTTCGCTTCCAACCACTGTCTTCTGTTATGCTTCTAGAGGAAACACTTCACCACCAAGAGGAGCTTTGAAAACGAGGAGTTTTCTATTCTGTAGGCAAATAAAGAGTTTGCATAATTAGTTAGGGTTACACTTCCTTATTTTTCATAAGCAAAAGTGCTTTTTTTGGCACGCGCTTTTATGGCTGTATTCCATTTAAGGACGGTTCGACAAAAAAAGAGCACGTTTTCAAAGCTTCCCTTGGTGTCTACAGAACCGGAAAAGGTATAACCTGGCTCCCGCTTCTTATCTAAGAAGTTCCCAAGTTCGCTTCCAACCACTGTCTTCTGTTATGTTTCTCGAGGAAACATTTCACCACCAAGAGGAGCTTTGAAAACGAGGAGTTTTCTATTCTGTAGACAATTAAAGAGTTTGCATCATCCAGAAACGAGAGAACGGTTTTTTAAAAGAATCAAAAGGAAATATGAGACTCTTTTTCCCATTCTTATCAGGTTTCTGACAGTAAAAATTGAAAAAAATACCCCACGACTTATGGTTTAAACTGTGATAATCGTCAGTAATAGCCATGATGCAATCCCCGGTAAATGGACTAGAAACAAAAGTTTATAGCCCGAAAATAGGACGGCGAAAAATTTAAGATCTTAACAATCGCCACCATATAAGTAAAGAAAAATTTTTTTCCCTCGGTTGAGAGAAAACAGAAACGCCAGATGGCTTCATTTTCGACTTCTTTACGTCAACGGGACTTCAAATAATAAACAGAAACGTTCTTATATTTAAGTGGAGGCATCTCTGGTATTTAGAAACGGACGGGAGTAAACACGTGTTTCTGGAAGAACGTTTTTAAAACGATTTCCCAATAAATGTCATCCGTGTACCTCGTAAAGAAATCGACCACGTCGAAAAACCTAAACTGGTTTTCACGTCTCTTTTAATTAAATTAGTCTTGATTTTTATCTTCAGATGTATTTTGTTGAGCTAAAAAGGATCTAAACGCTTTGCGGAGAGAGAAAAATGGCTTGTGCTAGCCAGAGTTCCTTCTTCAGCTAAGCAGCACCCTTTTTGTCGTTTCCTATTGTATTTTTCGGCTTCTTTCTTCTAGAAAACTCCGGAGAAACTATTCATCGGATATAATAGCTTTGTTCCAACCACAGTTTGAAACTGGTTTCATGCGCAGAAGGATTTGCACGTCAGATGAATTCAGATTTGACAGAACGATTTGGATGAGGTCTAATTAGACGTCCAAATCCTTCTGCGCATGCTCCAGGAGTTTCAAACTGCGGTTGGAACGCAGCATGTTTGTGGAAAGGCACGTCAAAACCTACAAAATGACTAGCGGTTTTTTTGAAAAAAAAAAAATGTTTTAGTCGAAAATTAAGTTTTCTATTTTCCTAAGGAAAACTTTTTCGGAAAAACTGCTCCCAATACCGCCTAGATATTCTCAAAATAAAGAAAATGAGCTTTTTAAAAAAAATTTCTGATGATTTTTAGTGCTTAAATATAGGAAACTAATTTGAGGGAAAGCGCTGCGATGTCTTGTTTTTGAAACAAATTTTTCTGGAGGTCCCCCTTAAGTGTGAAATTGGTTGTTTCATAAATCAAACTGGTCAATAAAATAATTACATGAAATTATATAAAACGTTTGAATCCAGTTTATTGTATTTGGCATCGTGAGTCACACTGTCATTTTATTGGGAAAAAAGTTCAAGAGAACACATATAAGGACTCTTGCATCAAATACCCCGTCACATGTCATTCAACTCAACGGCTGGAGAAAAGAAAAGAAAAAAAAGCCCAGTTTGGGAATCGAACCCACGACCTTTGACGTACCCCACCGCTGCCTCTGTAGGCTGACTGATTTACGTATCTAATTACTTTCGAAAAGCATGTTTGCCAATTATAAATGGAATATTCGATTATCCAATTGTATATGCAGTATCCCACGTGGTCACGACTGAAAACGAGAGAAAGCCTCTGGACTTGGTAAAAACGTGGATGATGAAAGATGCCGATTTAGCGGCGAGTAAACGGGTTCGATATAGTAGGTGAGACTCCCGAAGGTTTGACACAGTTTTGACAGTTGACAGTCTCCGTGTATAGTCAGGTGGTGAGTCAAGAGTCCGGTTAATATCCTTAGATGGACCCCACCGACCTCGCAAGGACGCTCTCCCTTCTTCTTTTCTATCGACCTTTTTTTTTTCTTGTGGGAAAAATCTCTCTGAAAATGGCGGAAGCGTAGACTTCCTAAGAGAAATAGTGCTCTAAAATGCCCCAAAATTGAAGTAAAACGCCCAAAATCCTGTTAAAAAGAACGATGAGGTACTTCAGAATCTGACTAAGGGCCTTCTCAAGAGGCGTCTTCCTTTTCATTGTTACCTCACGAACTTAAAATCTGTTTCCTTTCCAGATGAAAGGCGGAATATCAGGATGAATGCTGCCATCGTTAAGCTAGCGTAAGTAGTTCATCATAAATTAAGACCCCCTTAGAAAACTAGTTTTAAAAATGCCACTTGTAAGTATGGTTGTCGTTTTAGAGAAATAGACTGTTTACCGTTAGTGACCAGGCCGCTTGGAGACGCGCAGTGCATAGTTGGCAAACCTGTGACGCTCGAGTGTAGGATCAAAGGTGAACCCCAACCTGGGATACTTTGGAAAAAGGACGGATTTGTATGATGAATCGTATTTTGATTTGTTTTTAATTTAGATTTAGGTTTTCAAGCAAGGGAAGAAGGCGGTCGAAGGGGAAGCAGTGACGTTGACATTGGAAGAGACGAAGCCACATCATCAAGGCATTTATAAATGCGAAGCCTTTAATTCTCTTGGGAAAGCGTCAACTTCTGCTTTTTTATCAGTTCAAGGTTTTTAATAAAGCTTTTTCTAATTTGGCTTCATTATTTTGGAAACCTTAGACCGT
Source organism: Orius insidiosus (assembly GCA_014119065.1). Classification (NCBI taxonomy): domain Eukaryota; kingdom Metazoa; phylum Arthropoda; class Insecta; order Hemiptera; family Anthocoridae; genus Orius; species Orius insidiosus. The sequence continues at coordinate 956,771 of JACGAQ010000007.1, forward strand.
TTTATTTTCAGAAAAGGAGGAAGAGGCGCAGAATCAAATTTCTCCCTGTGTGACTCGTATGTTGTATTTTGGAAAGGAAATTGTTTTGATTTTAGTTGTTTAGGAGAGGCTGTAGATCCTGAGACGTTGGCGCTTAGAGGTAGACGAGCGACGCCTGCGAGATTTCTGACAGTCCCACACGATAGAGTCGTTTTAGCAGGAGACCCCGTACGTCTAATCTGCTCCGGATACGGGTACCCTTTACCTTCAGCCACATGGTACAAAGATTCCGTCCTCATAGAATCCGCGAGGTTGAGAATCAGTGAGGACGGCGACCTTTACACCCTCGAAATTGGAGAGACGAGGACTGAAGACGCGGGAAAATACACCGTCATCCTGGAGAACATAAAAGGGCGCGCCGAAGCGAGCGCTACTATCCAAGTAGTCAGTAAGTCTTTCAATTCTTTCAAAACGGAAAAATAATTCTTTTCAGGTCATCGGAAGGAGAACAAGATGGTGAGCAAAGACCACCAGTTTGGCAGAAGATACAGAGACCAAAGAGAAAATAAAGAACGTGAGCAACCTGACCAACCTGAGCAACCTATTCAAGAATGTACAGCAACTGAAGGATCTACGTTTACTCTCTCATGCCATATTGGGACTTCATCAACAGCAACATGGTACAAGTACGTACAATCTTTCCATTTTTCTTTTTAAAATGCTTTGTAGAGATGGAGAACCTATGAGGGATGGAGAAACTGCGGAAGAAGACGGTCTTTCACGCTTAAGACTAGGACCTTTGTCGCCTTCCGATACCGGTCTTTATTCCTGCCGGTTATCCCAAGAATGGGGACTTGCCCAGGGTTTGGTACGATTGACCGTCACCCCAATAAAACATCAAGAGATAAGACCTCCGATCTTTACCAAAGGGCTACCTCGAGAATTGACTGCTCAAGAAGGCCAACCGGTTTTAATCTCGGCTACTGTCTCCGGTAAGTGCATTCTAAATGAATAAACAAATCAACAAAATTTTTAGGAGAGGAGCCTTTGAAAATAGTCTGGTCGAGAGGAGGGACGGAGATACCGGACTGCGATGATATGAAGCACATAGAGTCAGGAAATGGCGATGTCATCTTGAGAATAGCCGACGTTTTTGTCCAAGACGCCGGTCTCTATACTTGTTCCGTCTATAACTCACACGGGATGGCTCAATCCCACACCAGACTCATAGTCAAAGGTACATAAAACATTTTAAAGAAAATAAATGACATCCATTTCAGAAGAGATTAATCAAAATGAAGAAGAAGTACCTGCTAAAATTATAAGAGGGCCCACCGACTGCATAGCGTTGAGGGAAAACAAAGCGGTTTTGAGTGCCCGCTTTACGGGAAAACCTCGGCCAACTCTCATGTGGTCAAAAGGGGTAAGAAAATTGGTTCAAAAACACCACTTATTTGTTGCTTAGGGCGTCGAATTATCTACGGGTAAGAGGCTGAAGATAGAGACAGATAACGACATGGGAGAAAGCAGATTGATTATAGACCCTGTCGAAGCGGACGACAGCGGAAAATACGTTTTGACGGTTTACAATCATCTTGCGACAGTTTATCATTTCGCATCATTATCCGTCGAAGGTGAGTCAAATTGATGCTAATTTTAATAGTGGCTCCCTTGAAGACTTTTTGGTCAGTGGTGAGTCACAAGGACGTCAATTGGAATCGGGTAGGGGGGGACAAAAGACAACTATTATTGTTTACTTTCGAAACAGTTTTAAAAACTACCGGAGCAGTCTCACGGTTGATAGCGAACATGCCTCATCACAAACGTAAGTCGGATACGTCATATATCGTAACGGGTTTTACCCAAAAGTACAAAAGATCCTTGATTCTTTTTGTCTTGTAATTTTCTTTCTTTTTGTTTTGCTGCACCTGACCCCCCCCCCCCCCTATCGCGGAAAAACTTGTCCGTTTTCAAAGCTCCGCTTGGTGAACTCGTGATTTTATGAAGTTTTTGGATGCAGCGGTGGATACAGAGGGGGGTGAAAATATGGCGCAGAGATAAAAGAAATCATTTGTGTCAACATGCGAAGTACAAACAAAGACAAAAGTGTCAAAAACGTCTGATTTTGATAATTTAAAAATAATGCTTTGTAGCAAAATATTGTTTTTATTTATCTTAAACGAACGCTTATTTAGCGCATTAGAATTTCCAGAATTCACGGCTGTTGTGTCGGAGAACAATAGGAGTTTGGGAAGCGCTATTCATATTCGTAAAGGGCTCGTTTTAACATCGTGCACGGTGGCCTCGATTTATAGCAATGAGAAGAAAACGTTGACTCCTCGAAATCCTCTGAAGATGAAGATTAAATTTAAAAATGGTTCCCCTTCTGTTAAGAAAGTCATTCTTCACCACAACTGTTCAGTGCATACATCGCTTAAAATATACTTTTACGACCTAGCCGTCCTCGTGCTGGCTGAGCTGGAAGCGGTGACATTCAGTGTTGCCAAAAGAACAGTACCATTCACCGACTATAAAGGGATGTACAAAATGATGACCGATGATGAGCTACAGTGTTTTTTGATCTCCCCAGAGAAGACTGTAAGCGTCAAGTTATCCCCTTGCGATTTAGAAGCTTGTGGGAATTGTTCTTTCACCAAATGGTATTTGAGAAATCGCGTTATAATGGCGTCTTTGAATAAAAAAATGGAAGTCGCATCTGGCGTTCCTTTGCTTTGTGACTGTTTATTTTGGGGTTTAGTTTCTCCTCAGGTGGGACAAAATCTGGAAGCGAAAATCCCGATAACTTTGCTTTTTCAGAACGACGTTGAGGAATTTCAAAAGCAAAGTAGTAAACCTCAATCCAACATTTCATCAAAAAACAGTTTTCTTCTTCTTTTTATGTTAATAAAATGTTTGTAAATTTGAAGGTGTTCCTGACCCACCGGCTGATAGACCTGTGGCTAGTGTAAGGTCGTCTGGGATTGATGTGACGTGGTCGAGCCCTTATTACGACGGTGGTTCCATGATAACTGGATATAGCGTAGAAGTTTCAGAAGGTACCATCTGGAGGACGATAGCTGATAGATGCCATAGTTTATCGCATACAATCTACGACCTTAAAAAAGGGAAAACGTACAAATTCAGAGTCCGCTCTCACAACACGCACGGTCCAAGCGAACCAAGTATGGAATCCGCATCCATCTCTATGCCTGGTAAGTTTCATCTCTGTCAAAAACCCAAAAAAAACAAAATTTTTCAGAAAATGAAGTTGCTACTGTGGAATTCGAAGATGGCACCTTGTTTTTTGAGAGGTACGCTAAATTGGAGGAGCTGGGAAAAGGAAGGTATGGAACCGTGCATAAAATTAGGGACAGAAGCGGCAGTGAATTCGCTGCGAAAACTGTACGCTGCATTAAAAAAGAAGATAGAGACAAAGCCGCACAAGAAGTGGACATAATGAACACACTCCGCCATCCAAAACTCCTTCAGCTAATCGCTGCATACAACAACCCACGAGAAATGATCCTCGTTTTAGAATAGTAATAATTTTTCGGTCTACTGAAGCATTCTAATGTGTCTTTCAGCATATCTGGGGGAGAACTGTTTGAAAGGGTTGTCGCTGATGATTTCACGTTGACGGAAAAAGATTGCATTTTGTTCATGAGGCAGATTTGTAAGGGTGTTCAGTATATGCATTCGCAGTCTGTCGTCCATCTTGACCTGAAGGTACTGTCTTTGCGGACTATTTAGTTGCTTGACGTTTTTTTTAGCCGGAAAACATAATGTGTACGACGCGTGACTCACACGAAATAAAACTGATAGATTTCGGGTTGGCGCAGAAACTGAGCGGAGATATTCCAGTGCGAGTTCTCTTCGGTACGCCGGAATTCATCGCGCCCGAAATCATCAACTACGAGCCAATCGGTACGCAGACCGATATGTGGTCAGTCGGCGTCATCTGCTACGTCCTTCTCTCCGGACTGTCGCCCTTCATGGGGGACAACGACGCCGAAACATTCGCGAATATAACCCGAGCGGATTTCGACTTCGAGGATGATTCTTTCGACTCCATTTCTAACACCGCCAAAGAATTCATATCAGAACTGCTCGTCAAAAGAAAAGAGTATGTTTTTCATCATTTAAATTTTAATTAATTTAAAATGTAGAAAACGATTGACGGCCGCGGAATGCCTGAAGCACAGTTGGATGAGTCAAGAAGACACCGAAATGAGCCAAATCAAACTAAGCACAGATAAACTCAAAAAGTTCATCATAAGAAGGAAGTGGCAGGTAAAAAATTAACCTTTTTTGTGTGTGTTTTGTGTGATTAACACCGTGTGAAATAGAAAACTGGGAACGCGATACGAGCTTTAGGTAGGATGGCGAACCTTTCGGCCGCTTCGAGAAGGGGGTCGCATCAAACATCGATGAGCAAAACGTCCGATAGTGTCAAAAGGGGTCGACAATGTTCGGAAAGAAGCGATTCTGGTTTCAGCGATTGTTCGACGACCGGTTCCCTTTCGGCGGCGCCCTCTCATCTCCTTCAGGATAAAAAGTATTCCATTTCTGAAGAAATCGAAGACAAACTCACCAAGTCAGAAAAAGGTTTGTACTTCCTATCTTTCTCTCCTTCCTTGAAATCATCGTCTATGTGAGTAAATTTGCTGTGGGTTTTTTTCTCACCCATTTTGCAAACTTTCCCAAATCAAGGTTGTTACACCTGTTTATATATATTTTTTTTCAGTGCTGGAGCCAAAGGGCGCCATTGAAGGGTTAAAGAAAACCGACGCGCCGAAATTTTCCGGAAAACGACTTCTGGGATCGAAAACGACCAACGAAAACGTTCAAAAAGCCTTCGCTTTTTGGAACAGATAAAAAAAACCTATTATTAATGTAAAATAAACCAAAGTATAAAAATTATATTTTTTTGTAATCTTAAAACTTAGAAGAAACTAACCTAAAAATTTAGTACAACAATGATTCTAGTGTTACTTCCTATTTATATACTTTAAAATGGTTTTTATATTATTTTAAGATGTGTTTATGTACAATAAAATGATAAATGAATGTTGTCTTTGATTTTAAATCGATCACTGCCTCCTTGATCATTGAAAATTGACGATCGTTAAAACGTAAACTTGAAAGAAAGTAATTGTGATACCCTAGAGATGGTTTTTCCGAAATTCCAGACCCTACTAATCTTATATTGATGACTGTGGAGCGCATCGATTAATTTTTAAGTATATATTAACCGGTTTAGTACATACATCGAAACTATCGATACTGTGTGGAGCGTCGCCATTTTTTTTTTACAGAACACGGCCATAACTAGAAGGTTATAAAACTTCAAAATTAGTTTATTACATATGAGTATAAAAATAATAGTGTACAGCATGAGTGGATTAAAGCGAAAAGTAGGATAAATTTGGGGTCAAAAAAATCGGTAAAGTAGAAAAAAGTATTCCAGAAATACATCAAAATGAAAAACAAGGTGATTGTGACAGATCTTAAACTGGGGAAGGAATAATAGAAAAGGAAAGAAAACCAAGAAACAAGACATACAGACATGCCGCAGATGAAGAATATTAGCTGAGGAATAAGAAGCCAGGGAGAAACAGGATAAGGGACGAATACAGGGTAGATTTTTCCTTCTGTTACATTCTTTTGGTATATGACGATGGAATAGACGCATTTATATCTTATCGGGTAGTCCCTTTCAAGCCTGACCACCGTCGATCTATTCAACTGCATGGATACTTTATAGTCGCCATCTTGAATATCCGCGTAGACCAAAGACGGAGAATACTTCACACGGAATAAATAGATGACTTCAGCTTCTGTTTTGAATATGAAGTTTCCCGTGACGTTGGTCCCGAAGACGAAGAAAACGCGGGCGGAACGTTTCGTCTTCTCATAAGCCTTCGCGATCGGATCCGCATAGGGCATTTGTCTAAGCCCAAATTGTGTGACGACCACAGAAAAACTTTTGCCATCTTCAGCATTTAAAATGGACGATCTATTATATTTCTGAACAGTAAAGTTTCTTTCCAAATATCCATTTTGAGTAATCAAATTTAACAAAACAATTTTCTTATATGGAGTCATAATCAGCTTGTTGATATCTGAAGTGACGGTGATTTGTTCATCCAGCATATTGTAGAATGTCAGCTGTGCGGTTTTGGAGGGAAGAAGCATTTTTGTCTCTTCGATAGAACGCTGGGAGAAAAGAGCGACTATCAGACCGCAGGTGAAAATAATCAGTCCGGCTGTTATCATAATTGGTTCTATTCTTTTAAACCTTAAAAATGGGACGGACAATTCAAATAAAATGACGCAGATAAAAACTGATAGGTCGACAATCAATTCGTAGCCGATCAAGTCTAACGTTTGAGGCAAAGAGATCGATTGTTGGGTTAATATTTTGAAATGGATGTCCACATTTAGGCACCAGAGAAATGAAAAAAGAATAATTAATGGTAAAATATACAGGGTGACACGCGTCCTTAGGATTGTTTCGTTGTCGCATTTTGGTGCTGTACGCTCAATCCAGTTTTTGTCGTCTGCCTTCTTCTTGACCTTCGTAGCCACAGCGATCCACAAGCATCTCAACGTCTTCTCCACACATCTAGTATCGACTTTAATTTTTTTGAAATAATTTTCCGACAGGATAAAGGAGACAGAGACCAAAATCATGATGACGAGGGCGAAAAAAAGCTTAGGAAAAGTGCCTTCGTGCTGCATGAAGATTTTTAAAAAAATTTCAATTTCGATGAAGATGAAAGCAAAGGGTCGTATGGTGTCTTTCGATTTTATTTGGTCGAGACCGAAAGCGTAGGCGACTCCGATGAAGGAAAGCGAAAATGCAACGGCCACGTGGGACAGGACAAAAAGCATTCCTGAAGGAAGAATCCACGTGACCATAACCATCGCCGGCAGTACCATCGAAAACACAAAAGACATCCTTAAAACTGAATACTTTCCAAAATACGAATCCGCCATCCACGAAAATAAAAGCATGAAGACGATGATGGTGACCGGTTTCGTATAAGAGGCGACCTTGATGTGATATTCGTCTATCGAACTTTTTATAGAATTCAATGAGTCCACGCATATCGTATACGCTATTATAAACATACTGTACCAAAATATATAAAAACGTAATTGTTGTGATTTTTTCGATAATTTTAGGGCTGTAAAAATTTAGTGTTTTCATTATTCAGTCAAATTGTCACATGTGGGCCAAAAAATGCAGAAGAAAAGACGAAAAACTTGAATCTGGCAAAAATTGGGTCCCTTGGCTAAAATTTCGAGGATGACAGTCCAAAATCTGATAAAATTGGATTCCCACGCAGAAAAGGCTAAAAAAAACTGAAAAAAATGTCCAAATGGGGGGTTCTCGGCCATTCTTTGACCCTTTCGAGACCGCGTCTGACGCTGGATTCTCTGCGCTACTGGCGCAGCACTTTTCCCCTCTCTTTGGCCCTCACTTCTCCCCGACCTCTCCCAGCGCCCAGCAAAGCACAGAAAGCGACGAGTGATGCGATCATCACGTAGTTCATTTCTTCCCCAACAGATTGCCAGTTTTTGCATGTCGCTAGCGCCACGGGAAGCGAAGGTATTAAATTTTTTAGAGATGCTTCCTGCTGGCGCCGCTGGGCAACTAAAGTCGCCTGCGGTCTCCAAACGAAAAGCGCGAATGGCAACTATAGTCGCCTGCGGTCTCGAAAGGGTTAAACCTCATGTAGAGGTCTAGCTGATAGAAAATACAGCAAAAAAATTATTTATTTCTTTTCCACGCTACCACCTAGAAACGATTTCATCTTCTCTTCATCTCCTCCTTTCCTCAATTCTGCCCAATTTTTCAAAAAAGAAGCGATTTCCTCATGCTGAAATGTAACCGCGTCATCAAACGCAGTTTTTCCCATTCTTAAAACAAAATTATAAATAATTAAACTTGTTCAGATTTACATGTCTTTCGCTTCAATGATATTAGGACAGTTAGCGATGATAAATTTGCACAATGCTTTGTGCCCATTGGTCGCCGCTATATGAAGAATCGTCCTTTTCATATAATCTCTGATCCCTGGATTCATACCTGCAGTGATCAATCTAAAACAGTGTTCAGCGAGGGAAAAAGATTTGTCGAAGAAAGGTTACCTAGCAATAGCATCAATGTCGCCATGAGTGGCTGCATTAAAAACTGCACAGTTTATCCCACACGTATTCATTTGTTTCGAACCACCCAAACTACGTGTCCAAGTGCTTTTTTCAAATGGATGAAAACTATAAAAATTCGACAATGTCTATATTTTTAATTATTGATTTTTGTTATTAATTTTACTTACTTTCATGAATTGTAATGATCGTTTGCTTAAATCGTAGGAGTCTAAATTTGGCGAATATGAGGCGATAGCGAAAAAACCGGGTACGACGAATAAAGCACCACCTGATGACGACATTATGGCTGGTATTCCAACCTTAAAAGTAAAGGTTATCTTTAGGTTATCAAGGTCTAGAATGCGCAATTGTACAAGTGCTGCGTTCTAGGGACTTCAATTGAAATAAGTTTTTACATCAAATAAGAAGTTTTCTGCAGTATGATCGATTCCACAAATTTGTAATATAGAAAGGACATTTTTATTATTTTCTTGATCGAGAACATCTTTTCCAGTAAACGGCTGTACTCCATCGTTGGCAAGGGTGGCGCCGATCAAAGCCAATTTTGATGAATTAACTTCAATAGAATTTATCTTAAGAAAATTAAATTTTGTACCTAACTTATTTTACTTGATAAAAATATTCAAGGAGTTTTGAAGGTTCAGTTGCTGGAGGGAAGCAGTCTAAATGGAGGAGCTCGTTGACGACAGCTTTTGCTCTAAATGAATTTTCTCTTTCGTCTATGACGATGATGTTGTTACAATTTAATTTTTCACCATCGGACATTTCCATGAGGAAGCAAAGGAACTTTTCAAATTTGTCTGCATATGAAAGACCTGGGAAAGCCACCGATTGCCATACAGCGCATGCCATTAGGACTCCTCCAAGCGTCAAAGGATTAAAAGGTTTCTCTAATAATCAGATTATTATTTTAGCCATCGAATACAAATTTACCTTCTCTATTTACATCCGTTATTATAAAACCAGCAGGTATCGGCTCATAGCTGCAGTATTTATGGAACTCTTCGTAACCAACATTTTGCAGTATAAATGCATACAGTAATGGCCAACTAAAAAAAAATGAAGAACTTTTTAAAGTATCAATTTACCTTAAAGATTGCATGGTAAAATAATCATCATTGTCGCCAAATTGAAGTTTCTGACCGTCAACACTGAACATCGATAAACTCCATGGGTCCTTAGCTCGGACGCCGCAGACTTCCCTAAAATTTTTCGCTTTCTTTTTAAATAAAAGTGCGCCCAGTTGATAGAACTTACGACGCCACTATTGTCGACGAATTGCGCCAAAAAAATGAGCCTTAGGGTTTTCTCAAATTCTTCCAAATCTGGTACGACGAGCTTCTTTTTCAGCGCTCGGCCGAACAAATCGTGTTTATTCGCAAGGCTTAAATTTGATCAGAAGAGGTTAGTTCAACGTTGTGCTCATAGATGGCGCCACCCTCACTGATGAGACTCATCGTGATTTTCAACAAAAGGAAACTATTGAGATACCCAATAGGGAAGTTGGATCTCAACTTTGTCTGTGGTTCCGGCCGGCCGGCCGTAGCATTTTTTTCCGGAACACTTTACGGCCACAGTTTTCATCCGATTTTCACCAAATTTTCACCAATTACTCCTTATATTTTTTAAGAATTTTTGGTGTAAAAAAATTGCCACTGTTTAATTATTTTTTTTTTTAGTAGGGAGAAATTTCATACTTATACCCATTACGAGAGGCACATCCCTAGGCCAAAGAGCCCATTATTTCTACCTTGACAGTTCAAAAAATTTTCGAAAAAAAAAAGAAACCCCGGAAAATTTTTACAAAAAAAAAAAGGAAAATTAAAAAAAAAAAAGGAAAATTAAAAAAAAAAACTCGGAAAATTAAAAAAAAATTAGAAACTTAAAAAATTTTTCGGCAAAAAAAATCCTCCCCCCCCTATACTTTTCCTCCTATATATGTACTTCCCTTCCTTATACTTCCCCATCATTTATACTTCCCTTCCTTATACTTCCACCTCCCTTATACTTTCCCTCCCTCCGTTATACTTCCCCCTCCCTTATACTTCCCCCTCCGTTTTACGTCCTCTACGAATTTTTGGTGTGAAAAAATTGCCACTTTTTAATTATTATTTTTTTTAGTAGGGAGAAATTTCGTACTTTTACCCATTAAGAGAGGCACATCCCTAGGCCAAAAAGCCCATTATTTCTACCTTGACACTTAAAAAATTTTCGAAAAAAAGAGCTTAAAAAATTTAAAAAAAAAACTCGGAAAATTAAAAAAAAACTTGGAAAATTTTAAAAAAATTTCTTGAAAAACCTTAGAAAGTTTTTCAAAAAAACCAACTTAAAACTTGGAAAATTTTTCGAAAAAACTTCCCCCTTTCTTATACTTTCCCTGACTTATACTTCCCCCTCTGTTATACTTCCCCTCCCATATACATACTTCCCCTTCCGTTGTACGTCCCCTCCGTTATACTTCCCCCTCCTATATTGTTACTTCTCTTTAAAGAAGTTTTCGTTGGAAGCTCTTCAAACAGTACTTTTTAAATTACCTTTCAAAAGTCGAAAAATCGATTTTGGCTTCAGGAAAGCATTTTCCATTTTGAGCTTTTATCGATTGAAAAAGCGACAAAAATCTCGAATCCTGACATGGGTGAATCCCTTGACATCGGATATCCTAAGATCATGTGGTCATTTATCCAAAATTATGACGTCATTACCTCAAGAACATGAGAGAGGCAAGCTTTTCCATCTTTATCTCTGAACTTCTCGTAAACCCTCCCCCATTCGCCGGTCTCGGGGACGAAATCCTTCCTGAAAATCGGGATTTGAAAAAAATTGGAAAACAAAATTTTCTTTACTTGGAAACTTTACTTTTTCTTTTCACTACAGACTGTGAGGCAGAGGAGCTCATCTTTTACAAAATTTAGCTACAATTTTAATCACATGTGTAGGTTGCGAGTTACCTTTCCAAATGTATAACCTGATTTTTTTTTATTTAGCAAGCGCTAAATACATCCCACCAGGAGAAGTTAAATCTATAACGGCAGCTTAGAAATAATTAGAACAAAGTTGGAAACTAATTAAAACTTTTCTTATCTGGGCTGATTTTTTTCCCCGGTTTTTTTTCTTTGTTTAAGCGGTGAATAGCCAAATTTTTCCTTTCAAATATTCCCTTTATCCACCCAGTCGTCTAGCAACGTAATGCAAACACTTGTGGATTCCGCGGCCGCGCGAGATGATCTTCTCATCGGCAGTCATGCCTTACGTACCGAGCTAGCAGCGTCGAGATGGAACCGTTCGGCGACGAGATCGCCCGTAGTACGGAGCACCTTGTCGAAATCACGCCGAAAAGGAGCAGGTAGAAAAGAAAAAGAATGAAATTCGCAAATTTTATTTTATTATGCAGAATTTGGAAGAAATTGTTCAAAGAGAAGAGCTCAACGGAGAAAAAACTTATATTAGCTGTTTTACTTCTTTCTCTAACTGCATTCTCGTTATTTGTAGCCCTTCTGGTCATCTCTACCATGCGTAAGTTGGTATTTCTCAAATCTTAAGGGTTCATGGCCAATGAAAAGAGCGAAAGAATTTTCCTAAAGTGCTCTAGGCTCAAGAAAACCCGGTAAAATGGTGTTTGTTGACCTCTAAGATTTAGGAAAACTCCAAAAAAATTATTTCTTGGCTGAAAACGGAGGAATTAAAAAACTTGGGCCAAAAATTTTGTAAAGTAAAAGTTTTTTGCCTCAAATTAAAAAGCACGGGATCCCCCCCCCCCCCAAAGTGGTCGAAAAAGGCGGCCTAAAATCTTTTAAACTGGGCATTTTTGGCCTAAAAAACCAAAGAAAACCCCGGAAACCGCCTGAAATGAGGGACAATCGCTTTGAGCCAAAATAACAACTTCTGCTTATTTAAAAGTGGAATAAGCAGTTATCAGATTATTGAAGACTTTCGTTTTTCTTCTTTTTTTGGAACTGCGGACGTTCTCGATATTTTCGCGATATTGAATATAACGTCAATTATAGGTCGAGATTACATACAATAGATAAATTGGGTATTGATTACCCATCAGGAATACAAATGACTCTGAAACCTCAAGATTCGGGTCATTGATTCCAACTTTTTCCTATATCCACTATTTATTGAGTTCAAACATTAGATTTTAGGATAAAATATAATGCAAACTTGCGCCTAAACTGAACATATTGTCCACTTCTGCTAAAACATGATAGGTAGCGCTGCTCTCCGTTTTCAGCATTAACCTAACCTATTTACTGTAACCTATAGCAATGTCCACTTCTGCTAAAACATGATAGGAAGCGCTGCTCTCCGTTTTAAGCATTAACCCACCCTATTTACTGTAACCTATAACAATGTCCACTTCTGCTAAAACATGATAGGTAGCGCTGCTCTCCGTTTTGAGCATTAACCTAACCTATTTACTGTAACCTATAACAATCGATTTCATTTTTTTTTTCAACCAACTTAACAATATTTGTTATTAGATTTTCTAAAGTTTTTATCGGTTTTTTTGGCCTACAACCACGCAAAACGAATTCCCGCGCATTTCACATGGATTTTGACCTCTAAAACCCCTATTTCAACAAGATTTTAGACCGTTTTTCTCGAACTTTTGACAATAGAGAAACCTTATTTTTACATTCCTCCGTTTTCAGCCAAGAAACTACATTTTTTGGAGTTTTCCTTTATCTTCATGGGGAAAAAACACAGTTTGTAGAGTTTTTCGCATTCCTAGCTAGCTTTCTCATCAATTTCTTGAACTTGGAACCGTCTTTTTATCCAATCGGGACGTTTTCTAGAGTTTTTGAGGTCATAAAACTCCCTATTTTCTAAATTTTAAGGGATTTTACCAGTTTTTCGGCCGAAATGGTCGCTTGCCTTGTGATAAAATATCATGGAAACTTCTGCATAAGCTGCAGAAATATTCTTTCGATGACCACTTCCGCTAAAACGTGATAGGTAGCGCTGCTCTCCGTTTTCAGCATTAACCTAACCTATTTACTGTAACCTATAACAATCGATTTCATTTTTTTTTTTCAACCAACTTAACCAATATTTTTTATTAGATTTTCTAAAGTTTTTACTCTTAAAGGCCTAGTAGGCCTTTAACTTAAAGGCCTACAACCACACAAAACGAATTCCCACGCATTTCACATGGATTTTGACTCCTAAAACCCCTATTTTAACAAGTTTTTAGACCATTTTTCTCGATCTTTTGCCAATAGAGAAACCTTATTTTCAAATTCCTCCGTTTTAAGTAAGCCAAGAATCAACATTTTTTGGGGCTTTCCTTCCATGGAAAAAAAAAACACCCGGTTTTTAGAGTTTTTCGCATTCTCATCAATTTCTTGAACTTGGAACCCCCTTTTTATCCGATCCTTTTCCCGGGTTTCTGAGGCCTAAATTTTAAGGGATTTTTCCAAAGTTTTTTGGCCAAAATGGTCACTATTTGACGGGCGTTTTACTGCTTGCTTTGTATTTTGGACCGCAATACTAGAAATTTTCTTCAAAATTTGACAAATAATTTATTTTTCAGGTCAGAAAAAAATTTGTTACTCCACCGAGTGTATTAAATCTGGTATTTTGACTTTTAAATTATTATATATATTTTATTTTTCAATTTTTAGCATCAATGTTTCTCGAAAATATGGATACGAGACAGGACCCCTGCGCTGATTTCTATCAGTTCACCTGCGGTAAATGGTCGGAGGCCCACATCACGCAGTCGGATACGAACTCGTGGTTTGCCGACCGCACGAGATATATTTCTTCTAAAATCGCCGGTAAAAAAGACGATAATTGCGGCGAAAAAAATTTGCCCTTGGGTCAACGTCCAATTGTAATTGTATGATCTCAATCGATTGTCGACGTTATCGGTTTCTTTTCATCTTTACCTTTGTCACACGATCACGCATCATTTTTTTAAATATAGAAGTCCAAATTGCTTTCATTTACCATCAAGATACCCTGCTGATCAATATTCGATTACATATCACCCTCTTTGCAATTTAATTACTACAATTTTCAGACATAATGACCAATAAAAAGGGTCTTTATGGCCCCACAAAATCGTATGCAAGAGCTTTTTTTAATCGAAGATTTATGAATCGTCGGCCCGATTTTCACCAAATACGCCTTATATTTTTTACGAATTTTTGGTGGGAAAAATATACTTTCACCACTGGCGAGAAGACATCCCTTGGGCAGACGGACCCATTATTTCTACCAAAGAACCTAATTTGAAAATTTGTCAAAAAAAAAGTACCTACTAGTTTGAAGAGCTTACTACGAAAACTTCCTTAAAGAGAAGTAAAAATATAGGAAGGAGAGTATAAAGGAGGGGAAGTTTAACGGAGGAGGGAGTATAAAGGAGGGGAAGTATAACGGAGGGGGAAGTATAAAGGAGGGGAAGTATAACGAAGGGGGAATTTTTTTTTTCAAAAAATATTAAATTTTTCTCGGACATTTTTTTAAGTATCAAGGTATGTAGAAATAATGGACTTTTTGCCCAAGGGAGTTCCCCCTCGTAGCGGTTGGAAGTATGAAATTTCTCCCTACTGAAATGATAATTAATGTAAAAGCATGTACTTGTTTGAAGAGCTTCCAGCGAAAACTTAAAGAGAAGTAACAATATAGAAGGGGGAAGTATAACGGTCGGGAAGTATAACAGAGGGGGAAGTATAACGGAGGGGGAAGTAAAACGGAGGGGGAAGTATAAGGGAACGAAAGTATAACGAAGGGAGGAATAGTATTAAGGAGGGGGAAGTATTAGGGAGGGAAAGTATAAGTGAGAGGGAAGATTTTTTGTCAAAAAATTTTAAGTTTTTTTTTGAAAAATTTTCCAAATTTTTTTTTTTTGAAAAATTTTCCGAATTTTTTTTTGAAAAATTTTCCGAATTTTTTTTGGAAAATTTTCCGAATTTTTTTTTGAAAAATTTTCCGAATTTTTTTTCAGTAAAATTTTCCAAGATTTTTTTGACAAATTTTCCGGTTTTTTTTTTTTTTTTTTTTTTTTTTTTTTTTTTTTTTTTTTTTTAACGGATATGCCTCTCGGGTAGAAGAGTGCGAAATTTCTCCCTACTAAAAAAATAATAATTAAAAAGTGGCAATTTTTTTACACCAAAAATTCTTAAAAAATATAAGGAGTAATTGGTGAAAATTTGGTGAAAATCGTACCAACGGTTCGGCAGCAGCAAATTTTTTAAAATTTCAAACAGATATCCGCCATTTTTTTCTAAATTCAAAAATCGCCCTCGTTAGTTTCTTGTTCACCGATTAAAGAAAATTTGGTGAAAATCGGTTGAAAAGTGTTCCGGAAAAACATGCTACGGACGGACGGCTGGCACCATAGACAAACTTGAGATCGGTAGGTAAAGGTATTCGATTTGAAGGTATTTGATTTGGGTCCTCCGGGGACTGGAAGACCCTTCCCCAAAAACCCGACGTAGAGGGTATCACAATAACAGAGCCTCGGCCAGTGTGGAGTGGGACCCACAAAATTCCTTCCTCGATCCTTCTTTCAGCGGAGGTGCTTTATCCGATATTTTCTTTTCTAGGAATATTATCGGAAAACAGTTCATCTGATGACCCTCAACCATTGCTTTCCGCCAAATCGTTATATAATTCTTGCGTCAACACAGGTAAGAAAATGAGAGGCTCATTTCGTCCTCGTTACGGCTTCAATTTTCAGACAGACTTGACGAGCTCGGTATCGACCCCATGCTGGAAGTCCTAGAAAGAGCCGGCCTCCCGAAAAGCATTCCATCTGAAGGGACCACCGAGAATTTCAGCATTTCAAAAACCCTTGGGAGGATCCAGCGGGTTATAAGTATGGACATTCTGATACAGTTATCGATGGCTGTGGATCCGGTAACCAACTTAACGATGATCGTGGTAAAATATAACTTCTATGTACGATTGCATGCCTAACTATTCTGAAAGTTTAGACGTTAGCAAGTCACGTTATCGATTTTTATTAAGAACAATGGTTTCAGATAAGCCCGGCGGTTGGAACTTCGAGCCTTCCGGAACTGGTGAGCTCTGAAGAAAAGATGTCCGTCTCGCCAAAAGAAGCGGTCGCTCTCAGAGTCGCCTACATGACCGGCGTCCTCTCGCTAATCGACCCGAACGCCAACACCACAGAACTAGGAGCCACCGCTTTAAAAATTTTAATCGTCGACTCACAAATTAGAGCGGTAAACACTGTTTTCGGTGACTCCTAACTTTTGGGGGGTCCAGAAGAAAGTGTGCTCACAAAAACTTACAAAAATTTTCCAGGATATAGTGAAATCCTACACTGAGACTCCTCCAGAAAAAATGACTTTATCCGAACTTCAAGAATACATGGACAACATAAACTCCACGACGCCTTCCATGAGGGTACAAAATCTTCTTAAAATATCTCTTTTTTTCAAAGACAATTCCTCAGATCGACTGGAACGAATATATGACAGTTCTGCTAAAAGACATGGGGAAAACTATCAACATGAACGACTCAATATACGTGGATAGAAAAGAGTTTTTTCTTTTTTTGTCCAAACGACTCCAAAAATCAAAACCTGAAACATATCGTAAGTAAAGATAAATAAAAATACAAACGAACCTCTACTCTTGACCTCGAAGTCCGGTAAAAGATGTTAAACGCTCAAACACCTGATAAAATGGATGTTTTTACACCAAAAAATCTAAGAAAATGACCTAAAGATCGTTAAAAAGAGTGATAAACTCTTAAAACAGGATAAAACTAGAGCCTCATGACCTCGAAGTCCGGTAAAAGATGTTAAACGCTCAAACACCTGATAAAATGGATGTTTTAACACCAAAAAATCGAGGAAAATGACCTAAAGATCGTTAAACTCTTAAAACAGGATAAAACTAGAGCCTCTTGACCTCGAAGTCCGGTAAAAGATGTTAAACGCTCAAACACCTGATAAAATGGATGTTTTAACACCAAAAAATCGAGGAAAATGACCTAAAGATCGTTAAACTCTTAAAACAGGATAAAACTAGAGCCTCTTGACCTCGAAGTCCGGTAAAAGATGTTAAACGCTTAAATACCTGATAAAATGGATGTTTTAACACCAAAAAATCGAGGAAAATGACCTAAAGATCGTTAAACTCTTAAAACAGGATAAAACTAGAGCCTCTTGACCTTGAAGTCCGGTAAAAGATGTTAAACGCTTAAATACCTGATAAAATGGATGTTTTAACACCAAAAAATCGAGGAAAGTGAACTAAAGATCGTTAAAAAGAGTGATAAACTCTTAAAACACGATAAAACGGGTGTTTTTACACCACAAGTTCGAGGGAAATGATCCACAAGAGAGTAAAGGGATGAAAAAAAAGAGGTGCGGTAAATTTTTACTTCAAAAAGGCTGGACCATACAAGACTGAAAAGAGTGGGGATGTTGAGGGTATACTTATATGATCCCCCACTTCCCTTCATTGTCTGGTTTCCCAGACTGGGAGATCCCCTAGCCAATAGGCAAGCTCATTTCTGTGGGAAAAAAAATTCTAAAACGCTTTCATAGGTTGATAACATAATTATGGTGTTATCACAAAAGGTCTTTTCGCACAATGGAGAGGCCATAAAGTAAAACAGAAAAAAAAAATTTAATCCCGCTTATTCCCACAGCCTTGACATTTCATGTGTGAACTATGATGTCTGAAGATTCCGTGGGAAAGTCCTCACGTTGATTGTAGTCGACATTTTAACAAAAAAAAAAAAAAAAGATTCTTCCAGAAAATAAGGGTAGAAAAAGATGCGGACTTCCCACGTTTCCGTCTGTTTCCCACGGGATGTGCATCTCCAAATGTCCCATCTGCACAATTAGGCCGTTTCCTATAATTTATAAGAATAATCCTGCAAAAAGCCCAAATAGTAGATTTTTCTTCCATATTTTTTCCCAAATCTAGAAGTTTGAAAATGTCAAAACGAACCATTTTTTCCGAATGTCTAATGCATCCAGCTGATCACTCACAATCTTTTTAGCCATCATAGCAACATAATACAAAAACTTAAAATTCCATGGGTGATAAACCTATAGAAACACTAGCTGCCACTTAAAATTCAAGACGTTGCTCCGGGTAAGCGGGTAAAATCGTAAAAGCAGCTGCTCCACCAGGTGTTATCCGTTAAAAGCTGTTTCGCACGTGCCACCCTATCTTCCCCACGTCATAAATCTCATTTGCAAACTAGTTTTAGATAGCCAAAGAAGCAGTTTTTGGCGATTTCGGCTATACCTGCTATGCCTTCCGGTTTTGCAGGTTAAACTTCTATTGTCGCAAGAGACAGAACGTCGATATTTCCGTATCATCGACGTATTGTTGATTGTTTCTTTAAGCAGGTGGGAAGTTCCCACGCCCTTGTATCCCAAGCAATTAAAACCACTTAAATCCATTTAGCTACCTAACTCCTCTTTTTTTTCTATTTCCTTTAGGGGTGAGCTCAACAAAAAAAAGGGATGAAGATAACCGCGTGAGAATATCGAGAGGGTCGGAATAAAGGGACCGGTTTTGATAATGACAGCTTCGGATTTAGTAGCACGCGACTCTTATAAACTACCATGTAACCACCTATTGTTATTATTATGCTCTCCCTCTTCAATGTTTAAAGCCCAGAGGGTGAAAGACGGTAACAGGTTACCATTTTTAAAAAAACGACATTTCTAGGACTTTTTTTTTCTCCTACAACCCTCGACCGCAGGGTTTAATCATTTCCCGGCTCGGGGGTGAGAAAGGCCCAGAAGAGATTCTCCTGTGGGAATCTATTTTTCCGTGAGAACCATTTTTTTTTTACCTTCTAGAAAGAGGCACAAAAATGTGCCTCGGAAATAGTTGAGGCTAAAAATATTTTGGGCTGTAGCTCGGAGGAATTTAGCTGATCAGACTCTGCTCAAACGCACCCCAAAAATTCCGTCTTTTTCAAACTTCTGTATCTCCCGATGGGGTTCAGCCATAGTTGGAAATGTGATACAATTTTCGTTGACCCTTTCGAGACCGCGTCTGACGCCTGCTGGTGCAGCACTTTTCCCTTCTCTTTGCCCCTCACTTCTCCCCGACCGCTCCTAGCGCCCAGCAAAGCACAGAAAGCGACGAGTGATGCGATCATCACGTAGTTCATTTCTTCCCCAACAGATTGCCAGTTTTTGCATGTCGCTAGCGCCACGGGAAGCGAAGGTATTAAATTTTTTAGAGAGGCTTCCCGCAACTAAAGTCGCCTGCGGTCTCGAAAGGGTTAAGACCCTGAAAGCGAAAAAATTTTAACTTCAACCGTTTAGTCCCTACGGCAAAGACAGTCGGGTGTAGCATTCGACGTTGGTTATGTTGAAACATTTGAGATGTTCTCTAATAAGATTTAATTAGCGATGGCTTGAGTGTGAGAGTCCATCTTTAACGACCTTTCGGTTCCCACACCCCAAGAAGGCTCCCACAGAATTTTCTTCGGTCACATGGGAATATAACCAAGAAGAGAAGGGAGAGAAAAAAAAAACCTATGAGGGACAGTCGTGGAACCCAGACCAGTTAATAAGCGAACGCCAATGTCAGGGACGGATATGGCACGTGCCCTTCGTTCCTCCCCCCATTCGAGCCTTTCACACGGAACTCTCTTCCACTGGGACTTCCCGTGGGTTCGGAAACTCGAGAAATGAACCGTGGGAAACATTTTCTTGGACGATTCTTTTTTTTTTTTTTTGGTGCTCAGGGTCAAAATCATCCATGATTTGTAAAATTCTGCAGCGTTCAGATCTGTTCCACGGGCAAAAAAGTACTGGTTTGAAGAGCTTCCAACGAAAACTTCCTTAAAGAGAAGAGGAGGGGGAAGTACCAGTATATGGGAAGGGAATGTATATAGGAGGGGGAAGTATAACGGAGGAGACGTAAAACGGAGGGGGAAGTATATGGGAAGGGAAAGTATATAGGAGGGAAAAGTATAACGGAGGAGACGTTAAACGGAGGGGGAAGTATATGGGAGGGGAAGTATAACAGAGGGGGAAGTATATGGGGGGGAAGTATATGGGAGGGGAAGTATAACGGAGGGGGAAGTATAAGGGAACGAAAGTATAACGAAGGGAGGGAAAGTTTAAAGAAGGGGAAGAATAAGGAAATGGGATTTTTTTTAATTTTCCCAGTTTTTTTTTTTGAAAAATTTTCTAATTTTTTTATCAAAAATTTTCTAAGTTTTTTTTATTGTTTTTTTTTAAATGTTTTAAGTTCTTTTTTTCCAAAAATTTTTTAAGTGGTAAGGTAGAAATAATGGGCTCTTTGGCCTAGGGATGTGCCTCTCGTAAGGGGTAGAAGTATGAAATTTCTCCCTACTAAAAAAAATAATAATTAAAAAGTGGCAATTTTTTTACACCAAAAATTCTTTAAAAATATTAGGAGTAATTGGTGAAAATTTGGTGAAAATCGGCCGCAGTGAATTTTTTAAAATTTAAACAGCCATATCTCCACCATTTTTTCGAAATTCGAAAATCGCCCTCGTTACATTCTTCTTCTCCGGCTAAAGAAATTTGTGTGAAAATTTGGTGAAAATCAGATGAAAACTGTGGCCGTAAAGTGTTCCGAAAAAAATGCTACGGCCGGCCGGCACCACTGACAAAATTGAGATCGGTAAAGATCAATGATTTGACCCTCCGGGTCTAGAAGACCCTTTCCCAAAAACCCGATGTGGAAGGTATCACAATAACTCTCCTTTAAGGAAGTTAAAACATTTGGGGGCTAAGCGACACGGTGATGAGCACAGGTGGTGGCCCTCGCCATACTGCCATACGCCACTTCTTCAGCATTTAAACTTGCTGGCGTGAATCAACGACTTTGACCACTGACCCACAAAGGGCATTCGAAATAGGTCCTTTACAGAAGGCGAGACGGAATTTTTCCATCCCATCTTTTCAAGGGCGAAAGCGTGAAGGTCGTCTCCTTCCCATCGCGTCTCGCTTCTCATTACAAATAAACCACAGACGGAGAAGAGACGATTTCTGTTTCCCAGGCACACGGTATTGTCCGCCTCTCGAACTTACCCGTGGGACGTGAGAAAGAGACGCGACTAATCAAAAGGTCAATACCTTTATTACCCCTGATATGCGGGATTCTAATAACAAGAGAGCGTTTTCCTCTTTTCGCCCCACCCCGTGGGTCTTTTGTCAACGGTCTTAAGGGTCAATTAACTTGTAGAAGGGGCGGAGAGTGATATTGCTCTTCATTTTAAGATCGGCTAAAATCAATCAATGGCAAAAGAGTCTTGGCATTTCCCACGGGTTCTCATCCCGGCGAAGGTTTCTGTGAGAACGACAGTAGCACGTGCCACGAGGAAGTGGCCCCTCAACCGGCGATTCTCACCATGGGAAAGGCGTTATCGTGAGAACCCGCTACCGTTGTTTACCATCAATAAACCCAAACTATAATTAAACAATGATCATGACTATTAATATCCTCGTTTTTTTCTGACGACGTGAGAATCCTCGGAAATCGTGAAGAGTTTTTATTCCTGCCTATCGAATCCTCACGACTCCCGAACGTGGGTATAGACCGAGAGGATCTGTCACCTGGGAAACACCTCGACGTTCTCACGGGATCGAATCATAATTTCATGAGGGTCCTCCATAAGTAAATTACCGTCCTGACGAGTTCGAAAGGTTAAAGAGCCGGAAAATTGATTGCTCAAATTAACAGAGGATAAAAAAAAGGATCGATGGACCCCCCTTACTAAACCTAGTGAGGTGATTCCAAAAAGTAATTTTTTTTTAACTTCCTTAAAGAAGTTATTGTGATACCCTCCACGTCGGGTTTTTGGGGAAGGGTCTTCCAGACCCCGGAGGGTCAATTCGAATATTGATGTTTACCGATCTCAACTTTGTCTGTGGTGCCGGCCGGCCGTAGCATTTTTTTCCGGAAACTTTACGGCCAGAGTTTTGAGCCGATTTTCACCTTTTCTTTGGTCGGTGAACAAAGGACTAACGAGGACGATTTTTGAATTTCGAAAAAATGGCGGAGATATGGCTGTTTGAAATTTAAAAAAATTCGCTGCGGCCGAACCGTTGCGTTGGTCCGATTTTCACCAAATTTTCACCAAAGACTCCTTTTATTTTTTACGAATTTTTGGTGTAAAAAAATTGCCACTTTTTGATTATTATTTTTTTTAGTAGGGAGAAATTTCGTACTTCTACCCATTACGAGAGGCACATCCCTAGGCCAAGGAGCCCATTATTTCTACCTTGCCACTTAAAAGTTCCGGTTTGAAGAGCTTCCAACGATAACTTCCTCAAGGATACAGGAGGAGGAAGTATTAAGTAGGAGAACTAAATTTTTGTAAAAGTTGTGAAATAAATTTGGTGGGTATCGCAGTAAGTCTTGAGGAAGTTAGAAATTTTAGGTATTTTTTGTTGTTCGTTTTCTGTTTTTTGAAAAAAAAAAATAAAAATTAAGTACCTAATAAATCGCCATTTTATTTTCCGTTAAAAAATTCTTGAGGAAGTTAAAAAAAAAAAAAAAAAAAAATTATTTTGAAAATTTTATATCAAGGTAGAAATTCAGTACGGTTAGCCAAAGAGAGGCCGCCCTCGAGCCGGCGAAGTGACTCACATTTCTGCCTAGAAAAATTATTAAGTAAAAAAAATTTTGGAAAATTAAAATTTTAAAAACATGGAAAATTTTTAAATAATTCAAGGAATGTTTAGTGAAAATTTGGTGAAGATCGGACCAACAGTACGCCCACAGCGCTCATTTTAAATCTTTGAACAGTCATATCTCCGCCATTTTGAAAAATTTCGAAAAAAGCTCTCGTCATTTTCAAGATTTCTGTGAAAGGAAGCTTGTGTATAAATTTGGTGAAGATCGGATGAAAATTGCGGCCGTGAAGTGTTCCGGAAAAAGTGGCGACGGACGGCCGGACGGCCGGCACCACAGACAAAGTCAGGATCGGCAAAGATCACTTATCAGATTTATCCTACGGGGTCTGGAAGACCCTTTTCTAGTAACAGGGGGTCGGAGGGTATCACAGTAACTTCTTGAGGAAGTTAAAAATGTTTGGAAAAAAAGAACTTAAAAAATTTTAAAAAAACGCAAAAAAAAAGGAAAACCCTGAAAATTTTTCGAAAAAAAAGAAAACCCCGGAAAATTTTTCGAAAAAAAAAAAAAGAAAAACCCGGAAAATTTTTCGAAAAAACAGGAAAATTTTTTGAAAAAAAAATAAAAACTTCCCCCTTCCTTATTCTTCCCTTCCTTTATACTTTCGTTGCCTTATACTTCCCCCTCCGTTTTACGTCCCCTCCGTTATACTTCCCCCTCCTCGTTGGAAAGGAAGTTTTCTTGGAAGCTCTTCAAACAAGTACTTTATGACGAATCACCTTTTTCCCTGTAAAAAGACACCAAAAAGTAGATTTTGAAGAAAAAGAAAATCTTATGGGGAGTTTATTTTATTAGAAAATCGAATGGCTCAGACCACAATCAAGGTAAACTGTCGTGCTTGGGTCTCATCTTTATTTTCATCGCTCATCAAACAACACGTCAATCGTTCCTGTTTATTCTTTCTGTTTGATATTTCAAGATAAATGGGGAAAAATCGATCGTACATTAATTTAAGTAAAAATAAAACTTTGTCCGTAAGAAAAATTGGAATTGAATCAAAGAGATTGAGTGACACGCTAATTTAAAGTCTTCTTAGCCGTGAACTTCGGTGGGGGTGGTCTGACAGCGCGTGTTCGCCGCCCATCTTCCAAGTCACGCTAACTTCTTCAGAGTCCCTCGGGGCGGGTTGAGCCTAAAAGGCTTCGGGCATGGTAGTCCTTAATCAACAAATGAGAAATTGGAAGGCACACGACAAAACCGCCGATTTCTACTGTTCCCATGATTTGAGATTTCTCGTGAGAACTCGGTCGAAATTGAAATCTTGTGGGGTGTGATAAGGGACACGTGTCTTTAGGGGGTGGGTTTCCTCTTCCCCTCGATAATTGGGGTTTCGTTCTCATCAGGTCACTGGGAAAGGGAGATAAGTATTGTGGGAAACTATTAAAGTGTGAGAATGAGAAACGGAGACCCCAAGAGGGCACAATTGATTGTCTCACGCTCAAATTAACTTTACGATTTGCCCGTCTTTTTACCAATTTTTTCCCTAATATGTGGCTATTTTCCACAGTTTTTTTGGCCAAGAAACACCTTTTTTTAACTTCCTTAAAGAATTATTGTGATACCCTCCACGTCGGGTTTTTGGGGAAGGGTCTTCCAGACCCCGGAGGGTCAATTCGAATATTGATCTTTACCGATCTCAACTTTGTCTGTGGCTCCGGCCGGCCTTTTTCTTTTTTTTTTTAGTAGGGAGAAATTTCATACTCTACCCATTACGAGAGGCACATCCCTAGGCCAAAGAGCCCATTATTTCTACCTTGACACTTAAAAAAATTTTCGAAAAAAAGAACTAAGAAATTTTTCAAAAAAAAAAAAAAAAAAAAAAAGGAAAATTTTAGGAAAAAGAACTTAGAAAATTATTCAAAAAAAAAAAAAAAACAGGAAAATTTTAGGAAAAAGAAACTTCTATTATTTCTACCTTGACTCTTAGAAAAATGTTCAAAATTAAAAAAAACTTATAAAATTTTTCAAAAAAAAAAAGTTAAAAAAGCGCCAATTTAAAAATGAAAACCTGGAAAATTTTTCGAAAAAAAAAAACTCGGAAAATTATTCGAAAAAAACTCGGAAAATTTTTTGAAAAAAAAAATTTCGCTCTCTTTTATACTTCCCCTCCCTTATACTTCCCCTCCCTTATACTTCCCCCTCCTTTATACTTTCGTTCCCTTATACTTCCCCCTCCGTTATGCTTCCCCTCCCATAAACTTCCCTCTCCGTTGTTCGTCCCCTCCGTTATACTTCCCCCTCCTATATAGATACTTCTCTTTAAGGAAGTTTTCGTTGAAAGCTCTTCAAACCAGTACTTCCTGATATGTGGCCATTTTCCACAGTTTTTTTGGGCCAAGAAACACCCTTTTTTCCGGATATGTGGCCATTTTCCACAGTTTTTTCGGCGAAGAAACACCCTTTTTTCCTGATATGTGGCCTTTTTCCACACTTTTTTGGCGAAGAAACACCCTTTTTTTCTTGATATGTGGCCATTTTCCTCAGTTTTTGGCCAAGAAACACCCTTTTTTCCTGATATGTGGCCATTTTCCACAGTTTTTTTGGCGAAGAAACACCCTTTTTTCCTGATATGTGGCCTTTTTCCACACTTTTTTGGCGAAGAAACACCCTTTTTTTCTTGATATGTGGCCATTTTCCTCAGTTTTTGGACAAGAAACACCCTTATTTCTTGATATGTTGCCATTTTCCTCAGTTTTTGGCCAAAAAACACCCTTTTTTCCTGATATGTGGCCATTTTCCACACTTTTTGGCGAAGAAACACCCTTTTTTCCTAATATTTTTCCATTTTCCTGGTTTTTTTGTCTCACGCTGCAATTAACTTTACGATTTACCCGTCTCACGCTTTTTTTTTAGAACGCTACCTCTGGTGGAATTTAGTCTCAGCTATGGTTCCCCATACGACAAACGATTTAAGATCATTAAGAAACGACCTTTACGAAGCCCTTTTCAAAAGACCAAGCATCAGAAGATCCCACCAATGCGTAAAATACGTCAAAAATTTCTTCAATATGGCCATCAGCTATAAATTTTCAAAAATGAACAACCTCAACGAAACGACTGCGAAAATCAATTGGCTCCTCGACGATATAAAAAATTCCTTCAAAGCTTTAGTTTCGTCGTTTTCATGGATGGACCGCAAGACGAAAATGAATGCGCAGAGAAAAGCGTCGGCCATCAAAAGTTTTATTGGGTACCCAAAATGGATTCAAAAAGAAGGAGCCGTCGACGCCATCTATAAAGACGTAAAGATACCTAAATTATCAAAAAATCTTGATTTCTTCTTTAGATGGAAGTCGTGGATGGACAATTTCTTCAGTCGATGGTCAACATTAAAAGCATCGAAGTAAAAAATATTCTAAAAACTGTCGGAGAACCCAAAGAAAACAAAACTTACGAGTAAGAACCAAGAGACAAAATCTCTGACCACCGATCTACTTAGGCTTGCTCAAAAATATTTCATTTTACAGGTGGATTTCCGATCCGATGGAAGTCAACGCATTCTACGGAAGAGAAGCCAATGCCATAGGTAGCAATCATTTCTACTTGTCCGCTGTTTCCTCTAATATTTTCATTTTTCATGCAGCCATTCCTGCTGGAATTTTACAAGCTCCATTTTACTACTTAGGTGTCGAGTAAGTTCGGGTTATATAAGAATTTCATGATTGTTTTGTAGGTCTCTAAATTATGGTGCAATTGGGACCATTCTCGGGCACGAGCTTACCCACGCTTTTGATATCGAAGGTGACCGAATTATCCGGTGGTTCTTTTCACCAAAAGTGGTTTTTAGGTAAAGATTATGATGGGGATGGAAGGAGAGTTTCTTGGTGGGATGAAGCGATGACTAAAGAATACAATTCACGCGCGCAGTGCTTTGTAGATCAATATGGACAGTTTAAAGCGTCTAAAGAAAATAAGGTAAAGGATATATTTTTATGGTGTCTGAATAGTTGTTTTAGCTTAATGGGAGTCTAACGTTGGCTGAAAACATCGCTGATAATGGAGGAGTACGAGAGGCATTTCATGCTTATCAAAGATACATAGAAAGAAATGGGGAAGAACCGACGCTTCCAGGTATGGAACGTTTTTCTCACGAGCAGCTTTTTTTCATCGCTTTCGCGAACGTCTGGTGTGAAACTTCGACCCCTGAAGACGACATCGTCGCTCTCAATGACGTCCACAGCCCGAACAAATTCCGCGTCCTTGGGACATTAAGCAATCTCAAAGAGTTCTCTCGCGTCTGGAACTGTCCAGCAGATGCCCCCATGAATCCGAACGGAAAATGCGTGCTTTGGTAAATTCAATTTTTATTTCAGTGTGAATTTAATCTGTGATATTGTTTCAAACTCTGGGACCATCCTTCATATCACTTTCGGTAGAATACCCGTTTTCTCGAACAAACGGGTTTTATCATCATTTAAGTTACCATTTTTCTATGCTTCCGAAATATCTGTCCAGGTCACTAAGTGCCTTCATGTTTATATTTTATGTTTTTCTTTTTATAGTCTAATAAAATAAATTGTTGCGTGATATTTTGATACCCTCCTCAATTTTTTCAAGGTAGCTATTGAGGAACCTTAAGGAATCCTTAAATGAAAGGCTCTCATTGGCTGATGACAACACAATGCTTAATTTTATCTAGAAAAAGTTCAAGGTATCCTTTTCGTTAAGTAAAGGAGAACGTCAAGGAAAGTCACACGGGACTAATATTTTTACATTAAGCAAATCGTCGCGTTAGTTCTAACACCGGACAAGTCATTTTTTATCAATTTTGAGTTAGGCATTGTTTCTGATGGTAAATTTTGTGGAGAATCGAATTCCGTTGGTAGTTTAACCGTATTACCAACAGAAAAGGCGTAGTTCACGATTTAGCCAACAGGTGATGCATTGATTCCAATGAGAAATTAATCCGTATTTTGGCTCTCCTAAAAACCTTGGGAAAATGACTTATCCTGTGTTAGAATTAACGCGACAAAATAAGCTTGAAATGTTGTGTTGGTAACTAGAATGGTCACAAATACTGGTCCTTGAAGCTTGTGATTGATAAAGCGTTTGAGTAAATTATCCAAATCTCCATAAATGACGTCACAAATAATACAAAGTAGACGTTGAGGCTACGCCTTTTGGAAGGTTACGTTTGTAGTTTGTTATTGTTATCAACAAATACCAACATCAAGCACGTGGTTTTTGTTTGTCAATGTATTTTTTGATCTTAAATTATGAAAAACCGACCTCTACGGCATAAAGAAACGAACACATTTAAGGTAAATAATTTTTAAAATTGGAGAATGTTTATAATTTAACTTCTGCCTTAGTTTCAATCTTTTTCCGAGCGTATAAACGCCATAAAAGTCGACGTTTTTCACAATGTGAAGCACAAATACGAAGAGGAAAGTGAAGAAACGACGTTTTTCTTTCAAACTTTGGACAAATGGCTTCTCCTCAATTGCTCGGAAAGTTTCAACAATTTGAGAGAAGAGATCGGCTACAACATCCGTATTCTCCCGCAGGTCGTCGCGCAGAAAGAGCGCCTTGTTGATCTACTCAAAAGACATTTGGAAAACAAAAATTCATATACTCTTCAGCCTGTTTTAGAGTAAATTATCAATTTAAAATGCTAACAGAATTAACAATTTAAAATTTTAGATTAATTTCTGCTTTGGCGAAAGACCTACGACAAGAATTCTACCCGTATTTCGACTCTGTAT
The DNA here is from genome assembly GCA_014119065.1 of Orius insidiosus. NCBI lineage: Eukaryota > Metazoa > Arthropoda > Insecta > Hemiptera > Anthocoridae > Orius > Orius insidiosus. The sequence goes on from JACGAQ010000007.1 coordinate 985,261, forward strand.
ACGAACTTCTCGTTCCGCTTTTGTCGACTAAAAGCGTAGATCAGCTCGAATGGACTTTTCAATGTCTCGCTTATCTTTTTAAATTTCTGTGGCGTTATTTGGTCAATAATTTTAATGTCGTTTTCGATTCTCTTTTACCACTTTTGAGCTCGACGAAGCCGTATTATATCAACAATTTCGCCGCGCAGAGTTTCGCTTTCGTCGCCCGGAAGTTCAAAGACAACGAGAAATTGTTGAAGTTGATTCTTCGTTCTTTGAAAAAATGTCCCGACGTAAGTTTAGGAGGGGAATGACATGTGTTTCACCGGAAGTTCTATATTTTTTGGTCAAGAAACACCCTTTTTTCTTGATATGTGGCCATTTTCCACATTTTTTTTTTTTTTTTTTTTTTTTTTGTGAAAAAACCCCCTTTTTTTCGTGATATGTGGCCATTTTCCACACTTTTTTTGGCGAATAAACACCCTATTTTCCTGATTTGTGGACAATTCCACGGTTTTTAGGGCCAAGAAACACTTTTTTTTTTCCAGATATGTGGCCATTTTCCACAGTTTTTAGGCCGAAAGAACACCCTTGTTTCCGGGTATGTGACCATTTTCCACAGTTTTTTTGGGCCAAGAAACACCCGTTTTTCCTCATATGTTGCCATTTTCCAAACTTTTTTTGGCGAATAAACACCCTATTTTCCTGATTTGTGGACAATTCCACGGTTTTTTGGGCCAAGAAACACCTTTTTTTTTTCCAGATATGTGGCCATTTTCCACAGTTTTTTTGGGCCAAGAAACACCCGTTTTTCCTGATATGTTGCCATTTTCCACACTCTTTTGGCGAATAAACATCCTTTTTTTTTATATGTGGCCATTTTCCACATTTTTTGGCGAAGAAACACCCTTTTTCCTAATATGTGGCCATTTTTCACAGTTTTTTGGTGAATAAACGCCTTTTTTCCTAATATTTGGCCATTTTTCACAGTTTTATTGGCGAAGAAACACCCTTTTTTCCTGATATGTGGCCATTTTCCACAGTTTTTAGGCCGAAAAAACACCCTTGTTTCCGGGTATGTGACCATTTTCCACAGTTTTTTTGGGCCAAGAAACACCCGTTTTTCCTCATATGTTGCCATTTTCCAAACTTTTTTTGGCGAATAAACACCCATTTTCCTGATATGCGGCCATTTTCCACACTTTTTGGCGAAGAAACACCCTTTTTCCTTAATATGTGGCCATTTTCCACAGTTTTTTTGGCAAAGAAACACCCTTGGTAACTCATTTTTCAGATTTTTTGACTTTTTTTTTTTCCACAGTTTTTTTGGGCCAAGAAACACCCGTTTTTCCTCATATGTTGCCATTTTCCAAACTTTTTTTGGCGAATAAACACCCATTTTTCCTGATATGTGCCATTTTCTACAGTTTTATTTGGCGAAGAAACACCCTTTTTCCTGATATGCGGCCATTTTCCACACTTTTTGGCGAAGAAACACCCTTTTTCCTTAATATGTGGCCATTTTCCACAGTTTTTTTGGCAAAGAAACACCCTTGGTAACTCATTTTTCAGATTTTTTGACTTTTTTTTTTTTTTGTAGAGTTTAGATGGATGTGGTCGTTTTTTGTTCGAAGTCATCCGAGGTGTCCCCGGCCAGTTTCACAGCTGCGCAGAAAAAACGTTAAAATCATGTTTTTCATCCTTAGAAGACGATTCTTATCCTTACAATCCACTCTGTCAACTTCTATCTACCACTGTAAACTATTGTTCAAACAATATCCACGCAAAACATATCTCTTTATTATGGCATATCATAAAAGTAAGCTTTTCTAGAATTCTAAGTCTTTTATTAACGTTTTTCCAGGATTATGTGAATCATTTTTATTCTAAGTGGAGGGAAGAAAAATCGGAAAAAAGCGTCAAAAATATTAGTTTAGTTATGGAGATGCTCCACGGGATGGTTTCTTTTAAAAACTGCACCCTTTTGACCGACCATGAAACCCTCGTCGATCTCCTACTAGACCAGCTGACCTCAAAGAATCAGATAAACGACGAAATAACCCAAAAAGTCTACAGTATGCTCAGCATCATTTTATTATCTCCAGTTTTAAAATTATCTCAAGAAACAAGCAGTAAAATCGTCGTTTTTGTAAGTTTTTTTTTTATTTTCTTAATTTTTTCTTCAATTTTTTTTTAGACTATGAACTACTTGGGAGAAAACGATTTTATGATTTTTGTGTTAAAAATTATGAATCATTCAAGTTTTGAAGGTCTTGTTTTGCCTCGTGTGGTCAAATTTTGCGTCGGGAAGCCACCGATGAAGGTTTTGCCGCTTTTGACAAGGCTTGTGATTGCTAAAAGCCCTCAGCCTAAAAATATAGAAGCTCTTTTATGCTGGACGCCATACACATTAGATTTTACTTCATTATCGACTTCTGGAGTTCAACGCTATCTTGATTATTTATCCGAAAATCCGCTCACTGAACTTCTAAACGATTTAGATACTACAGTTTCGATATTAAAACTTCTACCGAATTTACTTCCGATCAAAAAGAGCGAGGCGATCCATTATATTTTAATCGTGATTCATTCTTGCTGTCAGATTGATGATTCCGACCCAAAAGTTCTGACGCTTCTGGCAGCATCTTTGGAGACTCTCATTTTGATGAAACCTTCAGAAAACCTGATGAAAATCTGCGCTCCGGAAATCATTTTGGACAAACTTTTGTCGCACGCTGATCAGAACCATCCGGAAATTTTAAGGGCTTTAGATTTCTACATTAGTATGGACGAGTTGAATCTGATTTCGTTGTTTTATGATAAAATCAAAAATTCGATTATTGAAAATCTTGTATCGCCATATCAAAAGGTATTTGCTTTGCTTTTTTAGGTTATGTAACCTTCTTTTCACAGGTTAGAGAGCACACAATGCATATTCTTTATGAGATGGAAAAATCGTTAGAAACGTCAAATGAGCACATGGTTTCCCTTTTGGAAGTTTCATGGAGAGCGGAAATGATCCCTGCCACTTTGGCGGATTACCGGAACAAAATAAGAGAGCTGCAGAAATTAAGCTGCACCAACGAATCCGTCAATGCAGGCATCGTGAAGAATGAACTAGACTTCAAAGTGTTCCTAAAATTACTTCTTGGCACACTCTACGTTAATTTTAAACTAATTTGGGATCCCGTATCTAAAATAATCATCACCTATGCAGAGACGTTGAAGGCGAACCAATTTTGGTCCGTTTTTGGCCAGCAGGTCGACAAAATCGGACGGACCATCCGCGAAAATGTCGCTGAACCAAAAATCGAATCACCATTCTCTGATGAACACTTATCAGAAGCATATTTAAATTCAAATTCATATGAAGAAAAACCAGATCATATAAACCATAGGATTTTATTATGGAATATTTTATCTAACTGCGTCATTTTGTGCGATGCCAAAAACAAAGATGTTACTAATCAATTTTTAACGTTTATGGAGTAAGTTTTACGTTTACATCTTTAATCTTAATCGTGATTATGATTACGATTAATTGTGATTATGATTGCGATTAATCGCGATTATGATTATGATTAAGCCCTTCTCTGTTCTTGTTTTAATTATTAATTTAATTTTAAGAGAGGAGTATCTTAAAAGGAATTCCGAAGCAGCTTTTACTTGGGACATATGCAAAAAAGACGAGGCAGCCAAAGATGAGACTATTCTTGAGATGGATGATGAAGAATCAGAAGAAAAGGAAGATGAAAATCAAGAAAAAACAGAAGAAGAAGAAGAAAAACAAGAAAAAGATGAACCTGACAGAAAGTTCAAAGGAGTCACCAAGTACTAATTTCGATTTTTGTGTTCTTTTCTTAATTTTTCTTCAGGAGTCTTCTTGCGCAGATGGAAACCCTGGGAAAAATGAAAACTCTCAAACAAGTTCCTAGAGAAAATGAACTTTCCAAAATTTACTATGATTTTTTATCTCACAAACTTCCTGATGTACAAAAAGCAGCTTTGGACTGTATTATGGCATATAAACAAAAATCCTTGATTCCCTATAGGTTAATATTTCTAACCTTTTGTTTTGTGGTTAACATTTTTTTTAGGGATAACCTCTATGGCATAATTGACGATAAAACATTTAAAAAAGAGTTGGCGTTTTTTAAACTTGATTCTGACAGCGAAGTTATTAAAAAGGAACACCGTGCTGAACTAATCCCTGTAGTTTTGAGGTATTCTGCCCAGATACATCCATCCCACTAATTTAATTATTTTTTTTTTTAGAATTATGCATAGTAAATTGTATCAAACGGGGAGTAAAAATGTGACAAAGCATCAAAGAAAGGCGACAGTCGTCCGTTTTCTTGCTGGATGCAAAAGCGATGAATTGAGCGCTTTTTTTAAAATGGCTTTCGCCCTTCTGCAAGAGGTCAATAGCGAAGCAAACATCATGAAAATGACGTCAGAAATAATCCAAAATGTAGACCTACACAAAATAATACCTCCGAAACGCCTTCAGTCTTCAATTTATCTTTTAAATACGCTATTGATTTACTGCGGAGGTCTTTTGGACCAAGAACAACTTTCGTATCTTCTTCGTATTCTTGTAGCTTTGATGTCAAATGTGACAGGAGTTTTGATGCAGAGGGAAAAAGTGTTTGCGGGATATATCAAAGTCCTTAGGAACATCCGTAATCTTTGTTTTGAAGGCTTGAAAAAAATTTTTTCAAACTTTGAAAACTATCCATGGACTAAAGAAGAAATAGATGCCATTTTTGTGGCATTTATTTGGCCTTATCTCCCCTCTTTGGCGACCGATAGCCTCCAGAGTCCTTCGTCTCTTCTCAAACTTCTTTTCGTCTGGAGTAAAAACGCCAGATTTTTCATTCTTTTGGGAAAAACAAATGAAAACCAAAGTCCTCTTTCTTCCATTATGGAATTATGGTCCAACGAAAAAATTCATGGGTCTGTTTCCAACCTTATTATGGAATTAGTGGAATCACTGTTGACCCTACAAGATTTCGAGAGATTTGAAAAAATGGACGGAGATTTCGTTGAGCCAATTTTAATCAACTCGAGCGCTTTCGTTGACCACGAAAGTATAAAAAAAATCAAAAGTAATAAATTTTATTTAATTTTTTATTATTTTAAGCCTTATTAGTTTCAGAGACTCTAAATTATGGAAGTAAACTTCTTATACCGTTTATAAATACAATATTGGAGCGACTTCAGAAGAAATTGGAAACGAAATCGTTTGTTCAAAGAGATTCGGAAGTTATGTCTAGAATAAGTGAGCTTGTGACTAAAAGCGACTCGTCGGAAAAACTGTTGACATTACTTTTTCCGAATTTGATCAAAAAATCGACTGCGGAAGAAGACGTCATTGTTCCTCTTTTAACGACAGTTTATAATTTGATCAAAAATGTTGAAAATTGCGGAAAATACGTTTTGAAATTGGCGCCGCTTTTTAGTTCGGTGGGAGATGTCGCTGCGCGGAAGTTGTTGTTTTCGATTGTCGTTGAACTTTCAAAAGAAAAAGGGTAATGAACTTACTGAATTATATTTTAATTTCAAATTTAGTTCGGAAAGTGGACTTGATGCGAAATTACTCGACGATTTAAACGCCTGGGATAAAAAATTTGTCGAACATCCCGATTTCGCACGAAGGCTTGAGGCTTTTACGTCAATTCTGAAGATGATTGAAGAAAAAAATGTTTCCGTCAATTTAGGAGTCATCATTATCTACACTTGTTTCCACTTTATGAAAACTGTAAGATTATCTACGTAATAGAATTTAAAATAATGTTTTTTTAAAGGAAAAAGACCTTTCGATGAGAGCCCATGCGAAAAACTGCTTGGAGAAACTTTGCCCTTTTCTTTGCCCTGCGACGGTGGACGATTCGGAGTTGAAAAATGCGGTTTTGAATGAAGCGGTTCTTGGGCAAATCAGGAAAGGGATCGTGGATGAAAATGATAACTTTCGAGATGACTGTATCTCTTTACTTGGACACATGGTAATTACGTGGGTTTGTGGTCAAGGTCTCTGACTTACGGTTGTATGGTGGAAGCCTGTATCCGCTGCATGGATTTCTTAACCCTTTTGAGACCGCGTCTGACGCCGGATTCTCTGCGCTGCGCCGCACTTTTCCCCTCACTTCTCCCCGACCGCTCCCAGCGCCCAGCAAAGCACAGAAAGCGACGAGTGATGCAATCATCACATATTTCATTTCTTCCCCAACAGATTGCCAGTTTTTGCATGTCGCTAGCGCCATGGGAAGCGAAGGTATTAAATTTTTTGAGAGGCTTCCCGCTGGCGCCACTGGGCAAAGTCGCCTGCGGTCTCCAAACGAAAAGCGCGAATGGCAACTATCGTCGCCTGCAGTCTCAAAAGGGTTAAGAAAGAAAGCGAAAATGACTCTGTAAAGCCTCCGTGGGTCAGTGTTGAGGGACTCTGACCTACATCACTTCCAGAGAATCCCTTCCTGGTGAAGATGATTTTACCACTCTTTAGTCCTAGAAACTTTGGCAAAAAAAGAAGATAGCCATGGCCTGGCTGACGACATCAATCTCTTCTAGGCCCCTCTCTGTCCACACCTGCTGTTCCCCCCCAAAGGGTACTTAAGAGCCGGAGGGAAAGCGGCGCTTCACAAACGCCTCTATGGGTCAGTGATCAATGACTCTGACCTACCCTAGAAACTTCGGCAAATAAAGAAGATAGCTATGGCCTGGCTGACGACGTCAACGTCTTCTAGGCCCCTCTCTGTCCACACCTGCTGTTTCCTCCCAAAGGGTACTTAAGAGCCGGAGGGAAAGCAGCGCTTCACAAACGCCTCTATGGGTCAGTGATCAATGACTCTGACCTACCCTAGAAACTTCGGCAAATAAAGAAGATAGCTATGGCCTGGCTGACGACATCAACGCCTTCTAGACCCCTCTCTGTCCACATCTGCTGTTTCCCCCAAAAAGTTCTTAAGAGCCGGAAGGAAAGCGGCGCTTCACAAACGCCTCTGTGGGTCAGTGATCAATGACTCTGACAACATTCTGGAGAGTTAAAGAGCCTTTTATAGAGTTTTATCTGCCATCTGGGCCCAATTTTTCAAAAACTTAATTGACGTTTAATCTTTCCAGGCGAGAGAGTGCGCTGAATTTCATATCGTCTTCAAAGATCTTTCGCATCTGACCAACAAAGTCGATTTGGAAGTCGATTTCTTCGAAAACATAAAACATTTACAACTTCACAGACGAGTCCGAGCCATGCTAAAGTTTGTATCTTTATTCTTTCAAAATATTTTTTTTTAAAAAAACTTTGTAGATTTTCTAACCTTCCGCAAATTCTGGAAGAACCGATATCCACGAGGTCGATAACTCAGTTTATTCTACCAATCATATCCCATTATCTTCTCTCCAAAAGGTACTCCAATAAAAACACGATTGTAGACTCTGCTATCGCTGTAAGTATTGCGTTTTTTTAAAAATCGATAAAACTTGAAAATATTTTTTTAGGCTGTTGAGACAGCTTGTAAGTTTTTGCCGTGGCATCAGTACAATATAGTTCTGGCATCATATTTGAAGGCCTTGCAGAATGAAGTCGATTTTCAAAAACAGCTTGTCAGAATTCTGGTCGAAATTTTGAACGCTTTTCATTTCGACCTAAGCCAAGCCGATCTTCTAGAGCCGTCAAAAATCGTTGTTGACAACGAAAAAGACCAAAAAGATGACGAAGAAGTTAAAACAGTTCAAGCAGACAAATTGACACGTCTTCCAAAAGACGCTGCCAACAATATAGTTCGGAAGATCAACGATAATATCCTTCCTCAACTCCATACGATTTTAACCAGAAAAACACAATCAGAATCTTCACATAAACTTTCTAAATCCAACGACAATCTCGACGATGAACTCATCTTAAGAATCCCGTTGACTGTCGCTGTTGTCAAACTTTTGCAGAAACTTCCGTCTAAAGAACATCTCGATAGAAATATAATTGGGTAAGCATTTTTGAAACATTTGAGTTCCATCCCAACTTATTTTTTAGAGTCTTCATGAAATTATGTACATATTTGAAGTCACGAGTGGACAGCGTTCGCAGAGTTACTCGAGAAACAATGCAGACGATAATGATTTCGCTGGGACCAAAATATTTAAAAACCATCGTGCGAGAAATGAGCGGAATTTTAACCCGCGGTTTCCACCTTCATGTCTTGGCTTATTCCGTCCATTCAATTCTTGTCGCTCTCAAACCCTCTTTCAAAAAAGGCGATATTGACCAATCTGTCTCCTTAATCTTACAAGTAAAATTTAAATTTCATATATACTTTATTAAAATTCATTTAGGTTTGCAAATTGGACTTATTTGGTGGAGCTTCTGAGGAGAAAGAAGTCAACCAAATCGCTGGGAAAGTTCTTGAAGCCAGATCGACCAAAAGCTTCGATATTTTAAACATTTTGGCTTCCTACATCACAGACAGTTTTCTTCTAGACTTAATTATACCTTTAAAAGAAGTAAAAACAATTTCTTAAGTATTGAATTTAATTTGATTCTTTTAAAGGAACTTTCGAGAACATTATCGCACAAAATGGTTACTAAAATTGAAACTTGTTTTCAAAATATCGTTTTGGGTTTTACTCTCAACGAATATTTAGAGGGGACATCTTTACTTCAACTTTCATTTGGTTGCGCTTCTGAAAGTATATCAGTTTTGACAAAAGGAATCCATGAAAAAAAAGTAGACCCCAAAAAAATCGAGTTTGAGTCAAGGAGAGATCCTGATATATATTTAATCCCTTCAGGTTTGCTCGTTTTATAAGTTGATGTGTTATTTTTCTTGATTTATAGATCCGAAAAGGAAGAAGGCTGCAGATATAAAAGTCTGTTCGAGAACTAATGCTCATCTTTTGGTTGAGTTTGGTTTTAAGTTGCTTCTTTTCCTTTTGAAAAGGAGTAAAGTTGATACAGATGCTCATAAACCTCATCTGGACCCTTTTGTTGACTTATTGTTAGACTGCTTAAAGTCGCAGCATATCAAGGTGAGACCTCAAGCCGCCATGAGCAACTTTAAACTTCCTTAACCTTTTCGAGACCGCAGGCGACTATAGTTGCCCAGCGGGAACTGCGCGAACCTTCGCTTCCCGTGGCGGTAGCGACATGCAAAAACTGGCCATCTGTTGGGGAAGAAATGAACTACGTGATGATCATATCACTCGTCGCTTTCTGTGCTTTGCTGGGAGAGGTCGGGGAGAAGTGAGGGCCAAAGAGAGGGGAAAAGTGCTGCGCCAGTAGCGCAGAGAATCCGGCGTCAGACGCAGTCTCGAAAGGGTTAAAGAAGTTATTGTGATACCCTCCACGTCAGGTTTTTGGGGAAGGGTCTTCAAGACCCGGAGGGTCAAATCATTGATCTTTACCGATCTTAACTTTGTCGGTTTTTGGAAAAAAGCACAAATTTAAAAAAGAAAACTTAGAAAAATTAAAAAAAAAAACTCGGAAAATTTTTTGGAAAAAAAGTGCAAATTTTCAAAAGAAAAACTTGGAAATTTTTTCAAAAAAAAAAAAATCCGAAAGTTTTTCAAAAAAAACTTCCCTCCTTTATACTTCCCCCTCGTTATACTTTCCCTCCTTTGTACTTCCTCCTTCGTTATACTTCCCCTCCTTTGTACTTCTTCCTCCGTTATACTTCATCCTCCGTTATACTCCCCTCCCTTTTACTTCCCCCTCCGTTATACTTCCCCTCCTTTATACTTCCCCCTTCTATATTTTTACTTCTCTTCAAGGAAGTTTTCGTTGGAAGCTCTTCAAATCAGTACTTTCATATTATTTTTAGATTGCAACGTTGGCTGTGAAATGCCTTACTTGGTGCCTACGAATGGATTTACCCTCCATACGTAAAAACATCGACAAAACCACCGAATTCCTTTTTGAAATTTTACACAAATACGGCTCCGCAGGATTGACCAAAGGCGACAATTTCGATCTAGTCATGGCCACGTTTAAGGTAGCAGAAAACATTTAAATAATTTTTTCTAATAAGTTTTCAGGCTGTCGCAGTCATAGTTAGAGACGTAAAATATCATAAATTAAACAATGACCATAAGCGTGCGCTGTTGCTTTACTGCGAGCAAGATTTAGACGACCGCGAAAGACAAGCAACGGCTTTTTCGTTGATCCACGCGATTCTTTCCAGAAAAATCGAAGCCCCTGAACTCAACGAAGTTATGAAAAAAGTCTCAAATCTGAGTATAACCTCTACTATCGATTCCGTGCGCCAACAGTGCCTTTCTGTAAGTAGATATTCTATAATTTCAAAATTCTATTTTTATTTTCAGGTAATGCTTTACTATCTTAAGGAATATGGTTTGAAGTCTGACAGCAGCACTCTTGTTGATTATTTAGCTTTTTATTTCTCACAACTTTCATTTGCTTATGAATCTGGAAGAAATAGCGCTTTAGAGTTAATAAAGCATATTATTAATAATTTCCCTGAGGTAAGTAAATTTATCATCTACCTACGTTGGTCAGTGGTCAGGACTCTGACTGAGGTCTTAGCCGAATTCGGAGTGAAAACTAGTTCTAATTTTAGGAATTTGTGAATGAACAAAGTGCTGTAATATTTGTCAACGTATCGACCAGATTGGTGAATGATTCGTCGCCGTCTTTCCGCGAAAAATCCGCAGAAGCCATTCGCCTTCTTCTATCCAAAATCGACAATAACAGCAAAGAGAAACTTTTCGATGTAACCAAAGTTTGGTTCGCACATAAAAAAGTCGCTCATAAACGTCTCGCTGCTCAACTGGTCGGACTTTTTGTACAAGTCGAGAAGGCCGAGTTTCAGAAGCGACTTGTAGAATTTTTACCTCTCGTCTCAGAACAGTTTGTGCAAGGCTTTACAGAAAACCAACCGGGCAAAATCGTCGCCGCGAAACAAGATGAAACCGACGAAATCGATATAAAAGAGAAACTCAAAGACCACTTTTTATTTCAAGTTCTTTCCATGCTTGTCAAAATCTGCAGCGCATGTTCAAAATGTCTTAAAGATTCTCAGTTCACCAATCATCTTGAAACGATTGCAGGTATTAATTTAATTTAAACTTATACTTTTTTCTATCATTTCTTTTAGAGTATACCACAGGGTTGTTGTCTTACCCTCATGAATGGGTCAGAAAATGTGCAGTTCAGCTTTTAAACTCCATCATCCGTACAGTCCCTGCTTCCGAAATCGCAGCAATCGCCAACGACCCAAATTTAGAAAAAGAAGGATTTTTATTGAACAATACGAAACCCAAATTAAAAAGTTTAATTTTGGATCTGATCGCTCAACTTGTCCCCAACGAAAACTCGCATGAACAATATCTCCTTCAGGTACTGCAAAGCATTTTTAGGATGTTTTTGAAACCTTTTTTGTTTTAGTGTATGAAGTTGCTGGTTTATTTGGCTTGTGTGGTGAAGGATGTTAAAAATGAGAAAGACGAAAAAGGTATTTCGTTGAATTGGATGGTGCGGAGGATTAGAAAGTCGTTGAATTATGAAGTAGTACAACATCCATCGTCCACCATTGTTGTAAGTATCGACAAGATCAGAACGACCAGTGGCTAACCATCGCTGTTTCTCTTTTAGCGCTCTATGATTTTTAATTGGACAGCAGCTATTTCTGTGAAACTAACTAAAGATGAGCTTCTGCCCATCGCTCCTTCCGTTTTGATGCCGCTTCTCCGCGAGGTCAACCTCGACGAAAATTCGCTCAAAAAGGTCGCCAAAGATGCTGCCAACTGCGTCAAAAACAAAATCGGCGCCGGCGAATATGACGCGATCGTCGCCACGCTTACCACACAGCTCGAAGTGAAAAAAGCCGAAAAGAAAAAACAACGATCTCAACTGGTAATATCAATGTTCTAAACTTAAACAAAATTTAAAAACGTTCTTTCAGCTTGTGACAAATCCTGAAATCGCAGCGAAGAAGAAAATTCATAAACAATTAAAGAAAAAGGTAGCGAAGAAAAGAAAATTGGCGTCACTTAAAAATCAAACTTTTAAGAAAATGCCTAGAAGAGAAGCCAATTTCGAAGATATGTAAATATAATAGTTTTTTAATATTAAATTTTATTTTTCAATTTGATTTTATGTTTTCTATGAACCTCAAAATCAATGGAGGGTATTACAATTATTTTTCTTTGAAAAAGTTAAAAAAGACCTTTAACCCTGTCCACAATACTCTGCAAAGGACTAAAGATAAGCAAAAATCGTCCCTTTTTGGGCTTAAAATCCAAAATAAAATTTTGGATGAGCCACCTTCACTTAAAGCTTAACAGTGTTGCCAACATTAAGTTCCTTCTCTTTAATCAGGACAGCCCTTTCTAAATTGAAGATTTAAATAAAATGATAATATTCTTTATAAAAAGAACGCCCTCTGCAAAAATCGTCCCTTTTTTGTGCTTAAAATCCAAAATAAACAATTTAGGATGAGTCACCTTGATTTAAAGCTTAACAGTTTTGCCAACATTAAGTTCCTTTTCTTTAATCAGGACAGCCCTGGCTAAATTGAAGATTGAAATAAAATGATAATATTCTATAAAAAAAAAAAAGAACACCCTCTGCAAAAATCGTCCCTTTTTTTTTGAGCTTAAAATCCAAAATTAACAATTTAGGATGAGCCACCTTCATTTAAAGCTTAACAGTTTTGCCAACATTAAGTTCCTTTTCTTTAATCAGGACAGCCCTGGCTAAATTGAAGATTTAAATAAAAAGATAATCTTCTTTATAAAAAGAACGCCCTCTGCAAAAATCGTCCCTTTTTTGAGCTTAAAATCCATAATAAACAATTTAGGATGAGCCATCTTCATTTAAAGCTTAACAGTTTTGCCAACATTAATTTCCTTTTCTTTAATCAGGACAGCCTAAATTGAAGATTGAAATAAAAAGATAATCTTCTTTAAAAAAAAAAGAACGCCCTCTGCAAAAATTGTCCCTTTTTTTGAGCTTAAAATTCAAAATAAACAATTTTGGATGAGCCACCTTCACTTGAAGCTTAGAAGTGTTGCCAACATTAAGATGGAGTGCCTTTTCTTTTATCAGGAGAGCTAAATTGAAGCATTAAATAAAACTCAGAAAAGGTCAAAAATGGAAAATTTCACTAAAAAACTTGAAAGAAAATGTTATCATTTAATTATTGATGTTGGCTCACCTATGGATACAGAATCGCTTGAAAATGTCTTACAAGTATTATATTTATTTTGGCATTTTTTGGGGATAAAATTGATTTTTAGGCTTGTCAAAATGTATTTTCTCTTTTGTGCAATATACAGGATCAATCATACAATTGTTTAATAAGTTTAGGATTGATAAACAATGGCTACGAGACAACATTGAAGCCGACTCCATCTTTTGGAAATTATTCTAAAATATCAAAATCTCTTATGGAAGCACAAGATTTTGTATATTTTTAACTTTTTGTTCTTTTTATTATAAGTTTTTAGGGGAAAATGAACATACAGCCTTCAGGGGATGATAATTTCAACGATTGTTTGACCGTCGGCATAAACATGGCCGTCAAATTTTTAAAAGAAAATGAAGTATAATAATTTTTATAAAATAATATTGGAAAAAAGGTTTTTTTAGAGTGAAACATGTTCTGAATGTGCCCTCGATTTATGCCTAGTGACAAAAAAGTTGACATTGGATTTAAAAAATTTTTAGATTACTTAACGTTAAATAGTGCAGTTAAAAACAACACTGTGAGTCTCATGGCTAACCCAATCTGCCCTATATAACCTCATGACATTTTTTTCAAGGTCATTAATTTTCAGGTTTTGGTTCTTGAAAGACATGTAGATTATAAAATGGAGGTTGAAAGTTTTATTAAAAAATGGTTATTTAATCGAAAATTTAATCGTGAGCATCTAAGGCTTTTGTTGCCCGACGACGCCATTTTGTGCGACATGGACGACCATTTCGTTTGTCCAAAGTGGCTCGATTTTGCCCATAATTTTTTCCTCCACAAAATTAACATGCAACGTCAAATTTCATGTAAGACACTTATAGAATATCCCAGATTTTTGACCTGACGAAAAAATACAACACCTTTGAATTTTGCGGGGAATTGGCTTCAGAGCGACCATTGGTCATTTTATATGGGAACTTTTTTTGCTCTCTGCGGCACCCTGTATAACCGATGAATCCTATCAATTCCCCACAAAACTCTCAGGCTCACAATTTTTTTTCATCAGTCAAAAATTGAGAAAAACGCCAGGCCCACTCTAGTGAACACTTTTTTTTTTATTTAGTGAGCGAATATGAATGCAGGATTTATAAGATAAAAATAGTGACAAGGGTTTCTTCATCGGGAATTTGTAACTCGATGATTTTCGGCGAAGGTTCTGACGTTGTTCCTACTCGATATCGCCTGGAAGGATTCGAAGATACCCACAAAGTTAACCAAGAGGTCATTTCTTGCTTAAACTTGTTTAAAAAATTTTTAATTATAGAAATTCTATGCTTTATGTACAACTTTGTTAGAAAAAGAAGAATATTTAATTGGAAAATTAGAAGATGAGCCTCCTATTGGATACTTTGTTCTTATACCAAGTAGGCTTTTTGTTAGTTAGGTTATGCTAACCTAATTGTAGGTGAAGATTCATTTTTACTGAAGCCGATCGTCTCCAATGAAATTTCTCTTCCAAAAAAGATGGCGCCTCTATTACGTATTCGAAACAGTCTTACCAATCTATAAAAGATTCTTTAAATCTTTTGGAATTCAAAGAAGAATACGACCCTTCAGAATACGTTTCAGGGATTTATTCTTCATTGCAGAATTTAGCTTCTAAACGAGTAAGTAAGGTGTTCATTAAGATTTTTTTTAGGGTTTTTTAGAAGAAGCCAGAAGAAAGTTCGAGCAACTGGGTCCATCCTGCTTTGAGCACGAATTTTAAAAAGCGCTCGCCCAAAAAGAGGAAAATGGATCCCTTAAAATATATGCAATATTTATCAGAAAATTAGTTTATTTCATATTTTGATAAAGTGAATTTGCGAGGTATCTGAATGGTTCTTCAAGTCCTTGGTTGTTTTTCTAAAATTAAAAAATTTCAATGTTTGTATTTGAATAAATTACATACGGCAGATCCGGAATAGAATTTCATGAGGAACTTTTCGGCGATTTCAAGCCCTTCGTTTTCCTTGCAGATTTTTCTGTGTTCCAAGTCTTCTTTGTTGGCGAAAAGCACGGAGGCGATAGGTCCATCGTTGGGGCCTGTCCAATGAGCTTGGCTTATTATAGATATCCAATCGGAGACATTTTCAAGCGATTTTTTGTTCGATACATCATAGACGACCATCAATAAACTTGGACTTTTCCACTAAAGAAAACTTTAGGTTTTTGGGGGGGTGATGTTACTTACGAAACTATCAAGCAGATCGATATACAGCTCGAAGCTGGGTGAATCGTATATTATTAATTCTACTCTGTCCTCTGTTCCTGGGATTTGTATTTGTTTCAAATATGTATCAGCTCCTAATGTCTGTGAAAATTTAAAAATTTAAGCTTCAATGTCTAGGGAGGTGGAGCAGCAGGTTGTGCTAGAGGAATACAAGCAGCGTCTACACAAGAGCATTCGGGTTGAGCGAGACAGGAGGCCATGATCTGAGTAAAGCAAAAGCGAACGCAGTAGTCTAATCTGAGCAGCAAGGCTCAGCAAGAGTCTTTAGCGACAATAGTCTAATCGAGCTGAGCGGCAAGGCTCAGCAGGAGAGTCGTTAGCGACAATAGTCTAATCGAGCTGAGCGGCATGGCTCAGCAGGAGAGTCGTTAGCGACAATAGTCTAATCGAGCTGAGCGGCATGGCTCAGCAGGAGAGTCGTTAGCGACAATAGTCTAATCCAGCTGAGCGGCAAGGCTCAGCAAGAGAGTCGTTAGCAACTATAGTCTAATCGAGCTGAGGGGCAAGGCTCAGCAAGAGAGTCGTTAGCGACAATAGTATAATCAAGCTGAGCGGCAAGGCTCAGCAAGAGACTCGTTAGCGACAATAGTATAATCAAGCTGAGCGGAAAGGCTCAGCAAGAGAGTCGTTAGCGACAATAGTCTAATCGAGCTGAGCGGCAAGGCTCAGCAAGAGAGTCGTTAGCGACAATAGTCTAATCGAGCTGAGCGGCAAGGCTCTGCAAGAGAGTCGTTAGCAACAGTAGTCTAATCGAGCTGAGCGGCAAGGCTCTGCAAGAGAGTCGTTAGCGACAATAGTCAAATCGAGCTGAGCAGCAAACCCCACCTGAGAAGACAAGACTGAAATTTGCCCAGAACTGGACAGATCAGAGCAAACAAGGGGGGGGGGGAGCAAAAGTGCAACTTTGAACCTCCTTGGCTGCTCTAATGTAGACTGAAGCCATTGGTTCCCAAATTTGGATCATGTTCCTACCATGGTATAATTTTTGGGAAAATCGCGCCCATCTGTAGTAAACATTTGGCAAATGGCACTCTTCCCAACAGCGGCATCACCTTCAAAAGTTTCTTTATTTTATAAAAGTATAATGTAGGATTAATTACCGACAATGACAAGTTTTCCCCTGATGACTTTTGGTGGCATTTTGTTGTTGTATTGGTTGCTAGGATACAAACGCAAATGAAAGTAAACAATGTTTATTTTCTACTACTACAGTCTATGATTAATGATTTTATAAAATCGTCGTCGGTTAAATCTATAGGCATGATGCCATCTTCGCATGAGATTTTCGAATCGGCATTTCTTTCTAGGAGTAATTCTACGACTTCTTTATGTCCGCAGGCGCAGGCGTAATGCAGTGGTGTTTGCCCTGTGCTGTCTTTTAGGTTGATGTCGACTCCGGCATCGAGGAGAAATTCTACGACATTTTTATGTCCTCTGTCTGCTGCCCAGTGTATGAGGGCGATTCCGTTTTCGTCGAATCCGCTCAAGTCGGATGGGTCTAAAAAGAGCTTGACTTTTTCGACATCGCCTTCTTTGGTGTAGTCCCAGACATCTTTGTCGAACTCGTCAATTTCTGAGTCGCTGTCGCACATACGACTGACGGAGACCCATCCTTGCTTCGGAGCTTCCCAATCGGGAGCGATGTCCGTCATCAAACTGATATAACTCATCATCGCCTCTTCTTGAGTCATATCACCCAAATCGTTCCATGCGTCCCATTTCCTTTTCGCTTCCATCGCATACCAATTCGGCCTCGACGTATTACACTTTCCAACAGTCGACTGTTTATAAAGACCATAAAATTTCAAAAGCACTTCCGGTTTCAACGATGGTACCAACGACGGTAAAAAATCCGCCGCGGACATAAACTTAGATCTTAAATCTTCCATTACTGCGAACCCTGAAGTCTAATATTAGACCCGTCTATAACATGTGGTGAATTTTTCGCAGCGTCGTAACCAATCTGATTGTTAAAAAGGACAAAACCGTAGCCTCTTGATAAACCAGTGTTTTTATCGAAAACAACATTCGATGCTGCGATCTGTCCAAATTTTGAAAAATGCGTCCTCAGTTTTAGGTTGTTCACGGTCCAAGGGAGGTTGTATACAAAAAGTTTCGGGATTGAACGTGCAGCCATTATTTTTTGGTGATTTCTAATAAATGGATTGTATGATCTTGCATCAATTCGTTGATATCGATGCCGGCTTCTGAGCCCAAGTTGCTGATGGAGAGATGCTCGCAGCGAAGGCCCCACTTGTTCAGTAGATGCTCAATGGACCAATCGGCGCTTCTTTCCTGATAGACGGAAAGAAAACGTGCTTGAGGGTTGTTCTCAAGAAGAAAACTAACGGTGACAATTATGTCTTCGAAAATCGACGGATCGTAGAAACAGTCAGACCCAACGATTAGATCGATAGGACCAAAGTTAAAAGTCGACGAAAGGAATAGTCCCCAAGTAAGGCCGACTATACGGACTTGATTTAGATTGTTGAGCTGGCAGGAATGCCTAATGTGGTTGAGTGCTTTCTGAAAAGTGGCACTTTCGGTCAGCGTTACAGTCGCTCCACACTTCGCAGCGACGATTCCTGGCAATGCAGTTCCAGCTCCCAACTCTAAAATATGCTTTCCAGGCAGCTCGCACCTATGCTCCCAAAGGAACCACGCCAAAATCGGTGCTGATGGCCACGTGTAGCTATTATAGCTCGCCTGCGCTTTCTAGCACAACAAAAAACATTAAAAACTAACTAATTTTAAAAAATATACTCACTTCAGGGATCAATACTTCTAATATATCCTCCTCGTTGTCTTTCGTCAAACTTTTACCTTTGAACAAAAACTTCTTTATCTGTTCTGAATTTTCAGACATGAGTTAAATGGCAATGTTGCCAACTTAATTTTTTTTTTAAATAAAGTCTTTTTAAACGTTTTTATTTCAATAAAATTTACTTTATCTTCTTAAAAAGTATGAAATAAAATGGTTTTAATTTGTTTTTTCATTACTTTCGAGTTCGGGAAACGAACAAAACCGGTTTTGAACTTGGGTCTAAAAGCTGACAAAAATGCCTCCATAAAAATATTGTTTTACAGTGTTTTTGTTATAAAATATTGAAAATTGATAAAAAATGAAAATTAAACTACTGGCCTTCGTGGATCAGTGGTCATGGACTCGCGAAATGGAGGTTCCTGGTTCAAATCTGCCCTGAGAAGTTTTTTTTTTTTTGTAACGTAGCTTAAAGAATGACAAAAATTAAAAGTTTTCGTTTTTAACCGCTAAAAATTAGAAAAAAAAACCATCTTTAAAAATAGCCCTATGGGAGATCAGTATTCACCACGAGGGCACGAGTCCTTAAAAAAAAATCCCGCTTTTTTCAAAAAATTTTTAATTTTTTCCCTTACGTCTTTGTTTTAACGATTACATAAATTGAAAAATATGTTAAATAATTATCCCAAGAAAGCCCTTTCAACAAGGGTCCCCTTCCAGGATTTAATTTTTTTATGATATGATTTTGAAGGTTGCAACGGAAAAACCAACGGCTCTTAGTCTTGTTATCTGAATTTTTTTTTTTTTTTTTTTTTTTTTTTTTTTTTTTTTTTTTTTTTTTTTTTTTTTTTTTTTTTAAAGGCTATCGGCTATCAATTAGAGCCATTTCAGCCTTGAAAGAAGTAGAGGATTCAAATCATATTTATCAGCTTGGACTCCCTTAGGAATCCAAGCAGTCTTTCAAGGGTGGGCAAGCTGTTACCCAGAATCAGTGCCATGGTGTTCGGTAGTTCGTACTTGCCTCGTAAGGCGGAATATAAGGGGCAGTCTATAAGTATGTGTTTTATGGTAATAGGGCTTTGACAGGTCGGGCAATTTGGTTTCTCGGTTTTCTTCATCAGATAGGTGTGAGTCAGTCGGCAGTGTCCAATTCTCAATCTTGCGACAATGGTGCCAACCCTCCGGCCATATTTCAGGGAGGAGCACCATTGTTTCACCCCGGGTTTAATCATACGAAGCTTATTTCCGTTGACGAGGCTCCATTCCTTCCTCCATTCCTCCCAGATGACGCGCCGCAGCTGAGAGGAGAAATCTCCTGCAGGTACGGTAGGAAGTAGCTGTTGGCAATTGGTGGCCGCATCACGGGACAATTTATCCGCTTTTTCATTACCGGTTATTCCTACATGTCCTGGTATCCATTTAATTACTAGATTAGTTCCTTTTTCGATTATCTCTTTGTTTTTGTAGAGGATGTCTTGAATAAACGGGTCGAGGGAGAAAGGGTTTTTTAGGTAGAGGATGGTTGATAGAGAGTCTGAGCAAATGATCATTTGATTATGTGGGGAGAGAAGATATTGATGGCTTTAGCAATTGCAGTGAGTTCTGCAGTAAATATGGAGCAAATGGGGTTGAGAAGGAGTAAGACCGGTTTCCGCAAACTACTGCGGATCCAACCCCTACTTCGGATTTCGATCCATCTGTGAAAACGAAGTCAGCAAGTGGGTTTTCAAATGTATATTTTAAAAATTCTTTTTGATAGGCTGTGGGATAGGTGTTTTCTTTTGTTTTTGAAGCCATAGAAAAATCTAGCTGAATGGCTGGTAGTGTCCAAGGGGGGAATGGGAGAATAGATGAGTTGTTGGATACTAGGGACATTAATTCGAAGATCAAAAACGTTTCGGTGAATTCTTAGTGGAAAAGAGAAACGGGGAACATGCCAATTTGGAAAATTGGGTCTCGGGAGATTTCCAGGGAAATGGATACGGAGTGGGTGGTTTGGGAGAGGATTTTGGTAAAATAATTTAGATCTGCTAATCTTCTTCTGTATTTTAAAGGGAGAAGGCCTGCATCAACATGAATGCTGATCGTTGGGCTTGAACGAAAAGCTCCTATTGCCATTCTTAGAGCAGTGTTTTGAATGGGGTTAATGACTTCCAGTGAGGTCTCACTGGCAGAACCATAAGCTTGAGAGCCGTACTCAATTTTCGATCGGATGAGGATTTTATATAGGTTAAGGAGACTACCTCTGTCAGCACCCCATTTCGTGGAACATAGGGAGCGGAAGAGATTAAGGGAAGGGAGACACGATTGCTTTGCGCTCTTTAAGTGAAGTTTCCAATTTAAATGTTTGTCGAAGTTGAGGCCAAGGTATCGAGTGGAGTCAACTAATTTTATATTCTTATTTTGTAACTTGATGATCGGTGAGGTCCGAGGTTTCCTTTTGGCGAAAAGCATTGCAACTGTTTTGGAGTCGGAGGCTTTGAAGCCGTTCTTAGAGAGCCAGTTGTCGACTTTTGTGATGGTATTTTGTAGTAGTTCTTGTAGGTTTTCTATGCTTTTATCTCTGCAGTAGATAACAAGATCATCTGCATAAAGTAGCGCTTGGACTGGATGATCGATTTCGTTTAAGATTTTGTTGATGCAGATCGAAAAAATTGTTGCGCTGAGGACACAGCCTTGAGGGACGCCATTTTCAAAGTTAAAACTGTCAGAGAGAGTATTGCCGCAGCGAACTTGAAACGTCCTGCCTTCTAGGACGTTACTAAAAAATTTTAGCATATGTCCAGTTATTCCGAATTCGACTAGGGTATCGAGAATTAATCGTCTCCATGTACGATCGAAAGCATTTTCGATGTCGAGAAAGATGGCCAGCACTTTTTCTTTTTGTTGAAGTGCGTTCATGATGTATGTGTCTAGACAGACGAGGTTGTCAATCGTGCTGCGTCTTTTCCGGAATCCATTTTGTTGTGATGGCAAGTGAAGATTTGATTCAAGGAACCATAAGAGCCTTTGTGATACCATTTTCTCCATTAGCTTGCTTAAAGAGCACGTGAGAGCAATGTGTCGGTAACTTTGGGAAGAGAGTGGGGGTTTGTTCTTTTTAAGGATTGGGATGTTGATTGCTCTGAGCCAGATGGAAGGGAATACTTCTTCTTGGAATATTTTGTTAATTATTTTAAGAATTATAGTTTGATCAGTTTTTGAGAGGTTTTTGATCATGGCAATACATATATTGTCAGGGCCAGGGGTGGTGTCTTTTCTGGAGGAGAGGGCGAAGGTAAATTCAGATTGAGTGAAAGGAAGGTTAAGAGGGTTATTTGGGAGGATGCATTGTATTGCAAGGGGTTGAGCTTCTTTTACGATTTTAATGGATTGGAAATGGTCGGAGTAGTTGGACGTCGACGCAATTTTGTGAAGATTTTCAGCTAGGATGTTTGACAGGGTTTTGGGATTGGTTATTAATTGTTGATTGTGTATAAGGGCAGTGATAGGGGGATGAAATCCTTTTCCCATTATTCTCCGTACAGTGGACCAGAAATCCTTGATAGGGGTGTTTGGGTTGATTTTGGACAAAAAGTTGATCCATGAATTCTTTTTGCTTTGTAGAATTATTTTTTGAGCACGTTTTTTAGCTTCTTTGTACATTTCTTGATTAATAGATGAGGGGTTTCGTACGAATTTTCGCAGGGTTCTTTTACGCTCGTGAATTGCTTGAGCACAATCAGGGGTCCACCAAGGCACAGATTGCTTTTTATGACGTGAGCTTTTAGTTTTTGGAATGTGAGATTCTGCGGCGGCAATTATTTTTTGATTAAGTAGACCAATTAAAGAGTTTATGTTTGGATCATTGAGGTCAAGGTCACCGAGAAATATATCATTTTGGTATCCCGCCCAGTCAGCTTTGTCTAGTTTCCATCTTTCAGGTTTGTCCGTATTCGTCGGCAAGTAGGATTTTATGAGGATTGGAAAGTGATCACTTCCATGTGTGTCAGTTAGAGTCATCGATGTATATACTAAAATGAAAAGGCCATTTATGTTCCACTGTAAGACATTCATGTTTTGTTTTTGGGTCTTCTTCCAGCTTTGGAAGAATTTGGCTCTTTTGCCATGACCTTCGACTTGGTTGGCTCAAGGTTAGAGCTTTGAGACATAGGGCGCTTGGTAGCGGTATTCTTGCTATCTTGGGAGCTTAAGTTTTCGGTTTGAATATTTTGCTGTTTTGACGATTTGGTTTTATCAGGGAGAGGAGGGGAGATATTTAAGGGGGGGAGTGTCAGATTTATATCTGGAGTGCTTGATGTTGAGGTCAAGGGGGTTGTCATCACTTTGCCCACTAGGAGGTGAAAGAGTTGAGTAAGTTTGGACATTTCTTCCACAAGTGCATCAATTTTTTGATTTTGTGCTGCGATGGTGGGTTCTAGGGCGGAGGGATGGGGGGAAGGCGATGCAGTCGCCTGAGCTAAAGAGCGAGTAGGGAGTGAGTTCGATACTGGGGGTTGGGTGGAATCAGTGTTCACGCGTTCGCGTTCTCTGAAGATCTGTTCAGCTTTTTTAAAAGATACTTTTTCGTTTTAACTTCCTTAAAGAAGTTATTGTGATACCCTCCATGTCGGGTTTTTGGGGAGGGGTCTTTCGGGGTCCGGAGGGTAAAATCGAATATTGATCTTTACCGATCTCAACTTTGTCTGTGGTTCCGGCCGGCCGGCCGGCCGTAGCATTTTTTTCCGGAACACTTTACGGCCACAGTTTTCATCCGATTTTCACTAAATTTTTACACAAATTTCTTTAGCCGGTGAAGAAGAATATGACGAGGGCGATTTTTGAATTTCGAAAAAATGGCGGAGATATGTCTGTTTGAAATTTTAAAAAATTCGCTGCGGCCGAACCGTTAATCCGATTTTCACCAAATTTTCACCAATTACTCCTTATATTTTTTAAGAATTTTTGGTGCAAAAAAATTGCCACTTTTTAATCATTAATTTTTTTTTAGTAGGGAGAAATTTCGTACTTCTACCCTTTACGAGAGGCACATCCCTAGGCCAAAGAGCCCATTATTTCTACCTTGACACTTAAAAAATTTTTCGAAAAAAAGAACTTAGAAAATTTTTCGAAAAAAAAAAAAAAAAAAGAAGAAGAAAGAAAAAGAAAGAAAAACCCGGAAAATTTTTCAAAAAAAAAAAAAAAAAAAAAAAAAAAAAAAAAAAAAAAAAAAAAAAAAAAAAAAAAAAAAAAAACCCGGAAAATTTTTCGAAAAAAAAAAAGAAAACCCGGAAAATTTTTCGAAAAAAACTTTGAAAATTTTTTGAAAAAAAAAAAGAAAACCCGGAAAATTTTTCGAAAAAAACTTTGAAAATTTTTTGAAAAAAAAAAAAATATTTTTTTGGACAAAAAAACTTAAAAAATTTTCGAAAAAAAAAAAAAAAACCCGGAAAATTTTTCGCAAAAACAAACTTGCAAAATTGTCCTTTATACTTTCCCTCCCTACTAAATCCCCTTCCTTTATACTTCCCCCTCCATTATACTTCCCCCTCTGTTATACTTCCTACTCCGTTATACTTTCCCCTCCGTTATACTTCCCCCTCCGTTATACTTCCCCCTCCCATATACTTCCCCCTCCGTTATACTTCCCCTCCCATATACTTCCCACTACGTTTTACGTCCCCTCCGTTATACTTCCCCCTCCTATATAGATACTTCTCTTTAAGGAAGTTTTCGTTGGAAGCTCTTCAAACCAGTACTTTTCTGATATTTTCGATATATTTTTCTGTTATGTAAATAGGGCATTTTCTGTCAAAAGCCTTGTGGGGTCCGGCACAATTGATACATTAAGTATCATTGTTGCATTCGTCAGTTTCGTGATCTGCTTGACCACAGTTACCGCAGTTTTTCGTTTTGCAGTATTTGCTGATGTGGCGATATCTAAAACAGGAGTAGCATAGCATAGGATTAGGTGAAAAAGGTCGCATTT
Source organism: Orius insidiosus (assembly GCA_014119065.1). Lineage (NCBI taxonomy): Eukaryota > Metazoa > Arthropoda > Insecta > Hemiptera > Anthocoridae > Orius > Orius insidiosus. Next base: position 1,009,380 of record JACGAQ010000007.1, read on the forward strand.
TGACTTGAAGAAAGTCAAAAGAGATTTTTTCGGGAAGATCGGCTTTTTGGAACGTAATAAATAACGTGGGAGTCGGAATGGAGCTTATTTTCTTTTTTGACGAGTCTGTCAACTTTGACTGCTCCCTGATTTCGAAGTTCTTCCAGAATTTCTTGTTCAGAACAGTTAAGTAGTTCGGGAGCATACGCTACGCCCTTGGAGAAATTCAAAGATCTATGAAGCTGAAATACAACTGGGATGTTATCATAGTTCTTTAAGTATTTTAAAATGTTGTAATAGTCGTTTTCGTGATTTATATCTAGGAGAATAGTGCCATTTCTTAGAAATTTAAGATTGGTTTTCGGTGCTATGTTTTTAATGAATTTATTTATTTTGACAGCGCTATAATTTGAGAAAGATTGTTCTTGGGAGCGGTCTAGAGACATCACCAGGAACTTTCGGGCCCATTTCCCTACAATCCTGAGTTCATCAGAGTCATCAGGGGGATCAGGGGGTCTGGAAATTTCTTCGGTTTCCATGGTTTGGTTACAAGAGATATCTGAGATAACTCAAATATTAAAATTTGTTTAATTAATTGTTAAATAACAATTTAGTAAAAGGAAAGAAAAAAGTACTAGTCTGGAGCTGGCCCCGACGGGAACTTCCTTAAAGAGAAGTATCTATATAGGAGGGGGAAGTATATGGGAGGAGAAGTATAACGGAGTGGGAAGTATGTGGGAGGGGAAGTATAACGGAGGGGGAAGTATAACGAACGGGAAGTATAACGGAGGGGAAAGTATAAGGAAGGGGAAAGTATAACAGAGGGGGAAGTATAATGGAGGGGGAAGTATAAGGGAACGAAAGTATAAAGGAAGGGGATGTAGTAGGGAGGAAAAGTATAAAGGAGAATTTTCCAAGTTAGTTTTTTCGAAAAATTTTTCGGGCTTTTTTTTTTTTTTTTTTTTTTTTCGAAAAATTTTCTAAGTTCTTTTTTTCGAAAAATTTTCTAAGTTCTTTTTTTTGAAAAATGTTCTAAGTTTTTTTTGTCCGAAAAAAATTTTTTTTTTTTTTTTTTCAAAAAATTTTCAAAGTTTTTTTCGAAAAATTTTTTAAGTTCTTTTTTCGAAAAAATTTTTAAGTTTTTTTTGTAAAAAAAAAAAATTTTTTTTTCGAAAAATTTTCCGGGTTTTTTCTTCTTTTTCTTTTTTTCTTTTTTCTTTTTTCTTTTTTTTTGAAAAATTTTTAAGTTCTTTTTTACGAAAAATTTTCTAAGTGTCGAGGTAGAAATAATGGGCTCTTTGGCCTAGGGATGTGCCTCTCGTAAAGGGTAGAAGTACGAAATTTCTCCCTACTAATAAAAATAGTAATTAAAAAGTGGCAATTTTTTTGCACCAAAAATTCTTAAAAAATATAAGGAGTAATTGGTGAAAATTTGGTGAAAATCGGATTAACGGTTCGGCCGCAGCGAATTTTTTAAAATTTCAAACAGACATATCTCCGCCATTTTTTCGAAATTCAAAAATCCCCCTCGTTACATTCTTCTTCACCGGCTAAAGAAATTTGTGTAAAAATTTGGTGAAAATCGGATGAAAACTGTGGCCGTAAAGTGTTCCGGAAAAAAATGCTACGGAGTGCCGGACGGCCGGCCGGAACCACAGACAAAGTTGAGATCGGTAAAGATCAATATTCGATTTGACCCTCCGGGGTCTGGAAGACCCTTCCCCAAAAACCCGACGTCGAGGGTATCGCAATAAATTCTTTAAGGAAGTTAATAATTTAAATTAAAGAAAAGAAAAGAAAGGGTAATCCCTGATAGAGAGTAGAAGGTTGGCGATAAGCTAATCCTCTTTTTGTTACCAGTCCGGAGTCTAATACACAACTCGGTATCTGAATTTTTATGTGCAGGCATTTTTCCTGATTTTTCCATAATTAAGTTTGCGTTTGAATTTTCACTTCTAATTTTTACTTCTTCTTGAATTTTAACTTTTTTGAACTTTTTGCTTCTTAATTAAAAATGTCTCAATTAAAAGAACTCGTTGAAAAAATCAAGAATTCGTTGGGAGACGTTTCTGTCTCGATTTCCGATTTTCAGAAACCCTCGTGCCATTTTTTTCGTTCATTGATGTCTAGAATTTTAGAGGAATTCTACATCGACATTGGTCACCTTTTTACGGTTTGTATGATTTGTGATTTTAACTGATTTGTGATTGTGATTTAAAGCCTTCTCCCTACTGATCATCAATAAAATTAAAGAAAACGTCTCAAAATGGTTTAAGTCTGCTAGTAAGCAAGGACATTTTCCCTGAAAAACTTGGTATAACATTCATATTGCTGAAAGGTTTCAGCAGAATTGCTGAAAGGGTGTTTTTGGATAATAAAATTACCGTTTTCTTAAGTCTTATAGTGAATAAACATCATTTACAGGTTTTTTTGGCCATAAACAGCTTTGTCGGCAGTACTTACAATCTGGGGGACAAAAACATCCTTTATCTGTGTTTTTTGTTGTCTTAAAGTGACGAAATGCCATTTTTTGGTGTTTTCTGTGTTGCTGCTAAGAAACCTCTTTTTATGCACTACAGTGCAATAAATACCCTTTTTTAGGGCCCATAACCAAGAGGGAGAAAAAAAAGAAGAAAAAATAGCTAATGGCCAAAGGACCATAAAAAATGGAGTAAACTGTTTATTGATTACATTTTTTCGAGCAAAAAGATGTAAAAATAGCCAATGTGAACATAGAATTCTGGCCAAAAAACCTGGGAAAATTTTTGAAATGGATTTCCCTGAAAAACTAAAATAGCTTGAAAATCATGCCAAGTGGGTGTTTTTTTGGGGAAAAAAAGGCTTTGGGCAGCCTGATTTGTGTGAAAAGGATTCTTTTTTAAAATTAGTCTTCTATGTTTCAGTATAATCTTCATGAACACTGTTCTTCAATTGTCGATAGTGATATGGTTCCGAACCTTAACTTCTTGGCTGCGATCAGATATGTCTTTCCGTTTATTCGGATTTCATTGTTTGATATTTTATCTCCCAGTGAGTTCTTATCATTCACGAAAAAATTTTTCAAACACCATTTTAGCTACACGTAAATGTTATGATATCTTCAACGCCGCCATCGATTTCTACATTTTCTGCGACAATCAGCTTAGCTTGATGAATGAATCTACTGAAAGCTATCAGATGAAAAAAAAAGATTTGTTAGCCCTTCAAACAGAATATCGGAGATCTCAAGAGAGGATGTTAAAACGCGTTTCAGAAAAAAAGAATGCCGAACAATTACTAATTGAAGTAAAGTTTTTTGAGTATTTTTTCTTATTTTTTAATTAAATTGCAGACAAATCAAAAAGTCACTAACAGCGAACTTCTCACCGAACTTAATGTCAAAAAAGAAAAAGAATGTAAAGAGAAAGAAAGCCTCGTTATAAAGCAAAGACATTTAACGGAGAAAAAAATAACTGATGTATTGAATATAAATTTTATTATTTTTTCATAATTTTATTTTTAGACGAGAAAAGAAATTGAAGAGTTGACAAGAGTTGACCAGTTACACAAAAAGAAAGAAGAACTCCACAAATTAATGAGCGATAGAGATGAAAAGTTTCAAAAACTTAAAGAGATTGAAACTGAAGCTCAAGAATTCATCAAGAAAAAGCCTTTGTTTGACGAGATAAAAAAACTGGCAAAAAATGTCTCCTCCGTCGGCTCAATTGTCGAGTAAATATTATTTTAGGCTTTAAAGGCTTTAAATTGTCACTTTCAGGAAACGTAAAAATAAACTTGTCGAGCTTCGAAAGCAAAAAGAGGAAAATGAAGATGAATTGAGGAAATCAGAAACTGCCAATAATTTACTCAAGTTTCATTTGGAAGAGGCCTCTCAGGAGATAAAAGACACCAGAAATGACATCAAACAAAGAACTGAAGCTGCACAAAGTGAAAAAAATCGACTTCAAAGGTTTTTTTTTCTTTACCTTTCCCAATTATCTTTCTATTCTATTCTTCTTCTTAGGGAGTTGCAGTTAGTTAAAGAAGACTCAAAAATGCAGCTCTCACATCTTTCATCAGAGCTCGAAAACATAAATTCGAAATTACAAGAGCAGGATCTCAGGATTAAGGATGACATTCAGAAAATCAATGAAAATATAAACATAACTATGAAATACTTAAAAAAGATTGATATGTGTGCTAATGTGTAAAGTAATGATAAAATTTGTGCTCCATTTCATACTTTGTTTTTCTTAAAAAAAAAAAAAAAAAAAAAAAAAAAAAAAAAAAAAAAAAAAAAAAAAAATTAAAGAGAAGAAGAATTTAATTTTTATTTAGAAGTAAATAAAGAAGAATTTAATTAATTTTTTTTCTCATCACTCCGAACTTCTAAAAATCCTATTACCTTTAATATGAGATTAGACTGTTTAATTGATGTTTTTATACAAGGTTTTCAATAATTTATTATTATTATTTTTCGAAACCCCATTTTAATAGGATTTTCAGGAGTTTTCCTCGGTTTTTTGACAGAGAAACCACATTCTTTGGCACATGATTGATGGTAGCATAGACAAACTTAAAGTTTCACATAATTATGTTAAAATAAGCTTTGTTTCAACCGTGGTTTGAAACTCCTGGAGCAAGCGCAGAAGGATTTGCACATCTGATTTGACTTCCCTCTGGAGCATGCGCAGAAAAATTTGCACTTCAGATTTGACGTCCAAATCCTTCTGCTCCAGAAGTTTCAAACCGCGGTTGGAAAAAAGCTGATGTTTTGTCAATGATGGTAGTTTTTTAACTTCCTTAAAGAAGTTATTGCAATACCCTCGACGTCGGGTTTTTGGGGAAGGGTCTTCCAGACCCCGGAGGGTAAAATCGAATATTGATTTACCGATCTCAACTTTGTCTGTGGTGCCGGCCGTCCGGCCGTCCGTAGCATTTTTTTCCGGAACACTTTACGGCCACAATTTTCATCCGATTTTCACCAAAATTTCTTTAGCCAGTGAAGAAGAATGTAACGAGGGCGATTTTTGATTTTCGAAAAAATGGCGGAGATGTGTCTGTTTGAAATTTTAAAAAATTTGCTGCGGCCGAACCGTTAATCCGATTTTCACCGATTACTCCTTATATTTTTTAAGAATTTTTGGCGTAAAAAAATTGCGATTTTTTATTTATTAAATTATTTTTAGTAGGGAGAAATTTCTTACTTCTACCCTTTACGAGAGGCACATCCCTAGGCCAAAGAGCCCATTATTTCTACCTTGACACTTAAAAAATTTCCAAAAATGACACTTAAAATTTTTCAAAAAAAAAAAAAATTTAAAAAAAACCCGGAAAATTTTTCGAAAAAAAATTTTTTTTTTTTTTTTGACAAAAAGCTTAGAAAATTTTTCCAAAAAAAAAAAAAATTAAAAAAAAAAACCGGAAAATTTTTCGAAAAAAAAATTTTTTTTTACAAAAAAACTTAGAAAATTTTTCCAAAAAAAAAAAATATTTCGAAAAAACAAACTTGGAAAATTCTCCTTTATACTTTCCCTCCCTACTACATCCCCTTATTTTATACTTTCGTTCCCTTATACTTCCCCTCCATTATACTTTCCCCTTCCTTATACTTTCCTCTCTGTTATACTTCCCCGTTCGTTATACTTCCCCCTCCATTATACTTCCCCTCCCATATACTTCCTACTCCGTTATACTTCCCCTCCCACATACTTCCCACTCCGTTATACTTCTCCTCCCATATACTTCCCCCTCCTATATTGTTACTTCTCTTTAAGGAAGTTCCCGTCGGGGCCAGCTCCAGACTAGTATTTTTTTTTACGAGGGTTTTCAACTACTCAGGTTATATCACCCTTCCGTCGGAAAAATTCATTTAGGTACCTACATTGGTTCAATTTGGGGCTTTGAACCCTGAACCCCATTGATGAACGACGTATCGCAATGTTTGGACAATAGGACAACAATCAGTATTGTATTATTAGTCTATGGGGCAGATGGGCTCAGGCGTTGGCTTTGGCCGTATTGCCTGGAAAACGTATTTTTAAAGAAAATTTTATCTCCTAAAATGATTTTTTTAATAATTTTCTCAGGAAAACATCGAAAAAAATCATTTTTGCTTTTGAGTGTTATTGTTTTAAAATATTGAAAATTGATAAAAGTGAAAATTAAATTACTGGCCTTCGTGGGTCAGTGGTCGTGGACTCGCAAAATGGAGGTTCCTGGTTCAAAACCGCTAAAATCTAGAAACTAGAATCGAATTTGATTCGGTTTAATACAAGAGCTTTTGCTCTTCTCTGCTTATCATCAGAGACGCTAAAGGGTGGAAAGAAAAGCCCTTTTATTTACAACATTTATTTTTTAAAAAAGCAAAAAAACAATTATTATTAAATTATTATTATTCAGACATTTTTTTTAATATAACAGCAAGGATAGAATAAAATTACTTTCTTAAAATGCCATAAAGTGGCGACATTTATATACAGTGGAGTCAAAAGTGTGAATTACCATGAGAAAAAAAAATTGAAAATATAAAATAAATATTTTACAAAACCAAGTTTAGTCAAATGATTTTCTATTTAGAAATTCTAAAATAAAAAATTGAAATCCACACGTGAAAAAGTACCTTAAATAACACTCGGTTTATAAAAGAAAAAAAAAGAAAAGAAAATTGTTTTTTTTTTTCCACACACCAATATTCTACTTTTTGTATATACAAAGTATACGAAGAATCTACGAAGAAAAACTGCAAAATTTCCTGAAGGGATTTCTAATAAGATATGCCTTCATCAAAGCCTCTGAGCAAAAGGTTGGCATGAGCTGAGCGAGTCGAAAAAGCGAGTTTTAGACGAAAAAATTTTTAAGTCTAAAAGTCGGACTCATGTATAGTCAAAAGTTAAAAAAAATGGATAAGGTACACAAAATTTACTAAAAAGGGGGGGGGGGAGAGAAAATTTTACTTATAAAAGTCTGAGCCGGAGCGCTGGACGCTTCCCGGAAGAGATGATGGTATCATGTCGAGTAAATATGCCTTTGGATGTCGGCGGCTTGTCTTTGAAGTTCGACGATGTTGGCTGCAGCAGCGGCAGCGACAGGTCCTTTACCGCCAGCCGCCTGTGCCATCGCCAGCTGATAAGGATACAGCAAAGGTGAAAACTGAAGCATATGCGCAGGAAGCGGTTGGTGCGGCGGTAAACCGCGTAATAACTGCTGATGCAACGCAGCTGCAGCATGATGCGGATTAAATTTCGCAGTATCCGCCAATTTGGCGAGATGGTCACGATTTGGTGATGGTATGCTTGGTGGCGGTTTGGGCGTAGACGGTTTCATTATAGGTTCGGGTTGTGGCGAACCCTGCGCCAATCTCTGCTCGATTTCGTGCTCCTGCTGCAACGCCTTCACAAACGCCGTTTTTAACCGATTCGTATGCTCGGCTTTCAGCGCCTTCTTGACATTAGACGTCACGCACTGCTCACAGATAACCCGAGGATCTTTATTCTTAATACTGCCTTTTTCCCATTTCCAAACTGGAGTGAAGTTTGTAGAACACTGCGAGCAACGAAACGGCTCAGGAGGTGGTGGGCTTCTATTATCCTTAGTTATGAAATCCACAACATGTTCTAATCCTACTAAATATATGAATTCAGTGTTTGAAGGATTCGGGATGAAATGCATCTCAGGTGGGGGAGGTTTGGGAGGTGGGATTTGAAGGAGAGTCTTTTCGAGTTGTTTTCTTAACGCTAATTTAGCTGCTGCTTGTCGTTGTACTGGAGTCTGCGAGTCGTCCATTCTCATTCTGTCTTGTTCAGGGGTTAAACTCATGTTTAACCCTTTGTCGAGATTCCCTGTGAGTTGCTGAGTGACCGGGACGGGGGAATGACGTGGGTCCTTCCTTTCTGGAAATATGTTGCGGGAGTTGCGCGAGAGATTGCTGGGCGGAGGGACAGAGCGAGGGATCGACGGAGTGTGGACAGTGGGAGGTCCTCGTTCGACAGGGCGAAGATGAGCTGGAGGTTGAACAGGTTTGCTGCTTGTTCTCGGCGGAGGAGTCTGCTTCGGCGTCGGCGTCGTCGGAGGAACCGCACACGGAGCGACCACCGCTATATTCTCCTTCATCTGATGCGACTGTCTCAACTTCTTCAACAAAACCAACGTCATCTCTTCATTCCTCAACTCGTCCCTCAATCTCCTCACACCATCTTCCTTTCGCACAACTCCTCATCAGTTAGCTCCTTCAGCGGCGGCAACGGCGGCATCGGAAGATCTTCATCGTCAGTATCACACCCGTTGGAATAACCGTTCAACCGCGGCTCATCATCCGACACGACGACAATATCCGACTTTCAGCATAACTTCTCAACTCCTCCTTGGCCCTTCCACTACATTCCTTCTCTTCAATTAAGGATCGGAGTCTCCTGAACTATTTAACTAAATAATATAAACATCGGTCATTTCATCAAACAAACGCACACCGCTTTTCTCGTTGAAAAACCACATTTTCTTTGGTAATTTTGAATTTTTTTCAACATTTAAAAAATAAAAACTATTTTATTTTTATATTTTTGAGGAAAAAAAAAATTGAATAAAAATAAAAGGTTAATCCCCGACTCGAGTATGTATGTTTTTTCGGACTAATTGACTCGGAAAGGTAAAGGGGGAATCGATTCTTTCGATAGCGGCGTCCCCCCCAATTGAAAAATCTGTGATTTTTCGTTTAAGCTTGTTTTGAGGGCACAAAATTTAACAGTAGCGCTCTTTTAAACACCAGCGGTACGTTTTGTAACTAAAAAACCCTATATACACTACTTTTTTTGTAACAGCCGCTAATTGTAGAGTGCGCTACCAACCCATTTATTTTTAAACAACTTTTTTCTTCTATTTGTCTTTTTAAAACTTTTAAACTGTCTTCCATTATTCTTGAGACATAAAAAATGTTTTATTTTCAAAATGAAAATTGTGTAAAAGATTTTTTAATCGAAACCTTTATCAGGTTCGTTCGATTTCTTCCAATCGAAACTTTCCTGTCAGTTTGACAGGAAAACAATTTTTTTTAAATTGTGAAAATTTTTGGGGATATGTCAATGTGGTTATTTTGTTAAATTGAAAAGGTTTTTGTTAAAATTTGTTTTGGTTGAAATGAAGTTTGAGATGAGAGTAAGCAGGTGTGAAGAGGGGAAAGAACAAAGGTCCACAAAGGAGCCGGCTGGGGTCGTGATCTTCATTCTTTAGGGTTCAAAAGGATGTCTCGACGACTGATACGACTATAACTGATAACCGGTTATTAGAACAGAGGATGGTCCCAAGAGGAGGATTTTGCCATATTGCCATGGCGCCTATTTTTACTTTCAACTTCCTTAAAGAAGTTATTGTGATACCCTCCACCTCGGGTTTTTGGGGAAGGGTCTTCCAGACCCCGGAGGGTCAATGCGGATATTGATCTTTACCGATGTCAACTCTGTCTTTGGTGCCGTCCGGACGTAGCATTTTTTTCCGGAACACTTTACGGCCACAGTTTTTCAACCGATTTTCACCAAATTTTCAGTTATCAAGAAACTAACGATTTTGAATTTCGCATGGCGGAGATATGGCTGTTAGAAAGTTTAAAAAATTCGCTGCGGCCGAATCCTTAGTCCGATTTCACCGAATTTCACTATTAACAGACCCCGGAGGGTCAATGCGGATATTGATCTTTACCGATGTCAACTCTGTCTTTGGTGCCGTCCGGACGTAGCATTTTTTCCGGAACACTTTACGGCCACAGTTTTTCAACCGATTTTCACCAAATTTTCAGTTATCAAGAAACTAACGATTTTTGAATTTCGAAAAAATGGCGGAGATATGGCTGTTAGAAAGTTTAAAAAATTCGCTGCGGCCGAATCCTTAGTCCGATTTTCACCGAATTTTCACTATTAATTACTCCTTACATTTTTTTACGAATTTTTGGTGTACTTAATACGTTTATTATTATTTTAGTAGGGAGAAATTTCATACTTCTACTCGCTTAGAGAGGGACCTCCCTTGGGCAAAATCCCATTAATTCTTCCTTGATACTTTTAAAAATTTTCGAAAAAAAAAAAAAAACTTTTTTGAGAAAAATTAAAACATAAAAATTAAAAAAAAAACTTCCTCCTCCGTTATACTCCCTCCCCCCCCTTTATATTTCCCCTTCCTTATACTTTCCCTCCTTTACAATTTCCCTCGCTTTTACTTTCCTCTCCGTTATATTTCCCTCCCTTATACTTCCCCTTCCTTATTTTTCCCTCTCCCTTATACTTTCCCTTCCTTATTTTCCCCCTTCCTTATTTTTCCCTCTCCCTTATACTTTCCCCCTTCCTTATACTTTCCCCTTCGTTATGCTTTCCCTTCCTTATTTTTCCCTCTCCCTTATACTTTCCCCCTTCCTTATACTTTCCCCTTCGTTATACTTCCCCTTCCTTATTTTTCCCTCTCCCTTATACTTTCCCTTCCTTATTTTCCCCCTTCCTTATTTTTCCCTCTTCCTTATGCTTTCCCTTCCTTATTTTTCCCTCTCCCTTATACTTTCCCCCTTCCTTATACTTTCCCCTTCGTTATACTTCCCCTTCCTTATTTTTCCCTCTCCCTTATACTTTCCCTTCCTTATTTTCCCCCTTCCTTATTTTTCCCTCTTCCTTATGCTTTCCCTTCCTTATTTCTCCCTCTCCCTTATACTTTCCCCCTTCCTTATACTTTCCCCTTCGTTATACTTCCCCTTCCTTATTTTTCCCTCTCCCTTATACTTTCCCTTCCTTATTTTCCCCCTTCCTTATTTTTTCCCTCTTCCTTATGCTTTCCCTTCCTTATTTTTCCCTCTCCCTTATACTTTCCCCTTCCTTATATTTTTTTATTTTTTTATTTTTTTTTTTTATTTTTCCTTTTTTTCCTTTTTTTTTTTTTTTTCCTTCCTTCTTTTTTTATTTTTTTTTTTTTTTTAATTTTTTTTCCCTTTATACTTTTTTTTTTTTTTTCCCCTTCCTTATTTTTCCCTCTCCCTTATACTTTCCCCTTCGTTACTTCCCCTTCCTTATTTTTCCCTCTCCCTTATATTTCCCCTCCGTTAGAGGAGTTCCCCTCCTTTATACTTCCCCTCCGTTATACCTCCCCTCTTTAATACTTCCCCTCTTTAATACTTCCTCCCCCCGGAACCCTGGGCCTCCGTGTCGATTGAAAACTTGGCCGACTCGAATCGCACAAATTCTCCCATGCGGTCGATACGATTTGTTTCGCATACGACACATGCGATCCCAATCGCTAGTTTTTCCATCTGAGTCCCTTCGGTTGATTGAAAAACAGCGAAAAAAAAACCGGTTAACTTACAACCGGTTATTTTCCAAGATCACTCTGGACCTCCTCCTTCCCCTCAGCCTTCCAGGAAAAACTTTTTAATCAATACAATAGACGTACATCTGTCCCCAATTTTCTCTTTCATTCAACCAAAATAGTATTTCAATTATTTTTCTTAATCATTTTAAAACAAAATGGACCTTTTTTAAACATTATCTTTAAAAAAATTAATTAAAAATGGAGTTTTTATAAATTTTAATATTTAGTTAAATTTTATTACATTTGTACATAAAATAATCAGTAGTGCCAACAGTCTGAAATGACCTCATTTGACCTCCAACAGTCTGAAATGACCTCATTTGACCTCAGTGTTTTTAAAACAAAAGAAGCAGCTCTTTGGCTAGTATCAGATACTTTTCACTGTGACTATAATAGTAGTGAATGTTTGACATAAAAAAATGAAATGTAACAAAATTATTTTGAAATTATGACAGTTAATGTTAAAAATTATGTTAATAAATGACAATTATAAACAATATATAAAATTATATTTTGATGAGCGGTGATTTGAGAAAGCCGTTCTTGGTAGCTGATCCGAAGTGAGAGCTCTTTTATTGTAATGTTTTGTTGAGACTTTCCCCCATGTCCGAGTCTGACAAAATTAGAGTGAAAAAATGAAGTTTGGTGTACCTCGGGTCTAAAAATAGTCGAATTTACGCTCTTCCTTCAAAGTCCGCAGGGCGCAGAAATTTAAGAAGCCCCTGGGGTTCTTTTGAAGTAATGGGCGATGAGGGCATAACGGGCAACTTGAAAAGGAAGGCGTCCTTAAACATTTCGTTTTCCGTCAAAAAGGAAAAAGACAAAACTCATTTAAAGGTATCGGAAGTTTTATTTTTAATGCTGATTTGTGATAATTGTTTTTTTCAGATTTCTAGGATACTTCAGAAGCCTGAAGAAAAACTGGACTGATGATGATAGAGAGTTGCTCAACAGATCTTCAGAACTGGTCAAAACCGTTAAATTAAAGTATGACGACATTTCTATTTTATTTTTGTTTAATTTGTGTACTTAAGGTTGGAAAAGAGGAAGAAGGTTTTGGCGAGAGCGGAAGAGTTTGAAGACAGCGAAGAAGTTTTGAAGGAGAAATGCTGGAAGTTGGCGGAAGCGATACAGAAATCGCAGAATCTCGTCGTCTACAGCGGCGCCGGCGTGAGCACCGCGGCGAGCATTCCCGATTACAGGGGGAGCAACGGAATCTGGACAAGATTACAGCAAGGAAAAGATATTGGGTAAGTTGCTTTTCTTTTCGGCCAAGAGAACGCCATCTTCAGCCATTTAGGGCTTTTCAGATGTTTGCATTTCAGCCATTTATGGTTTTGCTGCCTACATCATGGCATTTTCACTGCCTACATCATGGCATTTTGAACATTTATTTAGCAATTTATTGCTGTCGTGAGAACAGCATCTTCAGCCATGTATGGCCTTCGAAATATGGCATTTTTACTGCCGACAAATTCATGGCAGGCCTTCTGGATAGCAGCACTTTCTTTAGCAATTTATCGCTGTTGTGAGAACAGCATCCTCAGCCATGTATGGCCTTCGAAATATGGCATTTTTACTGCCGACAAATTCATGGCAATGTCTGCCATTTCTGGCCTTCTGGATAGCAGCACTGAACATTTATTTAGCAATTTATCGCTGTCGTGAGAACAGCATCCTCAGCCATGTATGGCCTTCGAAATATGGCATTTTTACTACCGACAAATTCATGGCAATGTCTGCCATTTCTGGCCTTCTGGATAGCAGCACTGAACATTTATTTAGCAATTGATCGCTGTCGTGAAAACAGCATCTTCAGCCATTTATGGCCTTCGAAATATGGCATTTTTACTGCCGACAAATTCATGGCAATGTCTGCCATTTCTGGCCTTCTGGATAGCAACACTGAGAATTTTTTTTAGCCATTTTTGCCCAAAAAGCATCTTTATCCATTTAAGACCATCTAGAATGGCGTTTTTAGCGTTTTATGGCAGTTGAAGTAGAAGAATGTTTAAACTAATGTAAATACTGAAATGTTTTTAGGAATCATGATTTGTCAGCTGCGGATCCTACGCTGGCGCACATGGCGTTATTTTCGCTCTTTCGGATGGGACTTTTAAAACACGTCGTTTCTCAAAACTGCGACGGTCTCCATTTAAGAAGCGGCCTTCCAAGGCGTGCGCTTTCCGAAGTCCACGGTAACATGAACCTTGAAGTCTGCACCGACTGCAACGTTCAGGTCTGGAGGTCGTTCGACGTGACCCAACACACCGCGCGGTATGCCCACCTGACCGCTCGTAGGTGCTCGCAGTGTTGCCAACCGCTTCGCGATACAATCGTACATTTCGGAGAACGCGGTAGCCTCGCTTGGCCCATCAACTGGTCCGGAGCGTGCGATGCGGCCAAACAGGCCGACATGATTTTATGTATCGGCTCCAGTTTAAAAGTCCTCAAAAAATACCCTTGGCTTTGGGGTATGGACAAACCTGTCAAAAAACGTCCTCTTCTTTACATCGTTAATCTCCAATGGACTCCCAAAGACGACCAGGCCACCCTCAAGATAAACGGTATCTCATTTTATATCTTTGACATCTATTTAACTTTTCTTTCCAGGTAAATGCGATGACGTCATGCGTCTTACGTTGGAATACTTGAACATCCCAATTTTGAAGTATGACAGAAAACTTGATCCGATATTTTCGCATGCGACTCTTCTTCACGAATTGGAAGAGCACACGACGTCCACACAATCGCTAGTCAGCCCTGAGACGAAAGATTTATTTGAAATGAATGAGAATAAAATCGATGCTATCGTCTCCGATATAAAAAAAGAGAAAGACATCTGGCGACCATTCGGAAATGATATAACGATCGTTCCGAGTCATAACATCGAGACGGAAATCATCGAAGCGGAACTTCCGACGCAGTCGATGGAAGTTGACGAATTTTCCGTCCGCGTCGACTTTTTGACCACTATATCAAGAAATAGCGAAGAAAATCTTAAAAGAGACAAACATCGAGTACTACAATAAAGTCTACGAGCAGCCTCTCGACTTGACGAAACCAAAAGCCGAATGCGATTTCTGCTCCGAAATTTACGCTTCTCCAAACTGTCTTTTATTTAAAACGTGAAACGAAACTCCCTCTCCTGTCTGTTACTGCTGCGATTCAGACGACAAACACCGAACCTTCTCCGACCGACGAGAAAAAAGTTCCTACGAACCCCGGATGGTTCGGAAAAGGATACAGGAAAAGGATCAAAAAGAAAAGGTAGCATCAGCCCTCAAAAAACATCAAAATCAATTTTCAATGTCCACAGCCTAAGCTGTTCAATATTCAGTTCCTTTCAGTCTTCATTTTGTGTTCCTTTGATCTTAAATGACAATTTAGACCTTGTCTCCATAGAACTAGAATATAGCCATCAGTTAACAGACATTTTATTGTAACTATTAACAGGGGAGGAGTATCAAAAGTATTTGGGCGTTATCCTCTTTTTCCCCAAGTTTTCCTTAGTTTTTGACCAAAAACCCATTTTTTTCACTTTCCCTGCCAAAAAAACACCTTTTTTGTATAAAAAGTTTGTCTTACTAAATGTTAAGGAAGCTAAGGTTTTTGTGTTTCTAGATTTTTCATTTGCCTTTTTCCAGAGATTTAGTCTCCAAATGAACACCCAGCGCCCATAAAACCGCCCCTAACCCTTTAAAATTGGCAGCCATCTTTCCCTTTAAACTTCTAGGTTGTTGCCGTTCTTCCTAAGTTATTCGTTTTGTCTCTCTTCTCGTTATAAATCAGTATTAATCAAAATATAACGAAATCTAACATTCCTAATCTTAAAAGAAAATAGTTTCTAGATGTTGTGATAAGCACAGTGTTCATATCTTTTCGTGGGCCAGTAGCTAATTAAAACGGGTCTTCTAACGATAAACTTAATTTTCGTCATTTTCAACGTCTCCGGTGACTGGCCTATTTTTTCATGTTCGTCCTCTACGTTAAGGAATTTTTGTGTTTTTTAAAGCTCAATTTTTAGGGAAAAAGTAGTATTTGTGACAGTATTTTATTTGATCAACTCGACAATTTTTATTCTTACTTTTATTTCGAGCTTTAAGTGTTTAGAACATTTTGATCTCGTTTGGCATTTTGTCAAAATGATATTTCGACTGTTTTATGTATCGGATTGTTGTTTTTTTAATTATTATTTTTTACTTAAGTTAATTTTGTTTTTTTTATATCAGTTGTACTTTTTTTATACTGTGCAATAAACTAACCTTAAATCTATTTTTCGTTTCTTTTGACTTTCATAAAGAGAAGATGGAGTACCCTCCATGAATGATTTTTGGGGAGAGGGTCTTCTAGCCCCGTCCAGAAAAACCCGTTTTATCAGATTTCCGGGAGTTTAATATCTCTTTTACTGGTTTTTGGGTAGTTGTCATCGACTTTCTGGTGTAAAAACACCAGTTAAATTAGGAGATAAGGCGTTAAACATCTTCTTTACTGGATTTTTTGTAATTTCTTCGATTTCAAGGTTTAGGAAATCCCGTTTTATCATGTTTTCGGGCGTTCAACATCTTTACCGGGTTTTTGGTAATTTTCTCCGATTTTCTGATCTAGAAAAATCCGTTTTATCAGGTTTCGGGTGTTTAACATCTCTTTTACCGGCTTTTGGGTCGTTTTCATTGATTTCTGGTGTAGAAACACCCGTTAAAGTAGGTGAACGGGCGTTAAACATCTTTACCGGGTTTTTGGTAATTTTTGATTTTCTGATCTAGAAAAACCCGTTTTATCAGGTTTTCGGGCGTTTAACATCTCTTTTACCGGCTTTTGGGTCGTTTTCATCGATTTTCTGGTGTAGAAACACCCGTTAAAGTAGGTGAACGGGCGTTAACCGTTTTATCAGGTTTTCGGGCGTTTAACATCTCTTTTACCGGCTTTTGGGTCGTTTTCATCGATTTTCTGGTGTAGAAACACCCGTTAAAGTAGGTGAACGGGCGTTAAACATCTTTACCGGGTTTTTGGTACTTTTTGATTTTCTGATCTAGAAAAACCCGTTTTATCAGGTTTTCGGGCGTTTAACATCTCTTTTTCCGGCTTTTCGATCGTTTTCATCGATTTTCTGGTGTAAAAACACCCGTTAAAGTAGGTGATCGGGCGTTAAACATCTTCTTTACTGGATTTTTTGATTTTCTGATCTAGAAAAACCCGTTTTATCAGGTTTTCGGGCGTTTAACATCTCTTTTACCGGCTTTTGGGTCGTTTTTTCGATTTTCTGGTGTAAAAACACCCGTTAAAGTAGGTGATCGGGCGTTAAACATCTTCTTTACTGGATTTTTTGATTTTCTGATCTAGAAAAACCCGTTTTATCAGGTTTTCGGGCGTTTAACATCTCTTTTACCGGCTTTTGGTCGTTTTCGTCGATTTTCTGGTGTAGAAACACCGGTTAAAGTAGGTGAACGGATGTTAAACATCTTCTTTACCGGGTTTTTGGAAATTGTCTCCGATTTTCTGATCTAGAAAACCCCGTTTAATCAGGTATTCTGGCGTTTAACATCTCTTTTACCGGCTTTTGGATCGTTTTCATCGATTTTCTGGTGTAAAAACCCCCTTAAAGTAGGTGATCGGGCGTTAAACATCTTCTTTACTGGATTTTTTGTAATTTTCTCCGATTTTCTGATCTAGAAAACCTCGTTTTATCAGGTTTTCGGGCGTTTAACATCTCTTTTACTGGTTTTCATCGATTTTCTAATGTAGAAACACCCGATGACATTTTCTCTGTCTTTCTAGAAGTTTTTCCAGGTTTTCTTAGGTTCATCAACAAAGGGATTTTGGCGGTAGGTAATTTAAAAGTCAGCCTTCTTTGAATTGTGCTGCATTTTCCTGTCCTAATAGGCGTGATAACTGATAACACTGATAACCACCAACTTGTTTTTCAGTCTTGAGTGTCTTCTCATTTGACAAATTTTGAACCAAGGCTTTTGGAAGTAAGGCTTTTTTTCCAATTCATTTGATTAGATCTACTTTTTTAAAATAATAATTATTATTTGTTTCATTTTTGCGAATCTCGAAATGGTTAATAATAACTGTTAAAATATGAAGTTGAGGTTTTACTGGCTTTTTTTTTAATTAGAAAATTAGAAGAGTGGTTGCTCTTTAAAACCGATATTTTTATTTCAGATTTGTGAAAATGAATCAGAGCAATTGTGTGGCTGTCTGGGGACACAGTTACATACAAGATTCGACTGTTCATGGTTTGACTGCCACAGAAATAACCACGCTTGAATCTCGCTTTCCGGGTAGCACCCATGTCGCGGTCGTCCCGTTATTAGGTAATGTTATAATCAAATTGGTTAACTAACTAAAGGAAGAAATGAATATGATATCGGGTACCTCATGACGCGTTTCGGCTTAAAAAGCCTTTTCAGGTGAGCTACTCCTTTTATCACAAATCTCTCGGATGAGTACACAGTGAAAAGATAGAAATGATAGTGAGAGAGGGAATAGGTCGCCTGACGAGGCTATTTAAGCCGAAACGCGTCGTGAGATACGTTATCACAGTCATTTCTTCCTTCATTACTGGTCTACCAATTTAATAATAAAATCATCCTTTGACCTTTGCGTAATATGAACGCAATAAAATTTAGAATAGAAGTAGTCAATCTATGATAAATGTAAATGGTATTTTAGATGGTACAGCTCGTCACCCGTTACATATTTCTGCCAGCAAGTGCTTCGCAACAACCAACGCTCTTACGTTGGTGAATTTCTTTGTGATGAGTTTAAATATCTCGTCTCAGCCTGCCCTTCAACCCATTCGGCCGATGAGGGAAGATTAGTTTATGTGTTACAACGCTGATTTTAATAAATACAGAGCTTTTTTTAAAATCTTTTATTTACATGCTAAACTGGACCACCCTGTATATTTCCGCGGTTTCGTCGAAGTCTTTGGTGATACAAGAGATATAGGTTGCAAACTACGTTTGCAATTATAATTGTGGCAATTTATGGTTTCTGGTTGTATAATTGAGGCGCTCCGGGTACGAAGGGCGAACTCAACAAAACGTAGTTTCGAGATATTCGCATTTTAAAGTTTTATGTTACGGGCGAACTCAACAGAAAAGTCATGCCCTGGAATGGGAAAAGGAGTGGGGTTGTGGACTAGGATGTGGAGTTCGCCCTTCGTACCCGCTCGGATATCGCAGTTAGAGCTTTGCCGCATATCGGTTTTTACGTATTTAAGGGGGAAAAAAGGGCGAACTCAACATAAAAATTATATGGATGTATTCACCAAGAGGTCTAGAATCTGAAAATGAAAAAAAAAATTTGTCCGATGTTGAGTTCGCCCTTCGTACCGGGAGCGCCTCAATTTAATTTGCAATAAGATATATTAGTCTTTAGTGGGGAAGAAGATTGAGGGTAAAACGTTTTTATATTAAAAAAAGTAGTTTCCGTTGGAAAGTGGTTTTAAAAAAGGGGGACCTTCTTGGAGTAGTTCCCAGGGCAATCTGACTCGAGCGTCCGGGGGTTTTCGAGCTCACACTCCGTATTGATTCCGTCCGAAGTGCGCCTGCGAGTGAATGTTTGGGGGTCTTGAAAATGTTCCGGGGGGGTTGAAGAGCTGGCGGGTTAAAATCCCTCGGACCCCCAGTGCCTAGCGCAACACCGGCACAACAGGTTTAGGGCTCCGCCGGCACCGCGCGCGTCAGAAGGCACAGAAACCCAAGCCACCCACTTGTTGATACCCGCCCCCCTCCCCACGAAACAATATTCATGAAATAAAGTGTAGCCGCTCCAGAAAATCAACCGCAGACCACTGAGGTACGATTTTTTCATTCTGTTTACCCTCTCAAAATCAATACCTATAAACGAAAAAAAATGTCTTTTTTTAATTTCCTTCATAAAATTTGACTCTGTAGAACCTTCTTTTGTCATTTGTTTTCATTTTATCGAACAAAATTGAGTTAAAACCATCGAAAGAAAATCAAAAAACACACAAAACTGGATTAAAAGCCTATTGATTCATGAAAACTACAAAAGGATCTTTGATATCTGGTTTTTTTATGAATCGCAGTAATTTTCAAAAAACTTTTCATTTGATACTATTGTATCTTATTAAGTTCTATTGTGTTTATTATCCTCTTAGCGGTTCAGTGACGACGTGAAATAACGACCCCGACTCCATTCTTAGCCTACAAATGTCATCGAGTCATTTTTCACTTCCCGTCGTCTTCCATCGACCTTTTTTAACGTTTCTGTTCTAAATCGATTTCTTCAAATTTATGGGCCTTTTTTTCTTTCTTCTTGGATTTTAAAGTACAATTTAAGTTTAAAGATGGATTTTAAAGCACAATTAATGTTCTTTCATATCCCTTTCTGTCTCTTTCATTTAGTCATCGTTTCTTATTTAGTCATGCGATCTCGCAATTCGTTGAATCCAGATTTGGACTATTCTTTGGTCAACACTGCTTATCTGGTTAGGTTGTCCAGAATGATCATGTTTCCGGAAACACAAATCTGAAAGTTGGTATCCTCGTCAAACACAATATAACTTTTGAAATTCAAAAGGTCATTTATTTAGTTTTTGGCAACACTGATGGATAATTGAAAAAAATTTTTCTTGTTGCGGGGATTATGGATAACTCATTAATTTCTGGTAAAACTGTCTGTTGTTATTCCTGTTTTATCTGATAAAACAGGTTGTCATTAACAGAAATAACTTAAAATGCCAAACGTTATCACTTATCAGTTTCTGGCAACACTGCTCACTGCTGTTGATATTAACTTCCTTAAAGAAGTCACTGTGATACCCTCCACGTCGGGTTTTTGTGGAGGGGTCTTCCAGACCCCGGAGGGTAAATTCGAATATGGATCTTTACCGATCTCAACTTTGTCTGTTGTGCCGGCCGACCGTAGCATTTTATTTCGGAACACTTTACGGCCACAGTTTTCAACCGATTTTCACCAAATTTTCACACAAATTTTTTAACCGGTGAAAAAGAATGTAACGAGAGCGATTTTTGAATTTCGAAAAAATGGCGGAGATATGTCTGTTTGAAATTTGAAAAATTCGCTGCGGACGAACCGTTGGTCCGATTTTCACCAAATTTTCACCAAATACACCTTATATTTTTTACGAATTTTTGGTGTAAAAAAATTGCCACTTTTTAATTATTATTTTTTTAGTAGGGAGAAATTTCGTACTTCTACCCATTAAGAGAGGCACATCCCTAGGCCAAAGAGCCCATTATTTCTACCTTGACACTTAAAAAAATTTTCGAAAAAAAAAACTTTAAACATTTTCAAACAAAAAAAAAACTCGGAAAATTAAAAAAAAACATGGAAAATTAAAAAAAAAAACTTAAAAAATTTCTTGAAAAACCTTAGAAAGTTTTTCGAAAAAACCAACTTGGAAAATTTTTCGAAAAAAAAAAGAAAACTTGGAAAATTTTTCGAAAAAAAAAAGAAAACTTGGAAAATTTTTCGAAAAAAACTTCACCCTCTCTTATACTTCCCCTTCCTTACACTTCCCCTCTCTTATACTTTCCCTCCCTTCGTTATACTTTCGGTCCCTTATGCTTCCCCCTTCGTTAATCTTCCCCTGACTTATACTTCCCCCTCTGTTATACTTCCCCTGACTTATACTTCCCCCTGTCATACTTCCCCTGACTTATACTTCCCCCTCTGTTATACTTCCCCTCCCATATACGTCCCCTCCGTTATACTTCCCCCTCCTATATTGATACTTCTCTTTAAGGAAGTTTTCGTTGGAAGGCTCTTCTAACAAGTACTTTTATAAAGGTATCCTTTCTGATTTCAGGTGTTATGCCGGCGACAGCCATGTTTTCAAATTTAAAATCGCGGGTGGGAGGGGGTGGTGGATACACGCAAAACGTTCTCGACCATAACCCGATAACGCAGCATTTCGAAATCGGTAAACAGAGCGCGTCCGCGGGTCCCGAGCTCGTCTGGAGGATACACGACGCCTTCCGGAAAAGCGACGGAAAGGTAAGAAAAATTACGCCCAAAAAAAAAGAAAGGAGTTTATAAATAAAAGCGTGCACCTTTCGTTTCTCCACCCCATTTGCAGGTCACCCCCGCAAACTTCCCACGTCCTCCATGAAAATGTTCTATTTATAACACTACCTACGGGGTTTTGATCCACCAATTCGAATCAATACTTCAATTTTCGTGTTTATGTTTCGAAAAGACCCCAAGGGGCTCCTATCTCCTAAGTCTTCCAGAAGCAAAACAAACATTTAATTAGGTCACATATTTCAATAACTCGATAATCAATTTTTGAACATTGGTTTCGTTTGACTGGGAGGCTTTTCGACCGAAAATTCACCCCGGGGCAATCGTCTCATTCGTCCGAAAACCCTTTTCACCAGATATTCCGCCAATTTCCAGTAGGTACCCTTTTGTACCGACTTTTTGTATCTCAGTTTCTCCCTTTATATCAATGGATTGATATTGGGAGGTGTCCGTTTTTCAGAGGAGAAAGGATCCAATCAGGAGCGAAGACAAAAAGGGTCATCAAGGTGAAAGGCCGCTGTGGAAGTGCATACGGCGAAGTCATCAGTTCCCTTTAGCACGATAAGAGAAGACGGGGAGGTTGAAAGAAGAACAGCTGAAGAACCGCCTTTCAACCCACAAAAATTCGGGCGTAAGTTTTGCTATTTGAGAGGGGTGAGACGAAGAGTAAATGAGAAAAACACGTTCAAGGTCATCTACAGGTTGTCCGGAAACACATGGCATACGTCTGGGAGAGCGTTAAAAAGTGGATTTATGAAAAAAAGTTAAATGTAAACCCCCCCTTATTTAAATCAAAGAATTTGATGGTGTAGTTTACAATGCGTTTGGATATACAGGGTGTCCTAAACAGAACTTCGTTATTTCAAATGAGAACCCCTATGTTTTATTTCAGATTCGTAATCTACGCAAAATTTCAAGTAGATTTGACTATATTTATGACCATTTCGACAACTTTAAAAAATGTCAAATTTTAGCGTTTTTTGCTCTAAAATCCGTTAAAATCGACCTAAGAGACTCATTTTTTTTAATTCCACTTATTTTTTTCCCCGAAGAATCCAACTGTCACAAATTCGAGCATGTTCGCATTCTGCATCACGAGATTTCGTCGCTGACGGCCTTTTTTCAAGTTAGAACCCAAATTTCTTCAGAAATGAAAATTAGCGATTTGTTAACGGATTTTTAATTTTTGATGCACAAACACAAAAGACGCTGTAGCTCTTTCAAAATTTGTGGTCCGAAAGAAAAATTCCTTTCAACAACCGCTAATTTTATTTCTGAACTAAAAATTTGGGTTCTAACTTGAAAAAAAGCCGTTAGCGACGAAATCTCGTGATGCAGAATGCGAAGATAGTCGAATTTGTGACAGTTGGAATCTTCGGAAAAAAATAAGTGGAATTAAAAAAAAATGAATCTCTTAGGTCGATTTTAACGGATTTTAGCGCAAAAAAACGCTAAAATTTGACATTTTTTAAAGTTGTCGAAAATGGTCATAAATATAGTCAAATCTACTTGAAATTTTGCGTAGATTACGAATCTGAAATAAAAAATAGGGGTTCTCATTTGATTTTCATAAAACCCCTTTTTAACGCTCTCCCAGACGTATGCCATGTGTTTCCGGACAACCTGTAGATGACCTTGAACGTGTTTTCTCATCTTCGTCTCACCCCTCTCAAATAGCAAAACTTACGCCCGAATTTTTGTGGGTTGAAAGGCGGTTCTTCAGCTGTTCTTCTTTCAACCTCCCCGTCTTCTCTTATCGTGCTAAAGGGAACTGATGACTTCGCCGTATGCACTTCCACAGCGGCCTTTCACCTTGATGACCCTTTTTGTCTTCGCTCCTGATTGGATCCTCTCTCCTCTGAAACCTCCCAATATCAATCCATTGATAAAATCTAAACAGAATCTATTTAAAATGTCACCACTTTTAACTATTTCTCCGAAAAATACAGTTTTTTAATAATAAAAGAGCAAACTTCCAGGGAGCGATCTCATTATTCCGCCCACTGAATTTTAGAAAAGGGCCTCGGATAAAAATCGGACCTTACTTCTTTTTCACTGTTTTTACTTTCAGAAAGATCCATTCAATTGAGGGTTAACTTGCGAGATTTTTGGGGCACCGTAATTTTCCAAACTCCGTAGAGTAGAGCATAATCGTACTCATATTATTTTTGATTATAATTACGATTACAGATATGATTATGATTTCTTGAAAAATTGCCAAACAATTAGTTTTTCTTGAACAATGTCTCAAATATCGTAGATTTTTTAATATAAAAAGATAAGAAGATAAAAAGTTACTTTTTAACTTCCTTAAAGAAGTTGTGATACCCTCCACGTCGGGTTTTTGGGGAAGGGTCTTCCAGACCCCGGAGGGTCAAATCGAATATTGATAAATACCGATCTCAACTCTGTCTGTGGTGCCGGCCGGCCGTCCGTACCATTCTTTTCCGGATCACTTTACGGCCACAGTTTTCATCCGATTTTCACCAAATTTTCACACAAATTTCTTTAGCCGGTGAACTAGAATGTAACGAGGGCGATTTTTGAATTTCGAAAAAATGGCGGAGATATGTCGGTTTGAAATTTTAAAAAATTCGTTGCGGCCAAACCGTTGGTCCGATTTTCACCAAATTTTCACCAAATACTCCTTATATTTTTAAGAATTTTTGGTGTAAAAAAATTGCCACTTTTTAATTATTATTTTTTATAGTAGGGAGAAATTTCATACTTCTACCCATTACGAGAGGCACATCCGTGGGCCAAAGAGCCCATTATTTCTACCTTGACACTTAAAAATTTTCGAAAAAAAGAGCTTAAAAAATTAAAAAAAAAAACTCGGAAAATTAAAAAAAAAACTTAGAAAATTAAAAAAAAACTTAAAAAATTTCTTGAAAAACCTTAGAAGGCACATCCGTGGGCCTAAGAGCCCATTATTTCAACCTTGACACTTAAAAAATTTTCGGAAAAAAGAGCTTAAAATTTTTTTCAAAAACTCAAAAAAAACTTCCCCCTCCGTTATACTTCCCCCTCCGTTGTACGTCCCCTCCGTTATACTTTCTTTGGGGTTTTTCATTTCTAGTCTACGAGGTTATTACAATATTTTTCTTTCGGATGATCATTAATGATCATTTCACCATGTTTTAAAAACAGAATATACATTTATTTGTTTATAACAGAAAGAAGAGGCGTGCATTATAATTTCATACTTGCTTGGGTCATTTAGAATTTTCCCCCTTTCGCAACAGGTACTTGGAACAGTTGGAAAGGGGGCCGTGAATATTTTATGATAAAAAAGAGCTCCGTAGTTTTCAATGTCATTTTACGGAAAGTAAAAACAATTTGAAAATACAAAAGGTTATTTGACCGCAGAAAAATAAAAGTTTAACATTCATAATAACTTAATAAATTGCACTAGTTTCCCTCATCGATTCTGTCTGACTGGAGTACCCACTTGTCTCACTATAGTCGTGTAAATAACCACTTCTAAAAGAGCTTTTATTAATCAACCTAGGAAATTGCGTCCTCGAGGTTTTCAAAAGGCCAGGGGGAGCTTTTTCAGGGTGAAAAACCGAGTAAAAACGCCTGGAAAATTGGTTTTCTTTGCCAAATTTTCAAGGAAAACGCGCGAAAATCCGCTAAAAGGTTAAGGAACTGAAAAAATCCTTAAAATGAAGGAACTTTTGCTCCTCTTGGCCAAAAGATTGAGAAAAACGACTTTATTTGCAACAACAGGGAGAACTTTTTTTATGCTAAACAAATTTTTTTGCCTCAAATTTTTAACTTCCTTAAAGAAGTTATTGTGATACCCACCACCTCGGGTTTCTGGGGAAGGGTCTTCCAGACCCCGGAGGTTCAATGCGAATATGGATCTATACCGATCTCAACTTTGTCTGTGGTGCCGGCCGGCCGTAGCTTTTTTTCTGGAACACTTTACGGCCACAGTTTTCATCAGATTTTCACCAAATTTTCACACAAATTTCTTTAGCCGGTGAAGAAGAATGTAATGAGGGCGATTTTTGAATTTCGAAAAAATGGCGGAGATATGTCTGTTTGAAATTTTAAAAAATCCGTTCGTCCGATTTTCACAAAATTTTCACCTATTAATCCTTATATTTTTTAAGAATTTTTGGTGTAATAAAATCCACTTTTTAGTTATTATTTTTTTTAGTAGGGGGAAATTTCATACTTCTACCCATTAAGAGAGGCACATCCCTAGGCCGAAGAGCCCACATTCCTACCTTGACACTTGGAAAAATTTTCGAAAAAAAGAACTCAGAAAATTTTCCAAAAAAAAAAATCCCCCCCTCTTATACTTCCCCCTATATAATTCCCCTTCCTTATACTTCCCCTCTTTTATACTTCCCCCTCCTTTATACTTTTCCTCCCTTTGTTATACTTTCGTTCCCTTATACTTCCCCTTCCGTTATACTTCCCCCTCCGTTATATTTCCCCCTCTGTTATATTTCCCCCTCAGTCATACTTCCCCTCGGTGTGGTCCCGATTCGGCGCGTCCCATTTCAGCGCCCAAGGGTCAAAAGTCCCAGATCAGCGCCTTATTATGCTTGCAGTCCCACTTCAGCGCGTTGTGCAGCCCGTACGATTGGAGGTTATGCATTTCGGGAGAACACCGTTCAACAAAACGCATTTCACCCTAAAGCAGTTGAACATAAAATATCTGTAGCTCACCAGCGTCTCGGCATAATGCAATTGCGAAAATAGGCTTGCTCATTGGCTGTCCCTAGTTTATGGTGAGATGTATTATGCCCAAACGGCAGAAACAGTTTTATGGCGAAACAACAAGTTTTTTAAAATGAAAATTTCCTTTATGTTCAACTGCGCTATATTGAAACGACAAATTTTATGCAAAAACAACAAAGTTAAATCTTCTCTTTTGGTGAGATGTATTATGTTTTAGACTATTTTCTTTATGTTGAGTTGCTGATTTTTTATGGTGAACGGAAACTCGCGATTTCTGCTATTTTGTGGTCAAATGCATTATGTCATTATGTCGACACGTATACACTCTTTTATTTCGTTCGGGTGTTGATAAAAATGAAAACATCCTTTCTAGTAGGAGGCGCCGAAGTGGGAGAAAGGTTGTTTTTATTTAATGTCATAAATCCTTCGGGCGCTAATGTGGAACTGAAAAAGATCTATACAGGTAATAATCCCATCACGCGCCGAACTGGGACGCGCTGAATCGGGACCAAACCTTCCCCTCCCATATAATTCCCCCTCCTATATACTTCCCCCTCCTATATTGTTACTTCTCTACCGGCGAAAAAACCAAAGAAAACGAACTTAAATTCGGTAGAAAGAGAGTTTGTAGCGCCAGAAACTGTGAAAAACACCTTAAAATTAGGAAAATTTGCTGAAAGATGGAGAAAAACGACAATTCTGGTCAAAGGGATCATTTTATGACAGAAAAACCGAGGAAATCTGCTGGAAAAATATGGTTATTGGGCCAAAAACTGAAGAATGTGCACAGCCAGGAAAATTCGGCCAAAAGATCGAGGAAAAAGCAAAAAAATCTGCTAAAATTGCGTGGGGGGAGATTAAATACGAGGATATAAATGAGAACCAGTTTTGACTCCGACATCAGCTTTTATTAAAAAGGATTTTCGCAAGTTTGAAAGATCGAACTGATGCTCGTGCTCTTATCCGGAAAACGTGTGGGGAATTTAATAAAGTTGTTTTCTCGGCTCCATTAATATGCGTAGACGTTTTCCTTCTTCATATCGATATTTATTGAAAATAATTAATTTTCGGCTGTATTAGATTTTTCGGTTTGGTCATTAATCATAAAAAAGAAAGGGAGCGGCGGCGGGGGGGGGGGGGGGGGCTATTACGAGCCAATTAAACGTCGAAACCCAGAAACGGATTGTTTCCGCTCGAATGATTGGCGCTCATAACTTCGTTATATGTCATGATTGACGTGCGGACAATATCGTTTTTTATTTAGGAAAAAAAACGAAAATAAAGAAAGAATTGTAGGTAAATACGGGAGAGGGCGGAAAATCAAATTTTGCTGTTGACTTTCCGAAGATAAAACATTTTAAGAAATAAAAAGGCTACTTCCGGTCTGGAAGAAAAATATTGTTCTATCCTTAAGGGTGAAAAAAAAATCACTTTTTTGTGAAAAAACCCAAGGGTGGGAAGTGATAAAACCTCTGGATATAAGACAACTCCGTCCCGTCCAAATCTCTCGAGACCTTTCTTGATCAAATGATCCTGCCTGGGACGAAGTTGCTTCATTTCTAAAATCCTGCACAGGACGGAGTTTCTCCATTTCTAAAATCCTCCATGGGACGGATTTTCTCCAGTTCTAAAATCCTGCACAGGACGGAGTTTCTCCATTTCTAAAATCCTGCACGGGACGGAGTTTCTCTATTTCTTAAATCCTGCGCGGGACGGAGTTTCTCCATTTCTAAAATCCTGCCCGGGACGGAGTTTCTCTATTTCTTAAATCCTGCACGGGAAGGAGTTGCTTCATTTCCAAAATCCTGCACTGGACGGAGTTTCTCCATTTCTAAAATCCTGCACGGGACGGAGTTTCTCCTTTTCTTAAATCCTGTCTGGGACGGAGTTTCTCCAGTTCCAAAATCCTGCACAGGACGGAGTTTCTCCAGTTCTAAAATCCTGCACAGGACGGAGTTTCTCCATTTCTAAAATCCTGCACGGGACGGAGTTGCTTCATTTCCAACATCCTGCACAGGACGGAGTTTCTCCATCTCTAGAATCCTGCCCGGGACGGAGTTTCTCTATTTCTTAAATCCTGCACAAGACGGAGTTGCTTCATTTTCAAAATCCTGCACTGGACGGAGTTTCTCCATTTCTAAAATCCTGCACGGAACGGAGTTTCTCTATTTCTTAAATCCTGCACGGGACGGAGTTGCTTCATTTCTAAAATCCTGCACAGGACGGAGTTTCTCCTGTTCTAAAATCCTGCACAAGACGGAGTTTCTCCATTTCTGAAATCCTGCACAAGACGGAGTTTCTCCATTTCTAAAATCCTGCACGGAACGGAGTTTCTCTATTTCTAAAATCCTGCACGGAACGGAGTTGCTTCATTTCCAAAATCCTGCACAAGACGGAGTTTCTCCATCTCTAGAATCCTGCACAGGACGGAGTTTCTCCTGTTCTAAAATCCTGCACGGAACGGAGTTTCTCTATTTCTTAAATCCTGCACGGGACGGAGTTGCTTCATTTCTAAAATCCTGCACAGGACGGAGATTCTCCTGTTCTAAAATCCTGCACAAGACGGAGTTTCTCCATTTCTGAAATCCTGCACAGGACGGAGTTTCTCCATTTCTAAAATCCTGCACGGAACGGAGTTTCTCTATTTCTTAAATCCTGCACGGAACGGAGTTGCTTCATTTCCAAAATCCTGTACAAGACAGAGTTTCTCCATCTCTAGAATCCTGCACAGGACGGAGTTTCTCCTGTTCTAAAATCCTGCACAGGACGGAGTTTCTCCATTTCTAAAATCCTGCACGGAACGGAGTTTCTCTATTTCTTAAATCCTGCACGGAACGGAGTTGCTTCATTTCCAAAATCCTGCACAAGACAGAGTTTCTCCATCTCTAGAATCTTGCACAGGACGGAGTTTCTCCTGTTCTAAAATCCTGCACAAGATGGAGTTGCTTCATTTTTAAAATCCTGCACAGGACGGAGTTTCTCCATTTCTAAAATCCTGCACAGGACGGAGTTTATCCATTTCTAAAATCCTGCACAAGACGGAGTTGCTTCATTTCTAAAATCCTGCACGGGACGTAGTTTCTCCATTTCTAAAATCCTGCACGGGACGGAGTTTCTCTATTTCTTAAATCCTGCACGGGACGGAGTTGCTGCATTTCCAAAATCCTGCACAGGACGGAGTTTCTCCATCTCTAGAATCCTGCCCAGGTCGGAGTTTCTCCATTTCTAAAATCCTATTTTCTCCTCAAGTTTTTCCTGTTTTCTCCCTGATTGCATAAAATGACATTTTCCGATCTTGAATCCTCTATTCAATACTTAAACGTTTGCAACTTTGGCGTTTTAAATAAAAATAATTGAGTAATGAATTTTTTAAGTATTAAAATGTAAATTTTCTGAATTCAAAACGTATCTTGAGAATAAAATGAGGGAGAAGCGTCACTGGTACTTAAGAGGCCCCCGCTAAGAAAATGGCCCGGCCAATTTGCATGTTAATCACTTTTGAATCAATCCCATCCAGTAAATTGATTAGTCATTCAATTACTTATTGGTTAATTGCTTAATTTAATAGCTATTTAAGGGAAAAAAACGGTTGAGGAGAGTTTTTCTTTATGGGGGACTTAAAAAAAGGGATTTTATTATCGGGTAATCG
Source organism: Orius insidiosus (assembly GCA_014119065.1). Lineage (NCBI taxonomy): Eukaryota > Metazoa > Arthropoda > Insecta > Hemiptera > Anthocoridae > Orius > Orius insidiosus. The sequence continues at coordinate 1,039,045 of JACGAQ010000007.1, forward strand.
CCTATTTTTGGAGGTAAAGAGGCCTTGCCCTCGCCCTTTTTATGATTACCTTTCCCTATAGCTTCGAGTCACGGAATGGCGTGACGCTGTCACACCTTGTTTATTCATTAGTTTTATCATCACCCCCAGTTGATTTTCAATTGTTAGTAATTACAATAAAATCATTAGATCTTCAACTATTCGTCTACTTTCACCCGTTATGTCTACGTAGAGACGTGGATAGGCTAAACCCGCATGCCCTGAAGGTGTTGCATGTAACTACCTGTAAAGTGGTGACTTATCAAGCGGCTTTTAACTTCCTTAAAGAAGAAGTTATTGTGATACCCTCGACGTCGGGTTTTTAGGGAATGGGTCTTCCAGACCCCGGAGGTTCAAATCGAATATTGATCTTTACCGATCTCAACTTTGTCAGTGGTGCCGGCCGTCCGTAGCATTTTTCCGGAACACTTTACGGCCACAGTTTCCATCCGATTTTCACCAAATTTTCACCAAAATTTCTTTAGCCGGTGAAGAAGAATGGAACGAGGGCGATTTTTGAATTTCGAAAAAATGGCGGAGATATGTCTGTTTGTAATTTTAAAAAATTCGCTGCGGCCAAACCGTTGGTCCGATTTTCACCAAATTTTCACCAATTACTCCTTATATTTTTTACGAATTTTTGGTGTAAAAAAATGGCCACTTTTAAAATTATTATTTTTTATAGTAGGGAGAAATTTCATACTTCTACCCATTATGAGAGGCACATCCGTGGGCCAAAGAGCCCATTATTTGTACCTTGTCCCTTAGAAAAATTTTCCAACAAAAAAAAACTTACAAAATTTTTCAGAAAAAAAAGCGCAAATTTAAAAAAGAAAACCCGCTAAATTTTTCAAAAAATAAAAAAACTCGGAAAATTTTTTGAAAAAAAAAACTCGGAAATTTTTCAATAAAAAAAACTGAAAATTTTTCCAAAAAAAAACTGAAAATTAAAAAAAAAAACTTTCCCCTCCGTTATACTTCCCCTTCCTTATACTTCCCCCTCCTTTATACTTTCCCTCCCTTATACCTCCCCTCCGTTATACTTCCCCTCCCATATACATCCTCCTCCGTTATACTTCCCCTCCCATATACTTCCCCTCCTATATACTTCCCCCTCCTATATTCTTCCCCCTCCTGTATTGTTACTTCTCTTTAAGGAAGTTTTCGTTGGAAGCTCTACAAACCAGTACTTTAAATCAAAGAAGTGAAAATACTACGTGCTATTTTTATCTTGAAAGGACAAAATTATTTTTAGCGCACGATGTTTAGTCAATAATAACGTTTATACCCCTTGTGGTAAAACCCAAGCTCTAGAATAGCGTTTAATCTTGGCTAAATAACGGGAAATCGAGGTATCAGCCAAATGGGGTTAGGAAAAAATCCCACGTATGCGAGAATCATTGGTGCGAATATCATTTATAAAAGCGATGGAATTAATGTTCTATCTACAATTTTGATGAGTATAAAATGCTTTTGATAAATTTCCCGGTTATTTGGTTTGAATTGAATAAATTGTGGCTTCGATGTATTTAGACGAAGGGAAAAGCGATGATGGGTGAATCTTTAATTAAAGACGAGAACGTTTATCCTTTGTGTTTTCCCATTATCCGTTTCTAAACAAAACCACAAAGATGCAATGGTTTTCAAATATTGAAAATTTGCGAGCCCGAAAAAAAAAGATCAATCAGGGTCAAACGACACGGAGAGCGAAGTTTCCGACTTTTGTCGAGTTCGGTCGGAAATATACGAAAAGGGCGCAACCTGTTGATCTGAGGAAAGCAAACCATTAAGCAACAAGTAGAGGGCGAACGGGGTAGAAAGAGAACAAACAAAACATTTCAGAAGGGCCTCCCTTAAAATTAGGTTACCTAACTATTTGCGTTCATAACCACCCTTTTACGGGAAGCCATAGTTTGTTTTTCAAACGACCATGAATTATTGATGTTCTAAAAATAACTACCTTAAACTTTTTTTTCGGAACGTCCTTTTGCGCGGCGATCTCCTAGCTCCAAATGTGATATTGCCAATATTTCCAGTACTGCCAACTGTCGGATAACTTTCTAGTGCTCCTTAGAGTAACAGCATTCCGCCCGACAAGCGAAACCCGATCGAATGCGCAAAAAGGACGGTACAAAGTGCATACTGGACGTCATAGCGTATTTCGGTCACTTGGTTCTCAGCACCCTGTGTACCGATCGCCTTCAAATTTTATACAGGCCTTCTCTAACTTGATATGAGGCGCTCCGGGTACGAAGGGCGAACTCGACAAAACGTAGTTTCGAGATATTCGCATTTTAAAGTTTCGGTTTTTACGTATTTAAAGGGGAAAAATGGCGAACTCAACATAAAAATTATATGGGTGTATTCACCAAGAGGTCTAGAATCTGAAAATGAAAAAAAACTGGAGGACCCTTCCCCAAAAACCCGACGTCGAGGGTATCACAATAACTTCTTTAATGAAGTTAAAAAAATTTGTCCGATGTCGAGTTCGCCCTTCGTACCCGGAGCGCCTCATATGAGTAAATTCTGAAAATTTCAAGTCGATCGGTGTACAGGGTGCCGAGATAATGTACTTCGCTACCGTGTTCTTCTTCTTCTTGTTTTTCTCCTTATTCAGTTAGCTGGAGATACAGCCTCTCCTAGTGCACCGATTGACTTGAAATTTTGCACAGCGCTTCCTTTCAACTTTATCCAGTGCCTTTTGAAAGATTTAACCCATTATCATTACCCGAAAAAAAGTTAGGAACAAAAAACTAAAATTTTAGGGTAATTCATATTTTCGCCAAGCATTGAGGATGCTATTTCTGGGACTGGCTCACTCGTCTCCCAATTTCTGTGTTGCCCAAAGGTTTAGCTGTAGCTGGCGTTCCGCCTTGTCAATTCTGGAGGAGCTCTTGAATCGCCACCTTAGTAAAGGCAGCGTGAAGCTGACAATGGTCGCTTTTTACCCTCACATAGACTTCAGCCTAGGGTTACTCCAGACAGTTCCTCTTTTTAGAATCTTCCCTTTTTTACATTAAAAATTACCCTTAATAGACAAAAGGTATGACACTTTCAGGGTGGATAATTTTAACCCATTTAGTACTCTTTATAAAAGTTTTCAAAGAAGGGGGAAACTTCGTAAGATGATCAAAAGGATCATAAGAGACGTCATAAAGGCGCCTAATAGAATCAAAGAAATTTACAACTCAAAACGTTCAACATTTTCTCAATTTCTAGATGCAAATTTCGTCAAATGCGGAAGTTTCTGTTAATTAAACTTGAAAAATTTAAATTTGAGGCAGAAAAAAAAGTTTACTATCGATCTTACAAGATTATTTTGCGTTATATAATTTGCGGTGGCTACGTCTAGAATATTATGAAAAATGTTCCCCATATTTTGGCGGAATTAAAATGTGAAAATTTAAACATGGGAGACGAATGTTTTCGTGGAAAAGTTGAAGGGGAGGAATAAATCACTAAATCTAGAGCCCTGGGAACTCTCGTTCCCCTCTTCAACCTTATTACCCAATAGCAATTAAGCTTCTCTTGCTTTCATAAACCTAATCCCTCCGCTTCACGATTTTAACCATATTTGCCCGTCTTGTGTTTCGAAAACCCGCTTTCCCTTCAAAGTTCCTTGGCTTGAATTTTCAATTCTAAATTTTCTTAACGAATGATTCAACTTTGTTTGACCTAGCTGGTCTTTTTAACTTTTTTGTTTTTTTCTAGGAAGTTTCGGTTTTCGTTTTTGAGAAGAAGTGTGCGGAGAAACTTCACAAACCCAAGCGAAAAGAGACCGTGACCGAACTCCTCAGATCGAGCGTCCGCCAACTTGAAAGATTTAGGCATCCTAAAATACTCCAGGTAACATTCTAAACTATGGCAAAAGCGCCTAAAATTTTCTTCTAGGTGGTCCATCCGGTGGAAGAGAGCACGGAGACTCTCGCGTTCGCGACGGAGCCCGTTTTAGGAAGCCTCGCTAACATTTTGGCCTCGCAGGAGTCTGGAGCGGGGAACTCCGGAGGACCTTCCACCGGCGCTTCGCACATCCAAACCGCACCTCGTCACCCTTTCGCCAAGGACTATCATTTTTTGGACATCGAGTACAAATACGGAATCCTCCAAGTAAGTACAAAATTATGATGGCTATCGTGCGCTTACTCGACTGTAATCGCTCACTTTCACTACGTGGCGAGTAATTAACTAATTAACAACGTTTGCTTTATTTCCCACTGCTTTAATTTTCATTTAAAATAATTAAACAATTCAATTTCTCTCTCACCTCTTTTAATTTTAAGCCTTAAATTAATTTTTGTAATTGTTAAACCAAATTGAAACAGCATTTTCGAGGTCTAATCACGCCAAATTGCTTTCCGTATTTGTAAACGCGAGGGAGCTAAAAAAATCGATGGCGTAATTTCATACTCGTATAATTAAAAAGAGGAATATTCATATCTTTTTCAAAAATTTTTACATTTTTTCCAGATAACTGAAGCCCTCTCGTTTCTCCATTATTCAAGCCATGTCCTCCACCGAAACGTCTGCCCAAGTAGCATCCTGGTGACGAAAAAAGGAACTTGGAAACTAGGAGGTCTTGAATTCACAGGTAAAAAAGATCTGATACTTTTACCTGTTACAAACTAAAAGTTCGAATGGATTTCAAATGGAGATTTAATAGATTCATTGATCAACAATGAACGCTGAATAATTTATCTATCGTCAATAATTTATGCCCAACCGTATCCTAACAATCCTCCTAAACAGTAAATCCTCTTAAGCTAGTATATTTTGGGAAATCGCTCTATTCTAAACTGTCTAGACTAGCAGAAAATTAGTTTTCAATTATAATTCGTTCATTTTTGGTCATTTAGTTAATGATGAACATATCCCAAATGATTGAGGCGCGATTTAGGAGGCAGTGCATTCTTAAACGTATGATTTAGTAGGCGGTGGATTCTTGGACGGTGCCATTAGGAAGCAGTGGATTAAACGTTTTGTGCCAGTCCTTTTGAATTATAACTTATAACTAAGGTTCCTTCTGCCATTTAGCAGACAGTAATTCTTGACTGTTAAAGTAATTTAGTTGGCAGTGGATCAGTAAGCGTGAGTCCTTTGAAAATGAAGATGTCTACCGTCTGCTTTGTGATTTAGCCGGCAGTGATAACTCTTGATTCTTTGTGCGATATAGGAGGCAGTGGATTCTTGTACGTTGGTGCCATTAGGAAGCGGTGGATTAAACGTTTTGTGGCAGTCCTTTTGAATTATAAGGTTCCTTCTAAATGCCATTTAGCAGACAGTAATTCTTGACTGTTAAAGTAATTTAGTTGGCAGTGGATTAGTAAGCGTGAGTCCTTTGAAAATGAAGATATCTACCGTCTGCTTTGTGATTTAGTCGGCAGTGATAACTCTTGATCCTTTGAGCGATACAGGAGGCAGTGGATTCTGAAACGTATGATTTAGTAGGCGGTGGACTCTTGGACGGTGCCATTAGGAAGCAGTGGATTAAACGTTTTGTGCCAGTCCTTTTGAATTATAAGGTTCCTTCTGCCATTTAGCAGACAGTAATTCTTGACTGTTAAAGTAATTTAGTTAGCAGTGGATTAGTAAGCGTGAGTCCTTTGAAAATGAAGATATCTACCGTCTGCTTTGCGATTCAGCTGGCAGTAATACCTCTTGATTCTTTGTGCGATAAAGGAGGCAGTGGATTCTTGTACGTTGGTGCCATTAGGAAGCAGTGGATTAAACGTTTTGTGGCAGTCCTTTTGAATTATAATGTTCCTTCTAAATGCCATTTAGCAGACAGTAATTCTTGACTGTTTAAGTAATTTAGTTAGCAGTGGATTAGTAAGTTTATGATATAGTTGGCAGCGGATTCTCATCAATTTTTGCAATTGATTCTTAAACGTGAGCCCTTTGAAAATTGAAGATATCCACCGTCTGCTTTGTGATTTAGCAGGCAGTAATAAGTCTTGATCCTTTGAGCGATATAGGAGGCAGTGGATTCTGAAACGTATGATTTAGTAGGCGGTGGATTCTTGTACGTTGGTGCCATTAGGAAGCAGTGGATTAAACGTTTTGTGGCAGTCCTTTTGAATTATAATGTTCCTTCTAAATGCCATTTAGCAGACAGTAATTCTTGACTGTTTATGTAATTTAGTTAGCAGTTGATTAGAAAGCTTATGATATAGTTGGCAGCGGATTCTCATCAATTTTTGCAATTGATTCTTAAACGTGAGTCCTTTGAAAATGAAGAAATCCACCGTCTGCTTTGTGATTTAGCAGGCAATAGGTAATAGAGAGTTTCAGGGAATCGTAATTTACCGTTCCCGTGCCCGACTTGTTCAAGGTCGTACGACTCGAGCCGCCAGTCGGAATCGTCATACGATGCTACTCGGCTGAGTCGTTTACGGGAACGACCCAAATCCCAACTCCGAGTAAAAGTAAGGTTATATTTTACGAAGGTTATTTTGTTATCTCGTTTAGTATCGGGTTCATGTTTTTCGTTGTTTTCACGATTTCAAACCCAATCTCATTTATTTGCGGGTTGTTTTTGGTTGTTTTTTGTTGTTTTCACGATTCCTGAAACTGGGTTTTATAGCCTCTACGAGAAGATCTTTCCCGTTTGGTGAGTCGTATACGGTATGAGCAAATTACGATTCCCTGAAACTCTTTAATAACTCTTGATCCTTTGAGCGATATAGGAGGCAGTGGATTCTTGAACGTTGCTATTTAGGAAGCAGTGGAATTCAATGGTTTTTCCTCTTCTTTGGATTTTTTTTGGACGAAAAATTAGGGTATTTCTGTTTTAAAATGAAGTGTTTAAATTATGGAAAAAGAGTAATAACGTTTTGTAAAATGACAGACTGGTTCTATTCAACGTCAAATGAGTTTTTCCAAGCTTTATCATGGTTTTTAATTTCCAGGGTCGACCTTAGTAATTAACCCGTTGAGCAATTTCCCGTGCTTTTCCTACTTGAGAAAAAGTTGAATTTTCTTACCGTCTGTCTCGCCTCCGAGTTCTGAGGCCGACCCTTAAAAAGACTCCGGCGTTTTCTATGGTTAATTACTCTGCGGAGGAGGCGGTGAACCTTTTAAACGTTTATTTAATAAGAAAACGAGGGAGACTAAGAAATTAAACATTTCTGCAGTAAACTTTATGTAACCTATTAAGATAAATCGCGCTTCCCTAAATTATTGCTTCTCTCAATCTTAAATTAATGAGCAATTGAAGGTGTTTAACTTGGGTCCTCCGGGATTCATCTCATCCACCAATCAAGGGCGCCCACTACCTTAACCCTTTCGAGACTGCCTCCGACGACGGATTCTCTGCCCTACTGGCGCAGCACTTTTCCCCTCGCTTCTCCCCGACCGCTCCCAGCGCCCAGCAAAGCACAGAAAGCGACGAGTGATGCGATCATCACGTAGTTCATTTCTTCCCCAACAGATTGCTAAATCACAAAGCAGACGGTGGATATCTTCATTTTCAAAGGACTCACGTTTAAGAATCAAATGCAAAAATTGATGAGAATCCGCTGCCAACTATATCATAAGCTTTCTAATCCACTGCTACGTAAATTACTTAAACCGTCAAGAATTACTGTCTGCTAAATGGCATTTAGAAGGAACCTAATTCAAAAGGACTGCCACAAAACGTTTAATCCACTGCTTTCTAATGGCACCAACGTACAAGAATCCACCGCCTACCAAATCATACGTTTCAGAATCCACTGCCTCCTATATCGCTCAAAGGATCAAGAGTTATTACTGCCTGCTAAATCACAAAGCAGACGGTGGATATCTTCAATTTTCAAAGGACTCACGTTTAAGAATCAATTGCAAAAATTGATGAGAATCCGCTGCCAACTATATCATAAACTTACTAATCCACTGCTAACTAAATTACTTAAACAGTCAAGAATATCTTAGAAGGCTTCCCGCTGTCGCCGCTGGGCAACTAAAGTCGCCTGCGGTCTCGAAAGGGTTAAAGATCCCCAAATTCTGGAGGAGATAATTTTTAAACCTTTTTCTTTCTCCCGGAGCTATTGTGCCTTCAATAAGTTTGGAAAAAGACTTTTTTTCTCGAGAGAGAAAAGATAAAACATTGAATTTACATCCTTTCTTCTAGCGAATAGGTAAGACAAAGCCTTCGGATCTCATCTTTCTCCGGAAAGGGGCTTTTTTTTCTTCCGGCGCGCCGAATTATTCCGAGTATTGAATTTTGTTGAAATAATAGATGGGATCACATATAGAAGAGGGTAGAAGGTATTTCCTTCTCGATCCATCACCGGGGACTGTCACGTAATGCCCTCCGAGAATATAATGAAGAGAAGCAAAGGGAAACCTCCTAAACTAATGGCACCCTTAACGACAAACATAATAATTGTTCAGACACTTTATCAATATGCTGAGGATTTAACGTGTATTGACAAGTTTAAATCTTACTTATAAAACTGTAATTACCTGCTGTTTTTAATTATTTTTTTTCCTTCTTTCAGAACGAATGAACGAAGTTGATGGTGTAGAGCCAGTTTCGTGTCAATCTTGGTCATCGAGGCTTCCCAAAATGGCCCAACCCGATCTGGATTTCATAGGTAATGAAAAAGTTATTATCTGTTTCTCACACAGTTACTATCAATTCATAACGGAGGGGGAAGTATAAATGAGGGGAAGTATAAAGGAGGGGGAAGTATAACGGAAAGGGAAGTATAACGGAGGGGGAAGTTTAAGGGAAGGGATGTATAACTGAAGGGAATATAACGGAGGGGGAAGTATAAAAGAGGGGAAGTATAAAAGAGGGGAAGTATAACGAAGGGGGAAGTATAAAGGAGGGAGTAGTATAACGAAGGGGGGAAGTATGAAGGAGGGGAAGTATAACGGAGGGGGAAGTTTAAGGGAAGCGAAGTATAACGGAGAGAGAAGTATAACGGAGGGGGAAGTGTAAAGGAGGGGAAGTTTAAAGGAGGGGGAAGTATAAAAGAGGGGAAGTATAAAGGAGGGGGAAGTATTAAGGAGGGGAAGTATAAAAGAGGGAAGTATAATGGATGGGAATTTTTTTTTTTCAAAAAATTTTCTAAGTTTTTTTTTTTTCGAAAATTTTTAGTATCAAGGTAGAAATAATGGGATTTTTGGCCAAGTGAGGTCTCTTCCGTAACGCGTGGAAGTATGAAATTTCTCCCTACTAAAATGATGAAAATTATAACTTTTTTTACACCAAAAATTCCTAAAAAATTGGTACTTAGTAATTGGTGAAAATCGGACCAAAACAAACGAATGCAGAGAATTTTTTAAAATTTCAAACATACATATTTCCGCCATTTTGTTTGAAATTCAAAAATCGCCCTCGTTAGTTTCTTGTTCACCGACTGAAGAAAATTTGGTGAAAATCGGATGAAAACTGTGGCCGTAAAGTGTTCCGGAAAAATGCTACGGCCGGCCGGCACCCCAGACATAGTTGAGATCGGAAATGATCAATCGATTTGACCCTCCAAGGTCTGGAAGACCCTTCCCCAAAAACCCGACGTGGAGGGTATCACAATAACTTCTTTAAGTAAGTTTAAACGGTTTACTCCCTCGGTGTTAAAGAAGGCGGGAAGTTAGAGCTGCCCTCTTCAACCGTTCCCGCCATTTTTTGGCGAATTTATGACAATCTGCTTTTATGACGAAATGGTACATTACTTATTTTTATCAAAAAAAAAAAAAAGTCTCCTCATAATTTTCAGATGATTATGACGAAAATAATTTTCTTTTTCTCTCCATTTTATAACGAGATTGCAAATTAAGACGAAACGTTTTTATGACGAATGTTATGCTCTCCCCTGTGGGTATTTAACAAGTTCAAATCACGGGGATGTTTTTAGGTCAGCAAAAACGACCGCAAATCTACCCTTAAAGAGACGACAAAAAAGCACCCACTTGTGGAAACTCGTCCAAAAAAAGGGGTTTCGCTTACAATTAAAGTTAACAGGTGATTTTAACCAATGAAGGTGAATTGGGAAATGCAAATTGAGGTATAAATATATCAATGCGTGTAGGAGGAGATTTGTTGCCAGGGTAACTCCATCTTTATTAAACTCCCCCTCCTCTCTCGTAGAGTTCGTCCCTAATTAAGTTAAAACTTGAATGCTTTTCGAACTCCCCTCGAACTCGACTTTTTCTCACTTATTTTTTCAATATACGAATTATCAATTTTCTTTTTAGAATGTAACACTTTTTTTTTCCTCGCAGAAAAGGTGGGAATAAAAAGAGAAATCGTTTTTAGAGGAGAGAAAAACGTCAAAAACAGCATCGTTTATACTCATATATCAGGAAACAGCTCAATTTAAGTTATAGCTTCGCTTTTTATTGAAGGCGCCCTCAATGAAAGTTAAAAATAACTCCCAAGTTTATTTTTCGTTTTTTAAAGATTTTAACCCACAGAGATTTTCATCAATGGCCCACAAAATCTGCAGACTACGGCAGATCCTTGAGTAAAGGAGCTCCTTAAAAAAAACTAGATAGAAAACTAAAAGATTTTCTTCTCAAGTCGGATTTGAGGTTAATCCCAATCTTTAAATAAACGTCGTTTACTCAGAGTTTGTGTAACCTCCTTTTTACCCTCAGACTTTTTAAAAAGACCTCTACATAATTAATTTTTCAATCTAAAAAAATAGACTCTCAGAGAGCTTAAAAAAAACGGTCTTTTTGAAGGATTTTGGATAGATTTCTCTGAGGAAAGGAAATCTTAAGGGCGCTGATGACGCGAGGCTGTCTTTTATAGCCATCTTTCCTAAAATCAATGAGCAAAAAAAATCATTTTTATTTTTAATAAAGGTTTCTTTTCATAAAAAACAAGATAAGATTTTAATAATATTTTATAAACCTTAAAAAAATTCTGCACTTTATTAATTTCGTGTATAGCAGGGAGAGAAAAAAAAAAGGTTAATTGCAAAAAAAAATTCCATTAAAAACATAATTAGACTTTTATATTGGTTTGAATGAATATTAAAAATTTTTAGAAAGTTAAAAAGTCGTTCTTTTTAGCGAATTTACAAGGAGGCTTTTAGCTTGTATTAAAAATTGAATTGGAGGGGCCTCCGTGGGTCAGTTATCGAGGTCTCTGACTTTTATCACGGTGGTCATGGGTTTAAATTCCGGACTGAGGAAGTTTCTTCTTGAATAAAAAATCCATCGATTTTTGTAGCTGTTTGCCCTAAGGTGGCCTCCGTGGGTCAGTAATCAAGGTCTCTGACTTCTATCACGGTGGTCGTGGGTTAAAATTCCGGATTGAGGAAGTTTCTTTTTGAATAAAAAATCCATCGATTTTTGTAGCTATTTGCCCTCAGGTATATAGTGGCCTCCGTGGGTCAGTTATCGAGGTCTCTGACTTCTATCACGGTGGTCGTGGGTTCCGGACTGAGGAAGTTTCTTCTTGAATAAAAAATCCATCGATTTTTGTAGCTGTTTGCCCTCAGGTGGCCTCCGTGGGTCGGTTATCAAGGTCTCTTACTTCTATCACGGTGGTCGTGGGTTCAAATTCCGGATTGAGGAAGTTTCTTTTTAAATAAAAAATCCATCGAGTTTTGTAGCTATTTACCCTCAGGTATATAGTGGCCTCCGTGGGTCAGTTATCAAGGTCTCTGACTTCTATCACGGTGGTCGTGGGTTCAAATTCCGGACTGATGAAGTTTCTTCTTGAATAAAAAATCCTTCGATTTTTGTAGCTGTTTGCCCTCAATGGTTGCCTCCGTCGGTCAGTAATCAAGGTCTCTGACTCCTACCACGGTGGTCATGGGTTCGAAATCCCCTGGGCCGTCAAAAGAAATTTTTTCCGAGATAATCCGCACATCTATTTTGCGTAGCTTATTTTAGCAGGATATCCTCTACTTCCGAGGCTTCCTTGGTAACTTTTTATATGACAAAAAGGCGACTTTTTTAAGAAAAAAGATTTTTTACTATACTAAAGGAGAATCGTGGTGTGCATAATTCGGGATATTATGTTTGATAAAGATGCACGTATGTAGGTCGCGAGGTCACAACGGGACATAGTTATTGATTTTTTACCCGCCTCCGTCTCCCTACCTGTTGTAAGCTTCCGTTTAACCACCTGTAACCTACCGGACCGCTTTAGTTTTTTTTTCCTCCCTCTTCTTCTCTTCAAACGAGGAAATTCGTACTTGTTTCTTTTTTTTTTCACGTTAAAGAGCTTATTTTCCCCCTTTTAAATTAATAATTCAAAAGGGGAGCTTTATGATTAAAAAAGGGCCTAAATATCGTTTCAAGAACGTTTAAGTATATTAAAAAAAAACTTTGCACAGAAAAAAAATTGAAGTCCCTTTGAGGTAGAATTTTTTTTGTAATTGTAAGACTTCAATGGGGCTTTCCTAGAATTAAAATGAAGGATGGGCTCAGACGTTGGCTTAATCCGTATTGCAGTACCAAAATTGGAGTTGGAGGTATCATTGTGTTTTTTCTTTGATGAGCCGCAGGTAATGAAGGGTTAACGTTAAATTTTTTTCGCTTTCTGATTTTTAAAGGAAATCGTCTCACCTTTCCAATGGTAGCTGTAAAAGTAAAATCCATCAAATATTAAAGGAGATACGGCAGTTTGAAAATGGTGTGAATTTTGGGGTTATCACAAGTGATCCTTTTAACTTTTTCGAAGAGAAGTTTATAAGAGAGTTTCAGGGGTAATCGTAATTTGCCCTAACCGTATACGACTCACCCAAGGTCATACGACTCAGCTGAGTCGTATACGTGAACGACTCGCTTCCCGACTCCGAGTAAACGTAAGGTTATATTTTACGAAGGTTATTTTGTTATCTCATTTAGTTTCGGATTCGGAAATCAACTAGTTTCTCAACAGCTAAAATCGAAGAAGGAAATTGATTCCGTAATTTTTGGAAGGATTTTAGAAGTTAAAATAAAATAAAAAACTATGAAGTAAACTTTATATCCTCGCTAAGTGAAGTTGGCGGGAACATTTTAGGGATAGGTAATTTCTATGTGCTGTTATAGTTAATCAGTAAAACCATGTTTCGATTCATGAATTTGCTCTAGTGAGAACATAGTGAACTAGACGAGTCGGAACGACTCCCTGAAACTGGGTTATAAAGCCTCTACGAGAAGAACCTTCCCGTTTTGTGAGTCGTATACGGGAAGGGCAAATTACGATTCCCTGAAACTCTCTATTGTAACGCCCTCCAAGAACGGTTTCTTTGTTGAGCAATTGCCAAGTAGCCAAGATTTGAACCTAGGGCCTGTGGAAATTTGGGCCCAGTAGTTAAGTAACACCCTCCGTGAGAGATTTCTTGAAGAGGGATTTCCAGACCCCGCATTTTTAACTTTCTTAAAGAGGAAATATTGTAATACCCTCCACGAACGGTTTCTTTGTTGAGCGATCGCCAATTAACCAGGATTTGAACCTAAGACCTGTGGAAATTTGGGCCCAGCAGTTATTGTAATACCCTCCGTGACAGATTTCTTGAAGAGGGATTTCTGACCCCGCATTTTTAACTTTTTCAAAGGGGAAATATTGTATTACCCTCCACGAACGGTTTCTTTGTTGAGCGATCGCCAATTAACCGGGATTTGAACCTAAGACCTGTGGAAATTTGGGCCCAGCAGTTATTGTAATACCTTCCGTGACAGATTTCTTGAAGAGGGATTTCTGACCCCGCATTTTTAACTTTTTCAAAGGGGAAATATTGTAATACCCTCCACGAACGGTTTCTTTGTTGAGCGATTGCCAATTAGCTTGAACCTCAGGCCTGTAGGAATTCGGGCCCAGTAGTTATTGTAATACCCTCCGTGACTGATTTCTTGATTAAGATGGATTTCCAGACCCCCTATTTTTAACTTTTACAAACAGGAAATATTGTAATACCCCTCCACGAACGGTTTCTTTGTTTAGTGATTGCCGATTAGCCGGGATTTGAATCTAAGGCCTCAGGCCTGTAGAAATTTGGGCCCAGTAGTTATTGTAATACCCTCCGTGAGAGATTTCTTGAATAAGGATTTCCATACCCCGTATTTTTAACTTTTTCAAAGAGGAAAAATATTTTAATACCCTCCATGAACGGTTTCTTTGTTGAGTAATTGCCAATTAGCTTGAACCTACGGCCTGTGGAAATTTGGGGCCAGTTTTTTTTTATCCATATTGCTCTTGGGATTGTTGCTAATCTTAAACGTTAACTTTTTAAACCCTCGTTTTTTAAATGGGAATACCTCACGGCCTTACTAACGATTTTCGTTAAGATTTCTCCCTGAAAAGTCACCAGGGACCGCCGTTTTCAAAAGAGGGGCAAAGATATCAACTCCCACCGGGGTATATCCTGATCGAGTACCCTCTTAACATTTTATTGATTTTAACGTTTGATTAATCCTTTTAATCGAGTTAGGAGATCGATTAAACGTATTTAATTTTCCCTCCGATGGTAGGGGGGATTCATTAACGTCACGGATTTCTCCGTGAAAACTTCGAAGCCGTTCAAACGGAAACGCCTACGCTCGCGGGGATCTTCCGAAATCACCTCTCATTACTCTTAATTTATAATTAACATTTTAACCATGTTAGCTAAATTGCGTGTTAACTACTAACCGGCTTCATTAAAATAATTTCTTTTTTTTTCAGCACCTGAAGTACAAACTATGTCTCAATGTAGTATAAAAAGTGATATGTTCTCTTTGGGCATGGTTATAGTCGCGATATTCAATTCAGGAAGACCTTTGATACAAGCGAACCATAGTTCATCATGCTACGTCAAACAACTCGAATTGGTAAGAATATTTATAAATCAATAACAAAATTTTCAATTTCCTTCAGAAAAAAGGGGGTTAAAAGGAGACTTGATTGGGCTTATTAAAACTTTTTCCCCCCTCGCTTATTTTCTTGTTATAAAAGTTTTCGGACTCTTCCTTTTTAGGTGGTCACATCTTTATATTTAGCCTTGTTCATAGCTTAAAATTATAGAGCGGACGAAAGTTCGTAGATGGGGTTCCCGTGTTTTTTCAGCCTTATCACCTCTTAAACTTTTTCAGCCTTTTCTTAATAATCAATAGTTAAGGAGTTTTGCTAGTAAAGAATAATCTCTTGGTTGTTATACTTTCCGCCAGGGTAGCAAACTTTTCAAGGACAGTGATAGATATTGCTGGGACGCTTTTCTAGCTTAATTTGAGCTCACTGCCTTTCAAACACGCTTTCTCTCATCGCCTTTTTTCACCGGCTTGCAGCTCGGAAACGGCCGATCGTACAATAAAGCTTAGTTAATCAAATGTGTAGAAAATTTATTTAGCTTTCTTATTTATTTATAACATTTTTCACCTACGACGTACCCTTTTGAAGATACAACCGACAAAAGTCACGCTTTAACAACGGAAGGCCAAATTTTTTTTTTCGTTTTTTTTGCCACCTCGTAGCTTGAGCGCGGTGGGTCGTACAAAAAATTTTATATAATAAAATTTGTAGGAAATTTATTTGGCTTTCTTTTTTAACTAGGTTATTTTTTGGCTACGACGTACCGTTTTGCGTATAAAAGAGAAAAATCGCAAGATTTTTCAACTCCTCCTGGCTAACGGGGTTAGCAGACCCGTAGATGCGCACCTTCTACCCTGAGCAGGTCTGCCCTGAATTCTCTGCGCTTTTGACGTACTCCTTGGCAAGCCTGTGAAGTTTTGCCATCTAGCCTAAGAAGCTGAAAAGCGAAAAACTACAAAAATTTGTTCAACTCCCACTGGCTTACGGGGTTAGCAGACCCATCTAGATGCGCACCTTGCTTCTACCTTGAGCAGGTCTGCACTGAATCAAATTCTCTGGGCTTTTGATGAACTCCTTGGCAAGCCTGGGAAGTTTTGCCATCTAGCCTAAGAAGCTGAAAAGCGAAAAACCGCATATATTTTTGTTTCAACTCCCCCTGGCTTACGGGGTTAGCAGACCCGTCGATGCGCACCTTGCTTCTACCCTGAGCAGGTATGCCCTGAATCAAATTCTCTGCGCTTTTGATGAACTCCTTGGCAAGCCTGGGAAGTTTTGCCATCTAGCCTAAGAAGCTGAAAAGCGAAAAACCGCAAAAATTTTTGTTTCAACTCCCCCTGGCTTATAGGGTTAGCAGACTCATCTAGATGCGCACCTTGCTTCTACCCTGAGCAGGTCTGCCCTGAATTCTCTGTGCTTTTGATGAACTCCTTGGCAAGCCTGGGAAGTTTTGCCATCTAGCCTAAGAAGCTGAAAAGCGAAAAACCGCCTAAATTTTTGTTTCAACTCCCCCTGGCTTACGGGGTTAGCAGACCCGTCGATGCGCACCTTGCTTCTACCCTGAGCAGGTCTGCCCTGAATTCTCTGTGCTTTTGATGAACTCCTTGGCAACCCTGGGAAGTTTTGCCATCTAGCCCAAGAAGCTGAATAGCGAAATACCGCAAAAAATTTTGTTTCAACTCCTCCTGGCTAACGGGGCTAGCAGACCCGTAGATGCGGACCTTGCTTCTACCCTGAGCAGGTCTGCCCTGAATTCTCCGTGCTTTTGATGAACTCCTTGGCAAGCCTGGGAAGTTTTGCCATCTAGCCTAAGAAGCTGAGAGTTCCCTTTTTTGGGCATTTCCCTTTTCACAGTACTAGTTCATCAGCCTTCTCCCATCGCATGCTGTCAAGAAAAAATAAATGATATCTTCGACGTATGAGACTTTTGAAAAATGTCCGTATTAGTCGAAGAATGGCAGGAAATCTCTTTTGGTTCTGGATGTTTTATTGAGTGTACTTAAGACCCGGGAGGGTAGATGGTGAAAGGGAAGAGAAGGGTTAGAAGCTTTGAATTTACATATCATTACATAGAGGCCACTTCTACCAACAAACCTCCCAACCCTTCTCTCCCTCACGTCAAACCCTTTCTGCCCGAATGAGATCAACGATTTATTCAAGGGTAAAGAAATATTATAAGGTACATTTTTATCGGAATTGTTTCCCTCCATATAAGCCCTGAACGCTTATTAAATTTATGAAAGGGAGAAAACGTAAAGAACGTATTTTCCCAACCGATATTTTAGACTTTGTTCTAAATTCAAAGCTTTTAAACTTAAATAATGTAATAAAGACGTTTTCTACCTTAATAATACAATTAAAACTTGGACAACTCGAGCGTAAACAAGAGAAGAAAGGGGAAAATTAGGGCGGAAATAAGTTTTATGCGACAACCAAAATCCATTCTTTTTCTACTAATCTTGAATTGTGATTTCAAAAATTTAGTCCAGTAGGCCTAAAAAGGGCAAATAAAAGGAAAAGTATGTTATTTTGTTTTGTTTTTTTTTACTAAAATGTGCCCTGAGTTCATAATAAACGACCCTGCGTTAGCTGGGGAGGAGTTAAACGTGAATTTTTGCAGTTTTGTGCTTGTAACTCCAAAACGGTACGTTCTAGCTAAAAAATGCCTTAGTTAAAAAAGAAAGCTAACTAAATTTCCTACAGATTTTATTTAATAAATATTTTTGTACCACCGACCCCGCCAAAGATATGAATTTTTTTTGTAGTTTTTTGTCCCTCTTTTTCGTCGCCTTGTAGCCCTGGCAGGGGTGGTTGTACAAAAAACTTTACAAAATCAAATTTGTAGGAAATTTAGTCAGCTTTCTTTTTTAACTAAAGCATTTTTTGGCTATGACGTACCGTTTTGGAGTTACAAGCAAAAAAACCGAAAAAATTTAAGTTTCCATCCTCAAACGGAGGGAGGTTATGTCGGGGTGTTTTTCTGGGCTCATACCCAACACATTTCCGTCTATACAATATTTGAATTGTGATTTCATAAATTTAGTCCAGTAAGTCTAGAAAGGGCAAATAAAAGAAAACAATGTTATTTTGTTTTTTTGACTAAAATGTGCCCTGAGTATTCCTCATAAAAAATACCCCACAACCCATCGTTAGCTCGGGAGGAGTTAAACGTGAATTTTTGCAGTTTTTTGCTTGTAACTCCAAAACGGTACGCCGTAGCCAAAAAATGCCCAAGTTAAAAAAGAAAGCTGACTAAATTTCCTACAGATTTAATTTAATAAAGTGTTTTGTACGACCGACTCCACCAGAGATACGAATTTTTTTGTAGTTTTTTTGTCCCTCTATTTCGCCGCCTCGTAGTCCTAGCAGGGGTGGTTTTACAAAAAAATTAACTAAATAAAATTTGTAGGAAATTTAGTCAGCTTTCTTTCTTAACAAATACATTTTTTGGCTACGTCGTACCGTTTTGGACTTACAAGCAAAAAACCGAAAAAATTTACGTTTCCATCCTCTAACCGGAGGGAGGTTATGTCGGGGGGTTTTTCTGAGCTCAGGAGAACATACATTTCCGTCTATATCATATTTTTTTCTAGTCTAGATTGGCTAGCCTGGGAAGAATCCCAGGATGAACCTTAATTTTTTTGGCTTTTCCAGTTAGAAGACCAAGTAAGCAACGTTCTTCCCAAAGTGCCATTACCTCTCCAAGAAGCCGCCGTGAGACTACTGGGTAAAGATCCAAAACAACGACCGACGGCTCAGCTACTCACGTTAATTAAATATTTTAGGTAAATTGGTTTTAAAATAGTAGTTTACATAATAATATAGAAGGTAGGAAAGGCCTCTTTGAACCTTCCGAAATGGCCTCTTTTGTGGGGATGCAAATAAAGCTTTATTGCTTCTCTCCACCTCCCTTTTCGGTGTTCCTACCTCAAATTGGCTTAGGGACAAACGTCAGATAAACACACCCAAAGACCCCCCCTTCAGAAAGCGGTCATTAACAACCTGTTGAGCTTCAGTCAACCTAGGATTTTTTCCTCCACCAAAAAAAAGTTTTTAAATTTTATAAATTAAGGAACATCTGGGGTCGTTAGGTAACCTCACGTGTTCGTAATTAGTGCCTGTTTCAACTTTCTTACCTCCCTTCATCATCTACGCCATTTTCGCCATCGGAGCTTCAATATCCCGCGGGCGAAACGATGTTCATTAACGATCTTTTCCTTCATTTCCCTCTGTTCTTCCTTTTGAATTAGTTTTTCTTTCAAAATCTCACAACTTTTTTTTCTCTTAACAATCCATCGTTTTTGAAAAGTAAAGGCTATTGAAGGTTCTTCCTATTCATAAAGGTCTATTTAAATTACTTTAAAAAATTTGCTTCCGAAACGCCAGTGAGAGTAAGAGCGTAAGTGGGTTAGAGAGGGGAGGGGATGTCCTTGAACTTTCCCGCTCACTCGGTCTTCGTCTCACCACTCTCAAATGGCAAAACTTACGCCTATTTACAACGGCAGGGAAGCGTTAAGAAGGGATAAAACTAGTTAAAGAAGGGATAAATCCCGATAAAAAGGGATAAAACCAGTTAAAAAGGGATAAAACAAGTTAAAAAGGGATAAAACCAGTTAAAAAGGGGAAAAACTAGATAAAAATGGAATAAAACTAGTTAAAGAAGGGATAAAACCCGATAAAACGGGATAAAACCAGTTAAAAATAAATAAAAACAGTTAAAAAAGGGGAAAAACTAGATAAAAATGGAATAAAACTAGTTAAAGAAGGGATAAAAACCCGATAAAAAGGTATAAAACCAATTAAAATGGGATAAAACCAGTTAAAAAGGGGAAAAACTAGATAAAAATGGAATAAAACTAGTTAAAGAAGGGATAAATCCCGATAAAAAGGGATAAAACCAGTTAAAAGGGATAAAACAAGTTAAAAAGGGATAAAACCAGTTAAAAATAAATAAAACCGGGGAAAAAGGGGAAAAACTAGATAAAAATGGAATAAAACTAGTTAAAGAAGGGATAAAACCCGATAAAACGGGATAAAACCAGTTAAAAATAAATAAAAACAGTTAAAAAGGGGAAAAACTAGATAAAAATGTAATAAAACTAGTTAAAGAAGGGATAAAAACCCGATAAAAAGGTATAAAACCAATTAAAATGGGATAAAACCAGTTAAAAAGGGGAAAAACTAGATAAAAATGGAATAAAACTAGTTAAAGAAGGGATAAAACCCGATAAAAAGGGATAAACCCCGATAAAAAGGGTTAAAACCCGATAAAAAGGGATAAAACCCGATAAAAAGGGATAAAACCCGATAAAAAGGGATAAAACCAGTTACAAAGGGGAAAAACAAGATAAAAAGGGATAAAACCAGTTAAAAGGGGAAAAACAAGATAAAAAGGGATAAAACCAGTTAAAAGGGATAAAACCGATTAAAAAAGGGAATAACTAGTTAAAGTACTAGTTTGAAGAGCTTCCAACGAAAACGTTATAGGCAGGGAAACTTACTTTTTTGAATTGGGCGCCACGGTGCAAGGGAAGGTCAGAGAGAGGTGGGGATGGGCTCATTCGAAAGAGGGGTTCTTTTTCCGACCCTTGCCTCTTTCCTTCATGCGTTGGACACGGGAGCATGAGCGTTCGCCGTAGAGGCCTATTTTTCAAACGGTCAGCCGGTGGTCGCCACCGAACGCACGGAACCGCTTCAATCCTCTGCCAATCACATCGCCAGATTTCCTGAATCGAATTCCCGAACGGAACTGGGCCCCTGGGGACCCCCGGGAGCAATATTGAAGCGGTTCCGTACGTTGGCGACCACTGACTGACCGTTTGAAAAATAGGCCTCTACGGCGAACGCTCGCTGCTCCCGTGACGTAAACAGGCAAGGGTCGTAAAAAAACTTTAAGAACCCCTCTTTCAAATGAGCACATCCCCACCTCTCTCCGACCTACCCTTGCTCCGTGGCGCCCAATTCAAACAAGTAAGTTTCCCTGCCGCACCCATTAGAAGGCTCTCAAATCTCAATCATTAAATTACGTCACCATCCACCTTATTTTAAAAAAAATTCAAAAAAGTTTTGTTTTTGTTAAAAATATACGACCTCATTTAGGTGGGAAGAAAATTAAATAATTACATTATGAAAGATAAACTCAAGTTTTTCGTGAATATTCAAAAGGGAGGGTGAAGAATCCGATGGGACCCCTTCTCCGCCTACCTTTTCACAGCTACTTTCACCCTCCAGGGAATAACCCAGAAAAAAAAAATCTTCAAAAAAAATTGATAAAATGGACACGTGTAATAAATAATTTTTTCCTTCGTTGAAAACGGAGCCAAGTTTGCGATAACGTCAAACAATTTCTACTGGTGACAGCGGTCTTGTTTCCCGCCTTTTGTTATCTATAACAATGAAAACATTCGTATTTAATTAATTTTTTTTCTATTTTCGCAGTTTCTGACGATTCTTATGATTTATTTTCAGTGATCCTTCGGTACATGCGTTACAGTTCCTAGACGTCATTAATATGAAAGATCCAACGCAGAAAAACCACTTTTATAGAAACACCCTCAAAGATACCCTCCCCTACATCCCGAGAGTAAGAAAAATTATTGATTTTACTTTATTTTTAACTTTTTCCTTTGTTAGAAATTATGGTTTCAACACGTGTGGCCTTGTCTTCAGCAAGAGATGAGAACTCAGGAAGTTCTCGCTTCTGTTTTACAGCCGATCATTTATCTCATTCAAGAATGCAGCGTTGAAGAATACGAACAAATAATCCTACCGTCTTTCAGGTATTTCAAAATGAGATTTTTAAACAATTCATAAAGGAGACACTGGGATTTGTCAAAAGGATGGGGTTTGTCGATGTAATATTCAGATTCAGAAACCTTCGGGGTCAAAGTAGAACAATATTCCCTTTGTTTAGAAGGTTTCGCGAGGCGTGTGCTTTGATTCCGAAATCCTACTTGTAATATAAAGCCTTTTTTGCTTCAATATTTTCATATTTCAAAAGTTCTTTTTCACTTAGCGAAAGATTTAGGTGGTATCGAAGGATGAAAACTTTGTTTTCACGCGATGATTTATGTTTTTCAGGTCTGTGTTTGGAATACCGAAATCTATTCAGGCGACGGTCACGTTGCTCGAGAATCTCCATCACATCCTTGAGAAAACGCCGAGAAATGAGATACGATCTGAAGTCCTCCCGATGCTGTACAACTCTTTTGAAAGCACGACTATTCAAGTCCAGGTATGCTTAGCTTTCATATCTAGCTCCTCAGAGTTAAAGACAATGACCTGCGAAGCGCAGCAACGTCGCTATTGCGCTATTGTGCCAGGATCAGAACTCAATGGTAGACCCGTATTCCCTGGGAGGAAAAAGTCCGTAGTTCCTTTTCTGAAAGTTGGCCCTCTGCAGAGTGATCAAAGACCATAACCAACATACTGAGCGCAGACAATGACTTGTCGCTATTGCGCCATTGTGCTGGGGATCAGAACTCAGTGGTAGACCCACTGTATTCCTTGGGAGGAAAAACTCCGTAGTTCCTTTTCTGAAAATTGGCCCTCTGCAGAGTGAGTCGAAGACCATGACCAACATACTGAGCGCAGTCAATGACATGTCGTTATTGCGCCATAGTGCTGGGATCAGATCACAATGGTCGACCCGTATTCCTTGGGAGGAAAAAGTCCGTAGTTCCTGTTCTGAAAGTCCCTCTGCAGAGGGAGTTAAAGACCATGACCAACATACTAAGCGCAGTCAATGACCTGACGCTATTGCGCCATTGTGCTGGGGATCAGAACTCAATGGTATACCCACTTGGGAGGAAAAAGTCCGTAGTTCCTTTTCTGAAAGTTGGCTCTCTGCAGAGTGAGTCGAAGACCATGACCAACGTACTGAGCGCAGTCAATGACCTGTCGCTATTGCGCCATTGTGCTGGGGATCAGAACTCAATGGTAGACCCGTATTCCTTGGGAGCAAAAAGTCCGTAGTTCCTGTTCTGAAAGTTGGCCCTCTGCAGAGTGAGTCGAAGACCATGACCACTAACCTACTAAGCTTGCTAATGTAGTTTGTGATGTTTATACTGTATTCATCAAGTGATAGTAACTTTTGTGTTCTTGAGCTCAAAACGTCGAACACTTATCTCCACACTTAACCGTGAGTCAACAAGTTGTATCGAGAAATTGGAGATTGTTGAAACTTATCCGGGGGGACGTATTTGACAAGCTGTCCACAAGCTTGAGTGAACGCTGCGGCTAGGAAAGGGTAGGAGGGTGAACCCTTCTCCCATTTCCCCTCACCGCCCTTTCCCTTGGGCTATGTAATGATCTGAAAATCTCAAGCTCCCCGACCCTTCGCCGTCCGGACTCCCCGAATGATATCCCACCCACTTTTCCCATCGCCGTCCACCGGTGAAAATGATGAAAAATCTCTAAATCAACTCCCTCCCCATCAAGATACTCTGACAACCATCATCTCCTTTAGATTAAACTGGCTATTTTACCCCTTAAAAAAATTTTTTCCCACCATGATAAAAAAGTATTGGATTTCAATTTTTTTCTATTAATTAATTCTTTTAACATCATTCACCTGAAAGGTCTTTAATGCCTGCTTTTTTCCTTTCTTTCTAACATTTTCCCTTGTTTTTTCGGCCCGAAAAAACTTGATTTTCCGGGAGTTTTGCCTGTATTTTGCCCCCCAAAAAACATCATTTTTTCGGGGTTTTTTGACCAGAAACCACTTTCTTCGTTTTTTGGCACAAAAAAACCCTTTAGTAGTACTGTAGAGGCGACCATCCGAGTCAACCATTTTGACCACCGACCTACGAAGGTTTTATATCGCTAAATATTAAACCCCTTACGAACCAATTTTCAAAGGTTTCATAAAGAAAAAAGATTCTTCAATGGAATGGCAATAAAGAGCGGCTATTATTAGTAAATTCTTTTTCTTAAGGGACATGAAGGGCTCCCCCTGTAATAGATCTTTATTTGACCCTTGTCCTTTCTTAAGAAAAGAAAAAAAAGAAGGAGAGAAAAGGAAAAAAAAGTTCTTTGACGTTCCACCGTATAAAAATCGTAAATGAATGAGGAGGTTTTATTTATTTTTAGCCCACATCGATTCCTATTTCAAATCACCTGAATCGTTTATTGTAAGCTCACATTCCATTTAAAAAAGGTTATTTTTAACATGGGGAAAAAGAAAAATTTTTCCCAGCATCAAAGTTACTCCAGAGAGCTTAAAATACTTTTCTTTGATGTTTTCCTCCAATATTCCGAGAAAACTGTTGGTTTTTACAAAAATTTTCTTTTTTTTCCCCAGGCTTTAGAATATATTTACTTAATTACAAATTTTTTTTAAGCCATAAGAAGTATAAAATCGTTAAATGGAGTTTGTACTTAAATTTATAAGTGTGTATTAAAGCTAAAAGCCTAGGAAGTTTTTTCCTAACCACACTCAATTTTTTGTAAATTGGGAGCAAAAACTTAAAATTACGGTTTTTAGCTTCGTTTCGATTGTTTATCCTAGGCTGCAGCACAGTCAAAAAATTAAATATCGATAGTTTTCACGTAAAATTGGAGCATTTATTTACGTGTGCCTTGAGTTTGTGAGAGTAGAGCGATCTAGATGTTGCTCCCGAAAGCTTCGAAGCCGGGCCCAATTGTTTTCGAAGAAAAACTTTTTAAACAACGAGAAAATAAACAAATGCGAGATTTCCACCTTCTCTTGAATACAAAAGTTTTCCCCTTCACAGCAATTTCGGAAAACTTTTTCATGAAAACTTACGTAAAAGCTTTCAAGGCATTTTCCGTGAATGGCGGATTTCTTTTTGTGTGTAATTTCGATGAGTCGCAAAAATATTGTTTTTCGTTGTTCACAGAGTGCAGCACTTGTCGCTGTGACGAACGTCTCAGAATACCTTGACGAGACGGCCATTAGGAAAATGGTTTTGCCCAAAATGAAGGCGGTTTTTGAAAAAAATTCTTCAGACCTGAAGCTCGTCTTGAACATTCTGAACTGCATAGAGAAGACCCTCGATAGGCTTGACAGGGCTCAAATTATCGACGAAGTCCTTCCTTTACTATGGGACGTAAGACTTCAAGACGCCGATATCATCATAAGAGTAGTCAGTGAGTAAACTTGAATAATTTACCGAGGAAAATGGTTTTCCTGCATTGTTTATCCCTTTGCCGATAAGGCAAATATTGTTCTTCCCTCCACCGTTCATTAGGTGTTTGCTCATCCAATCTTCAGAATTTCCATCGATTTGCAATTCAACGATTTCATTTTTAGACATATACCGACAAATGCTGAGCGATAAGAAATACGGCCTTTCTGTAAACGTAATGGCTACTCGGGTGATGCCCTCTCTTCTTCCCCAGACCGTCAACCCAGCATTGAACCTCGAACAATTCACCGTTTTACTCGAAGTACTTCAAGAAATGCTCGACCATATCGACAGGTAGCGCTTTGCGGAAAATTACATGAACTAAACTCCATTTTTAGAAATCAACGTAATAAATTAAAACTGGACAACATGTCTCTTCCCAGTCCAGAACGTCATCGGCCATTACGTCATCTTTATAGTTCGGATAACATGCACGTTCCGCCATTCAACATACCGAATTTAAGAATCGAACAAAGAAAGACATCATCGGCGGAAGACATGGCACGGAAAAATAGTACAGGTGAGCCAACTGTCACATCCTCAATCTCCTTTATGACCGGTTTCGAACCTCGGATCATCAAAAAATTCCCAGATTCGATTCCTGTCACAAAAATGGATTTTTATAAAACCCTCATTTATTTAAATAATTACATCCGGTTATATTCTCAATATAGGTTATTCAATTGGTTATAAATATGGTAAGTCTGGAGATTGAGGATTTTTTTAAAATAAACTTTTTGAACGCTTTAAAAGAGAAATGAACACAGAAGATTTTTTAAAAGATGTTCATGTTCAATTTTATATGTTTAGTTAGATTCAATGTTTTCACCTTTCCAAGTAGAAAAACTTTGAAAAAAAAAAAAAAAAAAGAATCGCACAATTTTTTTGATTCACGGATTTTGAAGGTTTTTGATCACTTTTTGTTCCCAACCGGCATGAACCTCTGGAAATTTTGACGTTTTTGCATGTTTTGCCGGAGTTTCCTGGGATTCCGACCTGGCAGGAGGGCCATTTTTAATATTTTTGATAATTTAATTACGGGGGGTCAGATTTTTGGTGTTTTTTTTATATGTTGTTTTTTTAAATGTTGTTTATTTGGTGTTTGATTTTTGTTTTTTGACGGTTGGGTCTGATAACGTTTGGGCTCCCTTTTCGTGGAAAAAAAAAGTGTCTTTGGTGGGATTTGATCTTATGATCTTTGACTTACCCATGTAGGACGATAGCCTTAACCCTTTCGAGACCGCAGGCGACTATAGTCGCGCTTTTCGTTTGGAGACCGCAGGCGACTTTGCCCAGTGGCGCCAGCGGGAAGCCTCTCTAAAAATTTAATACCTTCGCTTCCCGTGGCGACATGCAAAAACTGGCAATCTGCTGGGGAAGAAATGAACTACGTGATGATCGCATCACTCGTCGCTTTCTGTGCTTTGCTGGGAGCGGTCGGGGAAAAGTGAGGGGAAAAGTGCTGCGCAAGCGCAGAGAATCCGGCGTCAGACGCGGTCTCGAAAGGGTTAAAGTAGGTATACGATCTGCTTTTAAAAAAATCATTTTCTAAACTTGGGAGCCCTAAAATGAATAAGCGGGGAGCTCTCCAATTCCAGCCGTCAAAGAAAAAATTATTTTGGAGGTGTTTCCGGCCTTCTTTCAGACTCGGGTGTGCTAGGTGGTTGGTGGTTCGGCGGTTCTCCATCGTCTCCCGACTCGAACTTCCTGCGCGTCGTGAACGCATTTCCGAACCGAAGGCTTTCCGACAACACGCTTATGACGCCAAAGATCCGGATCGCGCCATCCTGCGCGAGCTCTCCAGGCGGAACGCCGGGCGGAACACCCGGATCAGGAGGACTCCCGATCCGTCGCCACTCAAGCATCGGTCCTCAAGAACGAAGAGGATCCACCATCAACCTTTCACCGCCGACGGTATGACCATCAAATTTTTTTTCTCTCTTTTCAAAAA